>JACEFO010002429.1:600000-1100591 GCA_015342445.1 Digitaria exilis
CAACAATGCATCAGTCGGTGTTCAAAGCAGTGCTCAAGGCCAAAAAAAAAAAGGTGATGTCTCTTTACTGCATCAATCAATTCGGTGGTATACAAAGGCCTCATCAAATTAGTCGTTGTTTGAAGTGGGGCTAAAAAGTAACCAACACAGCGGCTAGCTAAGGTGGTATGCCTCATGTATACACCGTATTAGTCAGTGATACTTAGAAAATTGACCCGGAAATGGGAAAACTCGTTTTTTTGGTTAAGATATACATACCTATGTCAAGACTTCGGCCTAACCACGGCCACTCCTGGTGATGAACTCGGCCACCTTGTCCGTCTCCTTCTCGGCCTTATCACTCCTCGGGTTCCCCACGAAGTGTACGTGCGCCTCCCCTTCCGTCACATACGTCTCCACCTCCCCTCTCCACCCACTCTTCCTCAACCCCTCCGCGTACGCCGCCGCCCTGTCACGGAAGTTGTCGCGCCCGGCGACGGTCACCAGCACGCGCTCGCCGGCCATGGCGCGCCACGCGCCCGGCGACGCCGCAAGCGGGTTCACGCGCGGGTCATCGATACCGAACCTGCCGCCGCACACGAGCGCCCACGTCTGCTCGAGCCCGTCGCGCACCCACTGCTCCCGGGGCTCCGAGCCCACCGGCTCTTTTCCCCAGAAGTAGGGGTTCATGAGGATCACGCTGGCGATGTATGCCTCGCCGGGAAGTGCTCGGCGCTCTGCTCCGGCTCGCATCGCCAGGTTGTGTGCGATGTTGCCACCGGCGCTGTCTCCGGCCAGGAATATGTGGGTGGCGTTTCCGTGGTTGGCGAGCCATGGTTCGGGACCCGATAGGCAGTTGGACACCGTCCACTTGAGCGCCGCCCACGCGTCGTCGTACGCGGCCGGGAGTGGGTGCTCCGGCGCGAGGCGGTAGTTCACGGCCACGGCCACGACGCCGGCTTTGGAGACGAGGGTGTTGAGGAACGCGTGGTAGAGCGGCGAGAATGGCGACTCGATCACGAACGCGCCGCCGTGGAAATAGAGCAGCACGGGCAGCTTCTTCGTCTCCGCCTTGCCCACGCGTCGGCTCTTCGGTGGCATGTAGAGCCGCGCGCTGACGCCACCGGTGGCGACGTCCTTGGACGCGACGCCCGTGAGCGCGTCGACGCCGGCCGGGATGGTGTCCGTGCCGTGGAAGCGGTGGACGCGCCCGCTCTTGTACACCAACACGTACGGCCGGAAGTCGAACACGACGGTGTCAGCCTCGGCGCCGTTCGTGTCGCTGCCGGGGGCGTCGCTGGTCACGACGACCTTGGCACCACCGTCTTCAGCTGCAACGGCAGCGATGTCAGACACCTGGACCTTCTCCGTGCTGACATTGGCGTCGTCGCCGGAGGCCGGGGGCGAGTCGGCGAGGACGACACTGTCGTCACCATCATTTCCCGTTGCAACGGCAGAGATCTGAGAGGTCTGAGCCACCGCGTCCACCGTGACACTGGCATTGGCTTGCACGGTGGCAGCGGCGCGGCCCACGACCAACCGCAGCTTGCCGGCGGCGGCCTCCTCGCGGACGGCGATCTCAAGGAGCGGGTGCCTGGTGGAGAGGTAGATGAGGGAGGAGAAGAAGAGGAAGGGAAACACGAGACTGGCCAGGCACCTGGCGCAGGAACGCGTCCTCGACGCCATGCCCAGCGCCGCGAGCGCCACCCTGCCTGCTGCTCCTTCCTCAACCACGGCTGCAGGTCAGCTATTGGCATTCATGATTGCGTTGGTGCGGCGAGGTCAGTGGAAATGGTGGACTCCATTCCATTGCCGGATAAGGCTTGCGCACGGACGCCGACCGCTAGTCTGCAGTGGCTAGTGGAGGAGAGAGCGAGAGGAGACGCCAAGGCGAGGTTGCACGGTAGGTGCAAGCGTGAGACAAAGATGATGGTGGGTCGCACGCGGCCGGAAAAGTTTCTGCCGTGCCACGAAAAGGGGCCCGAGTGGGGGGAGGCATTGGGTGGGGTTCGCGGCGTGGGACGGCGCCGTTCGCTGCAGAATTCGCTAGGCTGGCCAGGGAAAAAAATGGGGTGCGCCCCGGCCCCGATGCGCACCACCTGTACAGCCACCAATCCGACGACGCGCTGGACCTTTTCCACGATGGACTCCGCTCCGGCTCGGCTTTGGCTCGGCAGCTGCACAGGATCGAGAGGACTCTTCGTATTCCGCCTGTACGCGGACGACGGCGGTTCACGCAGTTCGCAGTTCACGGTGCCACGACGACCGCGGCCTAGGAAGATGGCCTCGCGAAGCCCTCGTGGCGCGGCAGTTGAATTCTTTGGCGGCGTGAGGTCCTACCAGAGACAGGCCATCCGATATAGGTAGACCCATCATGCATTATATCTCGGCAGCCACATCTCTTGCATTGAAGTGTTCATCGTCAAAAGAACTTCTTGATAATAAATTGCAGACAGCCTTGCATGACTTGAACTTGGAAGCAGATACTTATCTGAACCTTCAAATTTCCTAAGCTGGCTGACAAATGAAGAACTCCCTGTCATGGCTGTTGTGGCCTATTTCCTGGGCTTTTGAACTGAAAGGTTGTGACCTTTTCTAGAGCTGAGTGTTCTCTTGTTTGTCTTAGGAATTGTGTACTGCAGTTTCAGCAATCACCCAATTTCATCTGTGAGGTAATAATAAAATGTGTCGTTAGGAAGGGGGCAATTTTACTGGGGTGACTGACCGGAAGATAACAGAAATCTGTCACTGTATACGTGACAGCCTAAACTTGGAATCCCAGCAATGGACCTCGTCAATTCAACAGAGATAGCAAAGGCAGAAAAACAGAGGCTGCACGGGGAGGCAGCAGCGCGGCTGCGGGCGGCGCAGCGGTGGAGGTGAAGCCGGCCACGGGTGATACGAGGCCGGGCTGCCGGCCGGGGACGAGGCGCCGTCAGGCCAAGTCAGACGTAGGCGACGAGGAGGGCAGCTCAGGCAAGCGGGAGCGGGGGATGCGGCGGCGCTCCGGCGAAGGGGATCCACGGCTGCTCCGGCGAGAGGCTTCCCCGGGGCTGCATCCGCATCTCAGCTGATGAGGACGACGACAGGAGGCGAGCCGAGGACGAGAAAGAAGAAAGGAGCGAGCCAAAGACGAGGAAAACGGAGCCGAGCCGAAGCGGAATCTATCGTGGGAAAGGTTCGTGCGGAGTCGTCCGATTGGTGGCTGTACAGGTGGTGGGCATCGGGGCCGGGGGCGCACAGAGCGTCGCCTGCGCCCCGGGCGCACCTCATTTTTGCGAGTTGGGGATTGCGAGCCCATGGTTCACACTGCACGCCTACTTGTACGCATAGTCGCATAGTACGGTGAAGAGCAGCGCCGAGAGCTAGGCGTGGTTGACTGAACAACTCGGCCTGTGGTGGCTCGCTTGATAACGAACTAGCTTGGCTCGTCAAGTCGAACAAGCTGAAAAACGAGTTTGGCTTGATTCACTCAAGCTCAAGCTGGCTCATTGGTGGCCTAAAGGTGGAAATTAGAAGGTCCATTCAACCCAGGTCAGCCCAACTCCCACCACCATTCCAAACCTTACGCTATCGATCAAACACGAATATAGTTCGATACGAAGATTAAAGAGTCTGCTATGTGTTGGAAAACTTGACAGATCGATACGGCTAGCCACGGTAGTGATAGACAGATATACTACTGTAGCGTACTAGGAGGGATTAGGCGATGCACAAGCATCATGCATGCGATGCACAAGGATCATGGCGCGCACGTACACGGCGGTGGTGCGCGCGTCCTCGCCGTCGAGGGCCTCCGGGAAGTTGAACCTCTTGGGCATCTCCACGGAGTCGTAGGCTCCGTCCTTCCCCGCCACGAACTCCGCCCGCCCTCCCAGCTCACCGAACGACCTCTTTCTCAACCCGAGAAAAAACGCCGCTGGCAGCGTCGGGTTAGCCGTCTGCCCGCGCCGCCCTCTTTCTCTTCCCGAGCGAAACGCCGCCGCCGGCGTCGAGCTGGCCTCCGTATCCATGCCGGCTGCTGTGTGCTGCCCGATCTAAGTCCTGATGGCGGCCGTGTACGTATCGATGTGTTTACTGGATTGATCGATCGATACATATATATATATATAGGTGCGTTCCGTTGTGCCGCGCAGGAATACAGTAACAGGATCCGAGTCGAGGACTCGTTGGGAATGATCGAGTCCGACACGACTCCAATCCACGTGCGGCGGCCTGGCCCATTCTCATGTGTGGTGTGGTAGTGGGTGGGCTTCTTTCCCAGGCGGCCTGCTTGCCTAATTGTCGTCCGATTTTTCAGATTGTACTGGTATCCCGTCGCTTGCTCAGGCATTTCGGGAATGTTTGGGGGTATGTTTGGTTTGTTACCAACATTAACCTTACCAAAAAATTGGTAGGCCAATAGAATTTGGTTGTAGTTTGGTTTGTAGCCATTTTTTTTGTGCCAAAGAAAATTTGGCGCAGCAGTTCACCGCAGGGGGAAGAACGGGGGGGGGGGGGGAGGGGGCGAGCAAATCGCTCGCCCAAAATTTGGCGCCGCTAGCTCACCATGCATGATGAGGTGTCAGCCCACCAATGGCTGCACGGGTTACGAAATTCATTGATTCATAATACTCAAAAGCTAATATCTCTTGAATGGTTAATCTAATTTACAATCCGATTTCAGATCTTGCAATTAAACCTATGAAACAAGATATCACTTCACTATATTTTAATAAGAAATAATAATAACATGTGGACCCTACATGTCGTACTAAGGAGTTGGCAAAAAATTAGCAAGGTTGCCATCCAAACACAATATTGCCAACTTTTTAGCGTTGCCACCATTTTGGTCATGACAAAACTTTGGTAGGGCAAATTGGGGCACAAACAAACATGCCCTTGGTTCCAAACTTCCAGTGGATTGAGCCAGGCAGCAATCGCGAGCCCAGGTCGAGAAAATCGACGACGGCCTGGACTTTTGCCTGGCTCAGGCAACTGATTAGAGGCAAGAACCACTTTTCTCGGTTTCGGTTATGTCACGCTCGTCCCCTTCAAAAGTTGAAGGCAATCTTATAACAATGAAAGTTGAAGGCATTGGCAACTCTTTTATTCCCGGTCGTTCCAGTGGAACGGTCACAAAGGTGCACGCAGAGTTTTTATCAGATCACATCACATGTGCAATCAAGCACAAGCAATGAAATCCACCACACGATCCATCAGCTTCTCGGCCGCCTCCGTCCCCGGCCGCTGGAGGTGGAAAACGTGTACCTCCCCCGGTGTATCCTCCAACTCCGCCTCTCCCCTCCACCCGCTGGCCAGCAACGCCGCGTGGTACGCCCTCCCCTTCGACGCCAGGAAGTCATCCCCCGCCACGGCGACCAGCACGCGCGCCGTCGGCATCATCGCCAGCGACGGCGCCGCCGCGGACGTCGGTGACAGCCTCGGATCGTCCACCCGGGCGTCGGGGTTCCCCGTCACGAACCTCCACTCGTTGCGGATGCGCTCCTCCAGCTTGGGCCCCATGGTGTTCGACGCGTCCCAGAAGTATGGGTGCATCAGCATCACGCCCCGGATCGCCGCCGGGTGGCCCTCCGCCGCGGCGCGTATGGCGACGTTGTGCGCGATGTTGGCGCCCGCGCTGTCCCCGGCCAAGAACACGCGTGTGGGGTCCCCGTGCTGGGCCAGCCATGGCTCCGGCGCAGATCCACCGGGAGCGGAGGAGACGCAGGCGGCGGCGACGGCCCACAAGAGCGCGGCCCACGAGTCGTCGTAGGCGGCGGGGAGGCGGTGCTCGGGGACGCGGCGGTAGTCGACGGACACAGCGAGAGCACCGGCGCGGGCGGAGAGGGCGTTGAGATAGCGGTGGTAGGAGACGGAGGCGGAGGACTCGACCATGAAGCCGCCGCCGTGGAAGTAAACGACGACGGGGAGCTTGTTGTTGTCGCCGGTGGCCGTGGGGGGAAGGTAGAGGCGGACGGAGACGTTGGTGGTGGGGTCGATGATGACGTCCTTGGAGGCCACGCCGCCGGTGGAGCAGGTGTCGTGGAGGGAAGCGGGGACCGTGTCGCGGACGATGAGGCGCTCGATGCGGCCGCTCTTGTACACACGGATGAACGGCAGGAGCTCGACGGTGACCTCATCGGCGGCAGCGTCGCTTGAAGCCATATCCGGTTATGCTTGATTGCTGTGAGCCTGTGAGGATGGACTTAGTGACCAGCGACGGCTTGTGCGGCGAAGTGCCGTGTCCTTTCTGACATCCAGTTCTAAGCCCACGCCTTCCACCGATTTCTATATAGTACAATACGTTCGGTGGCGAGGTTTAAACTTCACTGCGTCAGCAATACAATACAATACGTTGGAGTAGCACAGTAGTTGAACATGTCTACTAGTACAAGTGTACAACTATGCCATTAAAGTACTGAAAGTCAGAGCTGCTACCTGCAAGTTAGACCCGGCGAGCGGCGATCAAAGGAACTCAAGAAGAATCCAAATATAAACGTCCACATATAGTTTAAGTACTCCTCCGTCCCAGAAAACATGTAATTTTCGTTTCCCAATAAATTCTAGAATCTTAACTTTGACCAATTATAAATAAAAAAATATAAATATTTATTAGATAAAATATATATCATTAGATTCATTTTAAATATAGTTTTTTAACAAATTTATTTAGAGCTATAAATATGAATATATTTTTCTAGAAATTTAGTCAAACATGAACTACTTCAACTGGCACACATCCTAAACGTGCATGTTTTTAGGACGGAGGAAGTAGACTCTAAGACCAACTTGAACGGATGAAAATACAATCGAATCTAATCCACTTGCTGAAAAAATTTAGGGTTCATTCAATTATCTAATTAACTAACAACACTAACAAACATTCCGATCAGATGCGGAATGAACTCAGTCTCTTTTTTTTTTGAAGGGGAACATCTCTGATTTGAAGGGGGGCATATCTGATTTTCGTGAAAACAAATTATATTTCAAAACGTTTCAGACTGGGAGAGCAGAACTCCTAAATGAAACGAGCATGAGTAAACATGAACAGCAGCAAACCGCCTACAGTTCATAAACGCACAAAACGCGGCTATGCATTCACAATGGTGATTTGACCCATCCTTTATATTTTTCTTTTTGTGCAGAAATGACAGACTTGACCCCATGAAAAATCAATTCAGATGTTTTCTGTAGTCATGTTGTTGTGTGTCATCCATAGTGCCCATGTCATGCCTGTAAATATGTGTACTCAACCATGGTGAGGTTTTGAGCTTCTTGTGGAGTCAAAACACCCAAGAAGTAGGCAAGCTATCCAAATAAAGAAAAAATCACGAGCTCCATGAAATTCTCGAGATAACAACAATTGACAAAAAAAAAATGTTACTAATGGGCTATTCCGCTATAGTTTTAGTGTAGAGCTATGGCCCAACTGTCTGCAGCATGAACACACCCCCACGCGAGGAAGTGGCCTGCGGCTTACTAAGACAAGGGATACAACACCGTTTTATTTTTATTTTTTGTTCTTCCTTTTTCTTTGCACAAGTGGAACAAGACTTACCTAAAAAAGTAGAACAAGACTCAGTCTATATTTTTATTCCCTTTCTATTTTATTTTTTATATTTATTCTATTTTTTAGATTAAATACCTTACATATAATTGTTTTTATGACTATTATAACAATAGAGTTTGAATTGTTCAATAGTTTCATTTTAGGAGATTGTCCTAGCTTTCACCATCAGAATGGATAAAAATTCCTCAAATCGAAAGAATTCGCACGCTTAGGGTTATATTCCGAAAGGCATGCGAATTGAGTGTTATGTTTTGAAAAGCTCGCGAATTCAAATTTTCTCCTAATTGATCACACAACAATGTAATCTCACAAGATTCATCTGGTTTTTTGAATCCGAGTTTCATCTCCTGGTTTTTTTAATCCGACTTCTATCACGGTGGATTGGAACAATTAACCCCCTCCACGTTATTTCTTTCATTCCTTGACGGCCAATCTAATCAAACCTATTTGTGGAGTCGACTCACCCTGTTTGTTTTCGACACTCACATGTTCGTTTCATCACTACATCCGCTCTCTTTATAATACAAGATCGGTGGGAGGGCAACTCCAATCTCCAACCCATGTCTCACGCCCTCCACTCTCCCCCTGTTCGCATGGCCATCCCGAAGAATTTGGGGCCCTATACGAAACTCCAAACGAGCATCTAATAATAATAATAGTAATTGTTATTGTCACTGTGGAAACAAACAGGGGAGTTCAGAGTCGGAAACGAGCAGGCAGAACCGTCCCCTCACCGCTATGTCCAGTGGGCCCGTAGTCATGGTTTTTTTTTCGAATTGGCACTATTCAAGGTTTTCACTACAAGGGAGTCGGGCTAATGCCACTATTTTCGGTGCAACAACAAAGTTATTGATTTCAATATATAAGTAACATTGTTGCTATACTTTTTTACAATGGTTGCAATAGTGGTCAATTCGCAACTGAAATAAATTGTTGCTATACATAGTATTAATTGCTGCGATAGTCTCCATGCTATGGCAACACAAAAGTGAAGTATTGCAAAAGGACTCTTAGATATAGCCATGCAAATAGATAGTGTTTCCATCAATTTAGTTATAAGCCTGTCAGTTTTGTGTAGCACAAGTGTACCATCATTAAATTCATCAAAAATTGTTGTTTTTTATTAAATAATGCTGAGAATATGTGATGAGTACTTAGAATATTCTAGTATGTTGTGAAAGATTTAAAAACTTTGACATGCATAAGGATAAATATCATGGCAAAGTATGAAGCTTCTTAAATATTAGAGAGCATGTGTGAGTCATAGTTGTCATGCTTCATGGTGAAGTTTAGAATATTCTTGAAGCGTGATATTTTTGCATGGTAGAAACATAAAGAAAGTGAATGGAGATAAGAGAATTTTTAGAGTTAGATATTTGGTGGAGAATAGTGTAGAACCGTAGACACATGACACCACTACATGAACTTTAATCTCCTACAGATAGGGGTGTTTTTCACTCCCTCATAAAAATTCATGTCAAGTAGAAGAGATATAGAGATGGTATAGATAGTCACCATAAATAGTGACATGCCATGAACATGGGAAGTGTACCTAGCTCATAGAATAGCCACATTAATAGTGTAATAGTCCTCTAATGTTGTATCATGTTTAATAGTCCTCTAATGTTGTATCATGTTGAATTATGAATAAATGTTTGAGTTCCCTAATTATTGTTGTTGATATTATTATTAGATGTTCGTTTGGAGTTTCGCAAGGTAAAGGTGTCCAGTGGCCTCCCCTCTTTATGGCAAGATCGGGGAAGGGCACTTCAAGCCACGATCACGCCCTCCACTCTCCTCCCTCAGCCGTGCCACCTATGACGCCATCAGCTGCCGCCATCTTTCTTGCATAGCACGATCCACGGAGCCAGACAGCCACCGCCACCGCGAGAAAGATGTTGGATTGTCTCAAGCCCCGAGCGTTGCTTCCGCGGAACCACAAGGAGGAGTCGCGCGTCGCCGTTGCTGGCCATCGCTGAGTCCAATGTTCGCCTAAACGCGTTTAAACGGCTGTCTATACGCGTTTAAACGCTAGACGAAGGGTAGGCGTGTAATTTATGCCCTAGTCGGCCAAATAAACGGTAGACGCGTTTAAACGGTCAAACTAGTCAAAGATGGTTTAAACGCTTGAATTAAATGGTAATTAAACGTGTGTAGACTGGTTAGACGATGACTAGACTGTTGTTTAGGCGATAGAAAAATGTGCCTGGAGGGAACATTGGGCGCTGAAAGTATGGAGTCTACTTAAGTCTAAAGTACTAAGTATTATCTATATTCTATGGAAGTATGGAGTATGTATTATAATACATATGAGATGTCATTATGTGTATATCACTTTGTCTAATTATCCATGTGTAATTGTGCGGCTTCAGCTATTACATAGCTCAAAGTGTACTAGAAAAATTGCATTATGGAACTATGATATTAGATTTGTATTTTTATTTGGTGCTACAGTGCAAACCATCTAGACTGTTTAATATATCGTCTAAACCGTCTAAACGCTAAACGAAGGGTGACTGACTGTCTCTAAACGGAGGGTGACTGACTGTCTAGCGTTTAGCGTGTAAGATAACACTGGCTGAGTCACGCTCGACGAGCGAAGGTGACGGACTTTGCGCCGATCAATCTCTCCAACCCTGATACAGGCCTGATGTTGAGGAAGAGGCTCCGAGAGGAGATGGAGACGCTCCATGGAATCCTCAGGAAAGTAGAGCTCTTAGCTAGCAAAAACGTCGGCAACAGCCGTGCGGCACCCCGTCTTGGCAAGAACGGGTGTTTCTTGGCAGTGGAACCCCATCCAACGGCCATGGCGGCAGACCGCCCAACCGGCACCAAAAGAAAGAAGACAATGCCTCTTGCATGTCATCGCTCTTCGAGGACATGCCGACGCACATCCACGAATTCCTTAAGAAAGAATGCACCGATCATGAATACAGAAGCAACATCGAGATTCTGATAGATATCCATGGGGCACTCTGCCATGTTCAATCTGAGAAAGTTACTGGACGAGTTTGCGGAAGAGGAGAAGCGCAGGCAATAGGACGAGGTGTCGATGAATGCGTCCAGATCCACTAGTCGCTCGTCGTCGTGTCAGCATGAGGATGGTGAGATCATCGAGGAGGATCACGATGTCTCTATTGACATGTGCATCTATGCCTCTTTCATGGCGACAGGCAAGGTTCTTTGTTCACCGGCGCAAATACTCGAAGATGGTGAGATAGTAGAGGAGGAAGTAATGTGCCTAGACGTTGCCTGAGTTCGCTGAAACCAGAAACAGCCCAAGCATCAACAATTCTTCTTGTTCCTCCAGCTCCAGCAGTGATTCATCAAATTCCAGCAGCAGTGACTCCGACTCTAATGATGAGTGTGTCAAGCAGCTCAGACCCAGCTCCAGCCATTCTCCACAAGATCGAAGCAACTCCCATGGCAATGCCACACAAAGCTCTGTGTCCATCATCGTGCATCAGTTCATTACTTGAAGACGGCGAGGTAGAATGGGAATACTGTGATGCTTCTCCTACCCAACCACAGAAGCTCGCTGAGAAAGTGAATAGCCCAAGATGATGGAAGTTTCAGAAGCGGCTGGGTTCCTATCGTCCTTGCATAGCCATTGAAACGGCAGCCGACTGCATTAAATCGCAAACTCCCTCCCTCAGGCCGAGTATCATGATCTGATCGCCAAGTGTCTTCAGAAGCATATGATCATATGGAAGCGATGGAGAGGAACGCAACACCAATCAACGATTAGATACAGATGCAGTTGAGGTAGCTAGGGATCAGCCCGATGGAGTACGCCGTGACCACTGAGCGGTGTGTTCCTGGTCGTGAGAGTCCGATGCATAGGCTACTTGGGCCCTTCTTGAAAGCAGAGTAGGCGACGAAGATAAAAATGAGAGCAAAACAAGTTGAAGACCTACATGAAGGAAACTTTAGTAGAAATCAGGCATAGAATTTTTCATGCTACTCCGCTATACTTCTGTTGCGCAGAATCATGTGCTCGTGATGTTCTATGTTGTGTACAGCCTGGAAAAGCTATGTACAGCATGGAAAAGCTATACGTTGATCAGTCTACTGAACCTAATGTACGTGTGATTATATTGCCTCGAAACCAGCTTGAAATTGTGCTGCATCATTGTATTTTTCTTATACTGGTATCATAGGCAGAGAAAGTTGTAACATTAATTGATTAGTTGTACGTGTTATATACAAACTGTATGGCTATGTTTGTAGCTCAAGCATGAACATATGCATATATTATGGGAAATAAACTGTGCCTGCGGCTTTGAAATAATAAAGTGTATCCTCAGAATAATGTAACTGCATTTTGGTGCAACGCCGATTTGGTAGAAGATATCAAGATCAGCTCGTGGACACTTGGTATAAGTCAGTCAGCAGGTTATAGAGAGTGTGGCAAACCATATAATAGATTTGAGAACCAAACGCCCACCTAAGAAATCATGGTGTAGCAAATTATGATACAATCCAAATATAAGAATGCTCTTACATGATTAATGAACTCAATTTTAAGAAAATGCCCCCCTTCCAATCAGGCAGACACAAAACTTTCAAAAGATCAAACAGCTCTTGGCAGCAAATGCAGTTACAAAATATTATCAGATTTAGGGGTAATCAAGTATGGGACAGAGAAACAAGACAATTTACATATGTAATTTCTTGAGTAAGCCACCTGCATGACCCAAAAATCTACCACCAGCTCGGACTAACTTCAGCTATCAAGTAGAGTAGCCTAAATACTACTAAAGAATGTAAAGAAAAAAAAATGATTTACTGAGTTCACAAATGTACAGTATTCAGCTGGGAGGTTGCACACAGGAGATGAGCTCCTGTGGCGACTAGGCAGGCAGCTTATGGACTAATGACACCTGACATCCATGGCACCACGACAGGAGCAGTCGGATGAGAATCTCTGTATGGCTCAGAGTACCGGTCTTTGAAGTTTAATTTCGGGTGGTCAGCCTGGAAAACAAACCAATACAGCCAAAATTAATTGTCAGGTACAACAAGATCCGTTCTCATAATGTAAATATGAACAGGATACTAGTACTTTAAGTTTAATGGTTAAATAAGATCAAACATGAAAATTGATGCTTTATTTGGAAGTAAGATTCCAAAGAATAGCATTCCACTATTAAGTATCAAAGAGATTTTAGCATTTTATAACTTCAGATCATCCTGCACAAGCAAATTACATCATCTAAAATGGAAAGAGAATCGACTTCTATGTATGCATAATATAAGTTTCCTTTGACAAGCAACTAGATTTTGTGTTATACAAAAACTGGGCAGAGCACCAACAATCTTTATCATGCCCATACTGACTATGCGATTGAATGAGGCTGTTTTGTAAAAAAACAACTGAACACCAAGCCACCATAACCTTGCTGGTTGCACTTGCCCTACCTACTCTTTCCACTGGCCAAAACCATGATAACAAAGTTAGAGGCAGTCGTCGTTCTTTAATATGAATAGAAGGCAATATGTAGATATGCCTAGCACCCCCCTGGCCCATGTATACTCAGGCAAATCATATGTTTGCATTGTGACTTAGAACTAGGCAGTTTAAATTAGAGAATTCCAGCACTTATCTGGCCAGAATACAGACATAACACAACTTGGAAGCAACATCCCAGAAAACAGAACAATTTGTGTAATAGTGAACTACATCACCAAATATGCATGAGAACTAGTCTCAGGTCTATTATTTTAATAGTTAAATACTTAAATAAAAGCAGATCTGACAACAGGAAATACCTGTTTCAACCAGCATTCTTGATGTTTGTGTTCGTATTTGTCTGGCGAGTAGCATCCATACTCAGATGGACAGTAAACCCAAATATTGCACCTTAAAGCACCTGGTTTGGCCCTCTTAGCCTGATCTATACAAGCTTGACAGCAATCAGCAGCACTTTCTTTGTGGTGTGTTAAGCCCCACCTAACCGCAGTGCCTCCATAATCAGTATGCAGTTCAGCATTGCATTCAGGGGGCAAGGGTGGACCAGGTATTATCTCTTCTTCTGCAACATTAACACCAATCAAGAATCGTTATTCAAATATCCCTTGGAGCATTTAAATTTTACCACACAATTTAGTAACTGTTAAATTATCCTTCCATAAGACATTATCAACAAGGTTAGAATCATGAACAGTAGAACCTTCTAGTTCATTCTCCAGCTTGTCATCATGTTCAATATGATAGACAGTGGGAGGTATCCAAAGACCAATGTCCTCCAGTAGCATTCGCCAGTTAAACTCCAAGGCTCGTTTTAATATCCCTAGATTTTGAATCACAGGGACTTATAGATGGTCAAAAAAAAAACACCTAAAAAGAGTATGAACATACCACCATAAGCAAGCTCACATACTTGATTCTTCACTGGTGAGGCTGAAATTTGATAAATTATGAGTAGATGAACTCCTGATAGACTTCAGCATCTCAACACGCCATGATTCTATAGCTTCTGGCAGGTTAGATTTTATATTAGTAGATATAAAAAATAAATGATGTCTAACACTACATATATTTAATCTTGAAATCATTAAGTAAGTAGTACATACTTCTAAAGATTAAATGCAGAAGTAAACAATTTTAGATTTGCCTAACGTTCTAATCAATAAGCCCCACTTTTTCATTAAAAAAAGGCTGCACGCACAACCCTAAAAAAGGACAGTAAGTGTGAACACAATTTGTTAGCAGTAATAACTAACTTCCTACCATCAGTATCTCATGGCAGTTCACCAAGACATCAACCATTAGTATCGCCACCATGTCATCATTTTCCTCATATCATAGAATAAGTACATTTATAAAAATTTACACTTTAGCTTGTTCTGTTGACTACTCGAATGCATGCCAACTACTAAAAGAAGCAGCGCATCAACAGCAAGACTATGAAATGATGAAAAGCACCCCAGTGTTGTAAGCTGAAAGAACCAAGAAGATAGCTTTTGGCCTAATCTTTCAAAAGGGTACCACAAAAATGATACGGGCACTGTTTTCAAAAGTATTGATGGAATCTAAAGTGTTTTTGTGTGAAATTATTAAAGTAGAACGGAAATTAAGAAACCTGAAAATGCTAGGAGTAAGGAAGGACCTATATTCTACCCTCTCTCCCTTCCCTCCCTCTCTCTCTCTCTCTAACAAAGAAAACAATTAGCTATAAGATTCATCTTGATGTATCTTTCAGAACCAAGAGCTGGTAGATGTGAGCCTAACAAAGCACCACATTAGTTAATGGCACAGCTGTCCAGACATATCATATGTGCAGTCAACTGAAGCAATATGACTCCAATTACAGAGCAGCACGACATTCCAACCTCAGTACTAAAAAGGATAGTTGAGCTATCCAGATGTACCAGGCAAAGATCAAGTCAACTATAAATATGACCGAACTTCTAGTAGTAGCAGATCAAATAACGGCACAATACAGACCTCGTTGTTGGGTGGTATTGCGATTCTCTCCCAAATCACGCAGCCTCTGCAAAATCTCATGCGAAACTTTCTGCTTCAGCTCCAGCGGCAGCTCCTTCCGCCTCTTCGCTTCCCTCTCAAATGCCTTGCGCAGCTTCTTCACCTTCTCACACACCCAACGCCAACCAAAATGCTTCAGAACATCACTACAGCAAAACAACTGAACTGAATCCAACAGAGGAAACCTCTGCTGTAGTGGCTTTACCGCTTCAATTAGCTCGACGGGCTCGGCGGCACGGCGAATCCGGATCGACTCCTCCACCCACCTCATCTGCTCCTTGGAACACTTCACCTCCCCGCCTAAAACCACATGCGCGAACTCAATCGTCTGATTTAATTTGATCAAAACAACGGGATGGAGTAGCGGGGAGCTGAGGAAACGTTGCGTACGTCTGGGAGAAGAGGTGAATGTGCCGGGCGCATAGAGCGCGCGGGCCACGAGCAGCGCGGCGACGAGGTTGCCCAGGCAGACTGCGACGGCGACGCGCCGGCAGGTGCACCACCTCACCGCCGCGGCTGCGCGGCCACGGAGCGCCGTCGCCGGCGGTAAGCCCCTCACCATGCCTCCGCCGCCTCCGCAGCCATGCTAGAGCCCGCCGCCGCCGCGCTAGGGTTCCGCACGCCGGAGCCCCCGCCTCGAGCGACGAGCAGTAATCACACTGCGGCAGCAGCACGGGACTACGGGAGCAGAGCGCGCTCACGGCCTCACGGGAGGAATGTGCTCGAGGACTGCGTGCGCGTGTCGCCGCAGGCGCCGTGGCCTTTTGGGGCTTTGGGACTTGCAGTTGGAGACGCTTGGACGGTACCTTGACCTGGGACTGGGAGGTGAGCCGGTGACGCGACTCCAGCTCTGCTACTGCTAACCGGCTAGTGGGTCCGAGCGGAAACGTGGGTTTGTTTAGTTGAAGGTAAAAAGCTAAAAGTTAAAAATGTAGCTTAAGCTTATCTAAACACATACAAAAAAAATTAGATCGGTCTACCAAGAGGCATTGTTGGGTCAAACATGTAGGGTCCACTGAAACCAGCCTATTTGTGAGCCTTCTCGTTCCCCTAGAGCCGATGGCTGCAACCCATATGTGTGGGGCCCACTTCAAAATTAGCAAATGGATCTAAACACCGTTTGCTAAAAAATAAAAAAATGGATCTAAACACCTAAGATAAGTGTAAACATCTAATTTTTTAGATGTCTTCCTAAGTTCTAAATTTTTTTAGCATGTATCTGAACAAGCCTGGGCTGCGGGTCCCACGGATCTTGGTGGTGACCGGACGCGCGGCGTGGAGGTGGTGGGCCCGCAGGATGGGTCGTTCGTTGGAGTGGATGACTGGATGGGGATGGGATTAACGGGTCGGTCAGTGGGGGTGGCTCGTGTTAGAAAATTTAAAAGTGCAAATGAATTGATGGGTTCAGTCATTGTTTAGGGTAGGATCTCCGGTTGTTTGGCTCGTAGAAGAGGGAATCTGGTATGTTGGAATGATTTACACTTGTTACTAGTCATGATAGTATCAGTAGTTTTTACTTGGTCAGAACTCAGAAGTCAATGTTTTATGAGGCTGCTGGTTCGGTTCGGCAGTTCCTCCTGCAAAAGCAAGTAGCACTGCACATTTGATGACTTGCGGTGAGAGACATTTCTGCTTGCCCAGCTTCATAGTCGATCGGATTCTGTAGTTAGTTTTTGCTTTCTGTGTTTTGCTTCATAGCCGATTTGTTGATTGAACACATAATAAGCTTCAATTACTCATGATTTTCTTTGATGTCGGGAGGTACATGGTTACTCTCTTGTAAATATAGTATTGCTGTCGTACTATATTCCATTATTAGGTGCCAGGGATCCATATGCAAGAGGATTGTACGCACTACTGCATGTATAAACCATGATTACACGCTTGTTGCATTCATACAACAACGTTTTTGTGCCATACAACATGTATGCGCTGAGACATTCCACAATCCTTGATGAATCAGCATACTTATCCCTTTGTCATTTGCTCTCGGTTGTATCTGGTTGCTTCCATGTGTATGTCTTAGTGATATAGCCTGAAATTTATTTGGGGGCAGCATCTTCCATATCCTTTCAATATTTCAAACCTCTGATATTTCAGCCTGTGAAGAGCTAATTTGCTGAGCACAGGCGCACAGCTGGAGCTGTTTTGCAAGACCTGCGCACTTCAAATTTCCAATTCCAATGCTGTTTTGATTGTATCAACTTCTGTAAGACTTCACATAGCTATCTGTATCCGGGCAGGATCTGTCTGAAACTGGCCATGCAAGCCGACTGGCGACTGCCTAAATGCAGCTTGTTTGCCATGCGGACTTTGTGAACTGTAAGTCTGTAACCATAAGATGTGTTCTGGCCTTGTGAGTTTACCCCAACTTGCTTGGGACCAAAAGGCTTTGTTGTTGTAAGCATAACATGCCACATCGATCATTACATTGGTGCCAGAATTGCTCTATTTTGGCCTAGTGTCAGCCCTAAGTTCTAGTTTATTTTAGAATCTTATAACGCAATAGAAATATGGTTGTATCTGTTTTCCAGAAATGAACAAGATAGAGCATTTCCATCTCATATCCCCCAGCTCATCATCTAATATTCTGAAACGTTTGTGTGGCAATTTAAAAAGTCCATTTTTGGCCATTCAACTCTTGCCTCAGTTTGGTTTTGGCCATCGAACTTTAAAACCAGATATCTTCGGTCATCCAACTATCAAAACCGTTTAAATTTGACCATCCGGCTATTTTGATGAATGGTTTTAACTTTTTTATTTACAATTTAGTCCTTAGATTTTAAAATGATTATTACTTTTTGCTCGTACCTCCGATTTAGGTGATTCTTGTGGTCACGTGTTGAAAACGCTGAGCACTATATTTTAAAGTGATATTTATATTATTGCATCACTATTTTTTATATTATTATTTTGGTCGTTGTGTAGAAAAAATAATATAAGAAAATTAAACAAATAATTATAAAATAATATAATCAATATTTTAAAATGTAAAGCTCATCGTTACGAACGCATGACCATTAGAATCACTTAAAACGGAGATGCAAAAAAAATAGTAATCATTTTAACATCCAAGGACTAAAAAGCACAAAATTAGTCCATTTTAATCCTTGGATCTTAAAATGATTATTATACTTTTCTCCTATCTCTGATTTAAGTGATTCTAGTGGTCATGCATTCATAATGATAAACTTATCTTTTAAAATGTTGATTATCTTATTTTATAATTGTTTGTTTTACTTTTCTTATATTGTTATTTGTACGCAATGACAAAACAATAATATAACAAATAGTGATAAAATAGTACAAAAATCACTTTAAAATATAGTGCTCACCGTTAGTAACACGTGACCACAAGAATCACCTAAATCGGATGTACGAGCAAAAAGTAATAATCATTTTAAGATCTAAGGACTAAATTGTAAATAAAATAAGTTAAAATCACTCATCAAAACAGCCCGATGGCCAATTTAAACGGTTTTGATAGTTGGATGGTCGAAGATACCCGGTTTTGGAGTTTGATGGTCAAAACCAAACTGAGCAAGAGTTGGATGGCCAAAAATTGACTTTTTCCATTTCAGAACAACAGTGAGTGGAGCATTGTTACCCCTTCTCACGGGCAAAACATGCAACTGCTGCACTGCAGCAGCTGCAGCTCAGGGCCCACGTTTGTGCGATCAGATCAGTGGAGAGGGAAAACACTTCAAACAGAACATAACTAAATCTTGACAAATGATTTGACCGCATTTTAAGACAAGCAAATTGTACGAACTGTTCGGTTGGTTAGCAATATAGCAGCAAAAGGCATAACCACAATTAGTAGCTTATTTTGCATCGTATTGCAATGAGTAATATCTAAGTTAGCATTTGGTCACTGGGAAGTGTACAGTGAAGCTAATGATGTTCGCCACAAAATATGAGGTAACCAAAATAACATGACTTGTATTAGATGCAAGTCTGACATAATTCAATTTAGAGCGTGACCTGAAATAGTAAGGAACAAATCAGCAGGAGTCTGACCATTCTAAAAAAAATAACTCCCGTTTAATAGCATAATTAAGGTACCTTCATTGTGCGTATTTACAGGTATATAATCTGAATAACTCTGAAAGCTCTTAAATTAGAAGTGCTAACGCCGTTGGTGTTCTGTCTTATTCCAATGCATCTCATCGCTCTACTGGAAATATATCCTTTGCCCCTACCATACTCCAGCTTGTGGTTTCCACTGTCTGTCCAGTCATCACTGCACGGACTGTTGCATATTGTGAGTTACTGTAGTGTGTTTCCAAAGATATTTGTGGTCTAAGAAGGGTGAAACCAGAGCAAATTTTGTATGTTACATGGATGCCTCCTAGTCGTCTTCTGCATTGGTTTCATCCATGGGTCATTTTGGTTTTCATAGCATCCTAAAAGGGAAACAGATATGAGTTTGTCAAGAGGACATGGAATGCAAGAATGCTTAAACAGCGGAGAGGTTATGGCGCTGTTAGTACTTTTGGTGTGACAAGTGTATGCGCTGCAGGCATAATAGAAAATGAGTTCAGTTTATGCAAATTACGAGGGCAAGCAATGGAGCAACTGTCAAATTGACTTCAGTGGCTGCTCATCAAGACTCAATTCAGTGGCTGCTCATCAAGACGATTCAATGTAAGATAAGAGGACACGACTAACTACCTCCTTGAGTGTGAAGCACTGCAGGTGTATTACTTCAGAAAGCAAAAGGATAGGCTTGGCTAGACTGTGCATGTCAGTTTGGACTGGCACAAATTCACTATATTGCAAACCCAATTGGTATTCATAATTAAATACCTATCTGTGGATGCTTAATAAACAGTGTAACAGGTGGCAGTCATTCAGCATGTTTCCTTTGATAAAATTATGGCTAAAGCATCAGAATCAGAGGTGAATACTCTGCATACCCTACCCATCACTTTGAATAAGCTGCACAAATATATATCAGAATTCAGAACTAGAGGGGAGAGGATAATTGACCGTCGCTGAGCCACGAACAGCACAAGCCGAGAGCTGGTGGCCTGCAATGTTTCATCAATATCATGTGGAATTCTTGGCTCTTTGATAACCGAGTTCTCATCTCTCTGTAAGCCGGCAGTGCCTTGCTGCACATTATCTTTGAACAGATAAAAAAAACTATTAAAACTCAACCAAACAAGAATCAATTTGATTACAATGAGATCATGTCCAAACAACAGGAATGACAAATTTTAATTATGGCTAATTACTGAACCCAATCTTTGGTTTGTCATCCTAACAAATTGCCTTTCCCACCATGCCAAGACAGTATCTTATGAAATTCTGATGTCATTGTCGCAATTTTTGTGAGAACAAATGGTGATAATTTAATTATATTCTGCAATAGAAAAAGATCAAAATGCCATATGATAATCAATGAAAAGTGTCCAAAATACACATATATGTGCAATAGGATGCATATGAAGATATGGTACTCTACTTGAATATGCGGATACAGAATTTAAATATGGTGATATATAATTCAATTCAGCCATGCGAAACACGCTGAGGAACATTTGTGATTAATGCCCACGAGGCAAGGCCCTATTGATAGTATATTTACTGACATCAAATGCTGCATATCCAACACATAGTGTTAAGGGAATTGCAGCAGGCCTGCTGGACCACATGCATCCAATTTTCCCATTACACACCTGGTGCATCTGGCCTCTTTAAGGAAATATATGGGTAGACTAAATGTGGCAAGTCAGTATATCATTTTGTGCATCAAAAGTAAAGCTTAGCTGTCAGTTAATAGAGCATTTCATGACTAATGCTAAAGAAAGCAAGTAACATAAATATCACAATGGTACTACAGAGCAGTTTCCTAGATTAACCAATCAGCAAGTACCTGAGAAGGCACATCCATAGGCAGCAGGTAGGGGCTGTACCTGAGATGCCTTCAACTTATCTAAACCCATGTCTGTTTTGCTACATCCTAAAACTTTAGAAAGATCACCTTCTGGCCACCAAAGATTGCAAATGCCATGGCTGCATGACATATTAATTCATCACGAAATAGCAAATTGAAAGGAAAGGTATGAAAATAATAACATCAATGGTTTCCAAAGTAAAAGAGAAAAAAAACAAATTCTGGAAATTAGGGAGCTACCCACAACATTTCTGAAGGATCATAATGAAGGTGGACACAAAACAGATAGGCATTGAATTCAATATGTACATGCCTTTGTAACCAAAAGTTCAGAAAATACCTCCAAATAGGTCAGTCTCAAATCATCCTGAGCTTACCTCAGAGAATCAGAAGCGCATCTGTAGTTTGGAGTCATAGCAAATTGCAGAGTGCACCACGTAAAGATGCAGTGTCATTTTTCAGAGAACAAACCATAATAATGTAGATATGTAGCTTAGTTCCAAAAACAAGTAAATTATCAAAAAATAATGGGTTCAACAATCAAAGAAAGATGGGAATATATGTATACTTGTAGCAACTACATATATAGCCATTTTTTTACTGTATAGATGAAGATAAACATTAGTCGTGCATTACAAGATGAGTTATACATGAGGGCGAAAAATACACAGATGAACATTTTGATTCCCTCTAGCCCTTGTAAAACACGCACACACGAGAAGCTTAGTTTTTTTGTGGAAACCTATCTGTCACTGAAAACATTTGAATTTCTGTCCTCTATGGTTCAAAAGTGAGACTTTAGACACAACAAAAGTTAAAAACTTAAAGAATCCTGAAAAACATTCACACGTCAAGGAACAATTAGCATCAGCTGCCAGTTAGTTCAATCTGATGAAAACATCATTCAGAAAAGCATGTTCCCATTGCACCGGCAGTACAATAGCGGCCTATGAGAGGTACTAGATGAAAATAACTAAGATTAACAGGATGAAGAAGTTTTGACAGGCCAAACCCTTGTGATTAACCAGTAGGATGGATCCAACTTACATGGAACCTCTGAATGCACTTACATCATGCAATTCAAACACAGCAACTAAACAAAGCCGGATACAAGTACCTTTGAGAAATCTGAAAAATTAACGAGTTTTAAGTCTCAACAGTGTGTCTCGAGGTAGCAACAATTACAGCCAGATCACTACAAATTCGGCAGCCTCTGCGGCATTTCCACAAACAGATCGCGTGCGCTGCCTGAGTTCTGAGGTGGCAACAATCTAACACACACGAAGCCCTCGAGGCTAGTTCGTCATCACGGAACAGAAACGCCGACAAGGATTCTGTAGGGAGCGGCCTACTGGTCCTCGGCGGCGGTGGCCGGGGCGGGGTGGGCGGTGAAGATGCGGCGGAGGTGGGACGCGAGGGCGCCCGACGCGTCGGCGTCGGCCTCGCGGCGGAGCGCGTCCTGGAGATCCCGCATGCGGAGGGAGAGGCCGTCGCGCTCGCGGCGGAGGTCGGCGGCGTCGTCGGCGAGGTCGCGGAGGCGGTGCTTCTGGCCCAGGGACCGCAGGCTCATCATGAAAATGCCCGCCATCAGGAACAGCTGCACGAACCCCTCCTTCCTCTTCGCCGCATTCGCCAGCAGCCCCGGCGGGCGCCGTCCCCCGAAGCCGTCGCCGCTGACGTCCGCCATCTTCGCCTGCTCTGCTTGACTCCGATGGCCGATGGGGTTTGGAGAGTCGTCGAAGCGTACAGACAAAACGGAGAGGAGGAACGAGGAGCAGGCTCGAATGGATTCTTCTAGTGTGGCTTTTTTTTTTTTGGTGCAGTTTGCATATTTGCGACTTGCTCGGATACTGGGCCTTAATGCGCCAGAAGGATGCATCTTTTCTGGGCCTTGTGGCCTGTGGGCTCATCCGCTTATGTACAATGCGTGGACTTTTGTACGTTGCAAAAACGTTAAATCATTTTTGTCCTTCACAACTTCTTGCACAGTGGCACTACACGTTCTTGCAGAGACCCTGCTCCCACGAATCGCTTGTTCCTCCAATCGACGAGTCAAGCACATAGGCTGGCGACACGAACAACCTGCAACTTGCAAGTACCAGTTCTCCAGTCTGCAAGGTACAGACCTACAGGGGCACGGTAAGGTAACTGTAGCCCAGTCGTTTCTTCATGCGACAACCATCAGTCGATCGATCATGCAGAGCACAGAATCATGTGTCGCTCAGCGACGAGTGAAAAACCAGACCGAAGACCGACCGGGTAACCGTCAATGTTCGATAGTATGGACGAGGACGACAGCGAGTTACTAGTACGGCTGTGTTCACTAGTTTTTCGCCGAGAAACGTGTTATGTGCGGGATGAATAGAAAAGTTGAAATTTTTTTTTTAAAAAAAATTTGTTATGTGAAGGGGATGAATAAAAGTAAAAAGTATTTTTTCCATCTAAACATAGCCCACAAGTTATAGAACCAGTATGCATGCAGTTCAGATCTGCGACGAGACGCCTCACTTTCCTCACGGCCGTGGCATCTCATCGCAACAGTGAAGCCGGCCTCACTGTTCAGTGTCTTCACACAGTGGCGACGAGACGACTGGCGACACTACCATCAAGATTCAAGAATCATATGCAAGAAAAGACAGGAAAGGGAGCTACTCCGTACAGGTACGTTCGTACATGTGTCTGTGTGCCAGATCCTCACCCACGGAAGCTAGAGGGTATGCGAAATGATCATTTTCACCGTTTTTTTCGAGGAGGAATCTTTATCGGCTCTTTCGCCCTCGTCATGCATGGAATCAGGGCCATGGGAGGGCCCGGGACTCTTGTAGTCTTGTGTGAGGCAATCGTGAGTCGTGACCCTCGTAGTCGTAGACATCGGCACACCGCTTTGTCCCTGCCTCCCTACCCAAATTAAGCACGTGAAAACCAAGATATAATTTGTACTACTATGGTATTTTGGTTGTCACTGTCTCACTGAACAAATGGTGGACACTGAACAAACAAATGGTGGACACTGAACAAACAGATGTTGCCAAACTTTTGCAACGGCAGGTTCGGGTGTCCTGCATCTAGGGCTGGATAACAAGCGAACCGAGCCGAGCTTGGCTCGGCTCGTTTTTTTAACGAGCTAGCTCGACTCGGCTCGGCTTGGCTCGTTAAGAAAACGAGCAGAAAAGCCAGCTCGGCTCGTTTAAAGCTCGAGCTGGCTCGAGCCGGCTCGCGAGCTCGTCACCAACAAAATACACAACGCATATGCAAGAGAAGAATCCAGTAAAAACAACCCCAAATCAGCTCGATTAAAATGCAACTTCTCGAACTACCCAAGTCAGAACATCAATCGACGAGAGAAAAGTAGAATATGAGATAGAAAGGAGGATTGGATTATTAGAACAGAAACGCTGACCACATCTCCTCGTCCGCTTGAGCTCTGTCACCATGGCACTGAGCAACAAATCCATCCAAGCCATCGAGTCAAGGACTCAAGGTGCGACAGTTCTTGCAGCAGCTCCGGAGCTCTTGGCCTGGTGGTGCTCAAATCCCCATGGATTCCACGAGCGCACAAGGCAGCAACGATTTACCTGAAATGATTGCCTCGACCTCGCGCGGCAAGCATCATGCTAGCTGCTGAGCTGCAACAGGGGGGAGACGGAGGGAGAATCTAGGGACGTCATCCATGTGGCTTGCTTTTGCTCGTGGAATCTAAATCTTTCCCTAGGTTTGGGATACCCTTATCCAAATCCTGTAATCCTAGCTACTGGTAGTAGCTAAAAGTCGGAACATCGCGTAGCAACTCTTGTAATGCACCGAGAACAATTTTGTGAACATTTGTTAGTGCAGTTAGGCCATGTTTAATTTGGAAGTTGGAAAAAAAGGGGCTTGAGTGCGCATGGAATAAATATATCCGGTTGGCGCATACCAAATATAACACCTGATGAAATTAAAAGTGTAAGGTCAGACTCAAGAGAGTCTAGGTTCGCTGCCATGGGTTGCCACGCCGCACATGCGGCGGCGCCTAACTTGGGGCGCCCAAAAAATTCGGCGCCACGGTTGTGGTGTGCCGTGACGTGGAAATGAACGGATAAGTTTGAAGCAGCTCCGTGGCGTGCCGCAATGTACGTGTGAACCAAACTGCGCCCTAAAGTTTCGTGGCTGCCACGAACTGTGGCGTGGCAAATGAAGGCTAGAAACCAAACAGCATGTGACTTTAGTCCTTGAGCTGAGCCGATCAGCCCGACGTCGCATACTCGCACCGTACAAGTGTACAACCAGGGCCAGAGACCCCAAACTCACTTTTCGCACGCGCCGCCGTCACGTCACAGTCCCGGCACTGTTCATGGCTCCATGTCCATCATCACGCTCGAGCCTTTCTTCCTCGCGGCGTCGACAAGCCCGGCGCTCACTCGTCACTTCATCGGGAGACCATGACCAGGCCAGCCAGGCCTTTGCAACTGTTCAAGTAGACGACGGGAAGGCTCCGATTGCGATCGGGAGAGACCGAGAGTAGGAGCGCGACGCCGACCGCGCGGGTGGTGGACGCGCGGGGCCACGGCCTCGCTCACAAACTCACATCGTCGGCGCGTCGTCGTGGGCTCGTGCCGGCTGCCCCTGTGCCTCGCCCGTATATACCGCCGTGTTTAGTTCCTAACTTTTTTACTTTTTATTCATCCTCCTTACAGAACACGCATCTCCAAAAATTCTTTTTTCTCCTTTCCTATTCATCCCCCTCACATAACACGCATATCAGAAAAAAAGTACTTTTTCTCCACCACAACTAAACACGGAGATCGGAGTAAAATGATTTGAAACAGCGAAACTAGCGACAACTGATGACATCAAATAAAGAGTCGCCGGCCTATATGCTATTAGTGGGACAAAATCAAAAGTGACGGATTGCATCCAGCCTAGGGTGCGTTTAGTTCCCACAAAAAATATTATTTATCCAATTTTTTTCTATTCATCCATCCCTCCCACTAACAGAACACTATTCATCTATAGTGTATTTTTGATGAATAGTGTATTTTCGAGGAATCTTTTCCCGATCTAAGCACACCCTTACCCGCATGGGCCACCAGCCAGTAATAAAATCTTTCCAAGCACACCCGGCCCCCGCCGTGGGCAGCACAGCACCACGACACAGCAGAAACGCAAAACGTCTCATGTGCGGGCACAGTGCGCCACTGTGCTGCACGGCACCCACCTGCTGTCTGCCCTGCGCACGGCTGCGCTTCGGCCGCTTCTTCCTGCCCTGCTGTGCACACACGGAACGGAGACGGCCTCGCCGAGCCGGCTAGTCGACCAGCCAGCCAGCTGCGCGTCCAGCGCCGTCCCCCGCCGTCCCCCGCCGCATGCGCATCCGCCGGCGCGGGGAGACACGACCGGTAGGCTTGCTGTTGCTGACGACGCGCGGGGGCTCCAGGTGAGATAGCAGGGGAAGTGACTCCAGAGACTGTTCCCTGCTGATGCATGAGGACTGCAGGGGGAGTGCGATCCGGCTCGTCGATCCCCAGGCTAGCTAGGAGTGGTCGAGCCAGCCTTGTCTGCCTCGTGGTCTGTTTCGCTTCAATCAGCCACTATTTCATCGGCATTCATCAGACTATCACTGACTCCCTGCTGACTCGTAGTAGTAGTCCACACATGCTCGGGTGCTCCTAACGGGTGCCAGCGCGGATCGGACAGGCGGACAGCAGCGCCGATTGCCGGACCGGACGAACTGGGAGATCCTCCCTTCCAGGAACCGTATTTCACAGTGCATGGCAGGAGCATTTCCTGTTCGTTATCCTTCGTTGTTTTCGCCCCTCTTGTCCTATACATTTGGCCTCTTCCTCCCAGCACAGAGCACACGAACTGGCGCTGCATTGCTTTGCTCCTCCCATTACTGCATCTATCACATTCGCAGCTTTCAGACTCATCTATTCCCACTTCGATCAGCTCGTGATGACTGGTGAGTAAAGAACCAAGGACATGATGCTTCCTCCTCACGTGTGAATGCTATCAACTGATACTCCAGTTTTATTATCTTCATTTTTGAAATTTGAACAGAGCCTTCAACTCACTTTATGAATCCGAGCGTAGTTGGGTCACTAGCCTGTACCGCTACCGCCGCATGTGCGTGCGCACTTTTGCGGGCAAGCACATACAGCAGCTGTGCACGTGCCACAGTACCCGGTACCCCTGGCAATTTTAGAGCCGAGCATTCACTGCAAACTTCGGCAAAACTCTGTTGTTCTAGTACCACTCCTACTCCGGCCAGTTCTTGAATTTGGTTGGTCCCATCGTTTGGAAATTGGATCTCAACTTCAGCATCTTTGTATCACACTGCCCGGCCACCTCCGTATCTCTGGTGGTGTTGTTTCTCGCTGAGCGTGTTTGCTGCCGGTCTGCTGGTGCGAGCTCACACAATATAATGGGTCAAGCAGCCCGTGGTTTTGTCGGTCTGTACTCTGCTCTCCCAAGTTACCATAAACAAAAGGCAGTGTCTGAGACTAGTTTACCTGGAACCTGCTCCAATCACGGCCCTGGATAGTCGGATAAACGCTAGCTTATCCGTGTTTAACAAGGTTTGATTTAGTGGGTTCCAGATGGGGAACATTGTCTCTCATATGACATCAGAAAACTCAGAAGCACAATCTGTCACAGGCGAATGATTTTTCTGTCAGAGCTATCAATATGTGCTAAGGTCCGTTTAGATTCAAAAGGATTCCCCAAAAATCCACTATTCATCCAACTTTTCCCTATTCATCCCACCTCTTCTACTCGCATATCACTATTCATCTACAGTGTTTTTTGGTGAACAGTGTATTTTTGGGGAATCTTTCCCCAATCTAAACACACCCTAAAGGTCGGAGTATCACTGATCCGCATCTGTCAAACAGGATAAAATATTATTGGATCTACCCAGTGCCTGCTTGAAACATGTCATTTGGTCCTATTCAGTAGGAGCATGCAGAAAAGGACGAGGATAAGGTTTTGTTAATCCAAGGGTTCAGTGGTGCAAACCGAATATCCTATCAGTCGGTGATGATCGACAATTTGACATGCATTCTCCCTTATCCAAGAGTTTAATAGAGCCTAAAGGGTTATCTCTTGTTGTATGCTAGCTAGCATCTTCATCAAGGTGAAACAATGATTTTCTACGGAAAAAGAAGCAATTTTTAGGTTCATTATTAGTGTTTAATTGCTTGTTTGAGACTCTACTATACGAAGTCTGGTGAAGTCGTAAACATGTTCACCATATATTGTTTTTAGCATATTTTTCCCTTGGTCACTACTAGTACTCTAGTTTTTCAAGAACCAATCTTTTGGCCTGAAATAACTTGCAAACACGGCTTCATTGGCTCTATCTTATTGACCTGTTACAAAAAGAAATCCACTGATCATCATTTGTCCAATTGCCCTTTACTAAAGAAGCATGTACACGAACGAGCATGCATGGACGAAACGTATCTTGTCTTGCCGATATTTTTAGGTTCATTAATCTTCTTATTACCTCATAAAATGAAATAAAATCATTAGCTGGTGTGGTAAGTAGTAGTGGGGGATGGTGCAGCCCGGCTGTAAATTAAAAGGACGCCTGACAGAATCTCCAAGCCTGGCTCTAGGCATGGTATACTGTATCTAGCAAACGTGGCGTATGTAAAAGGAACTTTGACACGAAAGAAAGTTCACGTCCGCCTCCAAATAAAGCTTTCTGAAGAATCTCCAAGAACAGTAAAATGTCGACAAAGATAGCATCAAGCAACTGAACTAACTTTTCTTCTCTCAGTCACCGTGGCAGCACACCGTTAGTTGAGGACTCACGAGGGCGCGAGGCACCTTTGTTACCCTCCGTGCGCATAGAAGTTTCTTCACTGCTGCAAAAAGGCGCTTGGAATTTTGCTCCAGAATGAAGATCACGAGCAACGCCTATGATGATTATAAGAAGCTGCCCCAGATTTGTTTGGTCGATGATTCATCATCATTCATCCCGGGTGTGAGTGGTGACAAACCCAGGGCACGGTCACGTGCACGCATGCACGTCGCCTTGCCCACCAACAATCCCCGGCCGCGTGTGGCAGCGTCCAAACCTGTCGCCTGCGTGGCCGCATCCACACGGAAGCAATGCAACGTCCTGACACGCCGCGCCGCATGATGAGCGCCCTTCCTCGGGTACCATCCTGGTATCCTCTCTCGGAGATTTTACCTGTACGCTACTAAAAAAGATTATCTTGATCTGTGTACCACTAAAAATTTCCTTCACACCTGTGTGCCATCAACCTAAACTTTTTTTTGACCTCTATGCCTATCGGGTACCTACAAAAGGGGTACCCCAATCTAGGCCCAAAAACTACTGGGCATCAAGGCCCACAACGACACCAACCTAGCTCCACGGCCCAGCAAAGGCCCGCCATCGCTACGGGTCCTCGGCACCCATCCAGCTCGAGGGAGACGATCACCCTCGAGCGGGTGGTTTCCGTCTCGTTCGAGGCTCGGCGGCCTCGAGAACGACCCCCACCCTCGAGGGAGTGTTTTCCGTCTCGTTCGAGGGTCGGCGAGCTCGAGCTTGCCGTCCAAGCTCGAGCCCGCCTCAACGGGAACAACGCCCAACGCACCGCGACTCAGCAGAGTCATCATGACGCGGTCAAAAAGCAGGGATCACTGCTCCACGCCATCTCCTACCCTCCGGAGAAGACATCGGTCAAATCCACTCGCAACAATGGACTCTGAGCGCCATGATGCACGGCCAGACCTAACCCTGCCAGCAGCACTGTGCCAACCACTCCTTTGACTTCACCCCCCGCCGGACGCGCAGCCACCCTCGAAGGCAGCCTCGAAGGAGACCATGGAAAGCCGTGCGCAAGACACCACCCTCGACGCCGTGAGCGGTCACGAGAGGGAAGGACGATACGTCAGCCCCTGCCATGTCGTCAGCGGAGTTGGAAGGCGCGATTTCCGCTAGCGCACAGTACGCGGCATGGACGAACAGTGCACACAACGACAAACACATGTACTCGCACCCCGCCCCCTTGGTCTATAAAAGGGGAGGGAAAGCCCATGCAAAGGGCAGGAGAAGAGCAACAGAGCACGAAGCCACGCAGAGAGCACAAGTCTCACGAACACTCGCAAACACCATAGCCAAGGACTTAGGAGCTCACCTCCTTCTCCCATCTTGCTTGTAAACCCCTACTACGAGCAACACGCAAACCGGTGCATCGCACCACTGCTGGACGTACGGCCCAGTGGCCGGAACCAGGATAAAACTCCGTCTCTCACTCTCGCCATCAGGGAAACGAGTGGTTAGCACCGCAATCACTCGTCGGTGCCGGTGCGACCAAATCAGGCACCGACAGTTGGCGCGCCAGGTAGGGGACCAGCGCTGCGCTACTCCCGTTCCCGATGGCGAACTCCGGCGAAGGACGGCCTCTGCTGGGCGAGAGCAATCTGCTCCCAGCAGGGCAGGAGATCCGGTTCGGGAGCCTGCGGTTCCAAACATGTGGCGACGATTACCACATGCGCATCCTCCAGGAGGATCCCAGCGACCAACCGGAGCCTCATCACCAGCTTCCGGCGGCACCGCGACGGCGGAGTCGTCCCGGACCTCGCGCACGACGAGCGCGCGCTGCAAGGCGTGCCGCCGACGTCAGTAACCCCCATCCCACAAGGGAAGGGGACGTTTTGCGGTCAGGAGCACGGGAGATGGCTGCTCCCTTCCTCCTAGGGCCCATGGCCGCACCACGCACTACGACGGTGCATTCCTATCCTTACGGGCTACGCAACTCCGCGGATGCGTACGCCTCCTCTATCCGCACTACTATGAGTGCGTATAGTGACCACCCTGGTTGCCACCCAGTGTCCGAGCGAGATTTCGCCGATCCGTTGCCCGGTGATCCCCGCACGGAGTCCGATGATGGACACGCTTTTGTGCGTAGACACCCTGGTTGGGACTACTCGGGTCTCCGCGACCCAGAGGCCTTCATTGCCTTTCAAACAGCGGCGGATTACTGCTTCGAGTATTCCGATGATGAGTATGACCCAACCAAGGAGTGTTTCGTCATCAACGACGGACAACTCAGCGAGGGATCGACATCCGACGACGACGGCGGAGGGGACGACCAGGGGGACAACGATGGCATAGATCCGATAGGCGCGCAGCCATCGGACCCATCGGATCACTCTCCTTCCGAGGACGAGCGAAATCCGCGCCATCTGCCACGAGCTAGTGGTGACGTTTCACCACCAGCGCGCTCCGACCACGAGCCGGCCAAACAAGGCAACGAGCACGGCACGGACGCCGGATACGCAGGACGAGTGGCTCAGGCTCGCATCCTTGCTGAGGGCAAAGATGACGAGCTCGCACCCAGGACAAGCCAGAAGCTCATCGCGGCGGCCGCGCTGCTCCGAGCCATGCCGGAGGCAGCCACCCCCGAAGGGCGGAAACTGCACCTCGAGGCTCAGAAGCTGGTCGAGCATGCCACCCGACAGCATGCCGAGAACTCGGCCTCCCGCCTTCGACGCTCCTCAGCCTCGAAGGGCGAACGAGGAGGGGAATCCTCGGTACGCTCACCTCGACCCAACGGCAGGGCATGAGCGCAATCCCAGGGCAACTCCCGCCGCGACGCGGCGCGACGCCACGCCAACGAACCACGTGGCTCGAAACACGAACGTTTCCAGCAAGGGAACCTGCGAGGTCACGCCTCCGGGACACCCGTGGCACGGACGATGATGGCGACGCTCGCAATACCCTGAACGAAATCAGGCGGCGAGAGGGAGATCGGACCCACCAGCGCGGGCGCACCGACGTTGGGCGGAACCGGGATGCGGCCCCAGAGCCGGCAGGCACGCGGGTGTTCAGCTACAACATCCGCACTGCCCCGATTCCCCCTCGATTCCGACAGCCAACCACCATCACCAAGTACTCTGGGGAAACGGACCCCAGGGTATGGCTCAATGACTACCGCCTAGCGTGCCAGCTCGGCGGTGCCACAGACGACGCCATGATCATCCGAAATCTGCCACTCCACCTGGCAGATTCCGCGCGGACATGGCTCGAGCATCTGCCCCCGAACCGGATCCGCGACTGGGACGACCTGGTCGAGACCTTCGTGGGAAATTTCCAGGGCACCTACGTGCGCCCTGGAAACACGTGGGACCTTCGGGGGTGCAGGCAAAAACCTGGCGAGTCGTTGAGGGATTTCATCCGGCGCTTCTCCAAGCGCTGCACCGAGCTCCCCAACATCTCCGACCACCAAATCATCCACTCTTTCCTCGAAAGCACCACCTGCTATAGCTTGGTGTGCAAGTTGGGGAGGAGCCCACCCCCCCGACGCGAACCGGCTATTCGAGATAGCCTCGAAGTACGCCTCGGGGGAAGAGGCGGCCAACGCCATCTTCAACGACAAAAAGGGGAAACGCCCCGAGGAAGCATCCGCGGAGGACGATAAGGTGAAGGGCCCCTCGAAGAAGCGGAAGCACGGCAAGAAGGGGAAGAAGACCCGGACGCCACGCGGAGCAGGCGACGTCGAGGACGAGGCCCTCGCGGTCGACCCTAACCATAAGGGACCTCGAGGTCCTCCGCATGGTGGGGGTGTTTTCGACGACCTCCTCAAAAAGCCGTGCCCTTACCACAAGACCGCAGTCTCTCACACCCTCGAGCAGTGTGAGATGCTGCGGAAGTTCTACAACCGCATCCCTCGAAAGGATGGCGGTCCGCCCAAGGATGGTGGCGCCAAGGATGACGACGGGTACCCCGAGGTAGAACACGTGTTCTTTATCACGGGAGGTCCTGCGGCCAACTTGAAGCCTCGACAGCGGAGGAGGGAACGTAGGGAAGTCATGCTGGTCCGCCCAGCGACCCCCTCATACCTCGACTGGTCATCGGAGACCATCTCGTTCGGTCGCGAAGACCATCCCGACCATATCCCGAACCCCGGGCAGTATCCTCTCGTCGTCGACCCCGTCATCGGCAACACGCGCTTCTCCAAAGTGCTCATGGATGGCGGCAGCAGCCTCAACATCCTGTACGCTCCAACTTTGGAGCTTATGGGGATCAGCACCAACGAGCTGCGGCCCAACAAGTCCTCCTTCCATGGGGTCGCGCCCGGAAAGCGCGTCCAAACCCTCGGGCAGATCGACCTGCCTGTCTGCTTTGGAACCCCGGCAAACTTCCGCAAGGAAGTGCTCACCTTCGAGGTAGTGGGCTTCAAGGGAGCCTACCACGCCATCTTGGGAAGGCCATGCTACGCCAAGTTCATGGCCATCCCCAACTACACCTACCTCAAGATGAAGATGCCAGGGCCTCACGGAGTCATCACGGTCGGTCCGACGGTCGAGCACGCCTACGTGTGCGACATCGAGAGCATCGAGCTCGCGGAGGCTCTCGCCCTCGATGAGACCCTCGTGGCGGATCTGGAAGCGATCGTCAACACGCTCCCTGATGCCAACAAACGGCAGCAGGGGAGCTTCGCGCCCGCTGAGGACACCAAGACTGTTCCCCTCGACCCCGATAGCCCCGACGGCAGGGTGTTGAGGATCAGCTCTTCCCTCAGCGACAAATAGGAAGTGGTGCTCGTCGACTGTCTCCGCGCTCACGCAGACATCTTCGCGTGGAGCCCCTCGGACATGCCAGGCATTTCGAGGGAGGTCGCCGAGCACTCTCTTGATATCCGCCCTCACTCCAAGCCGGTCAAACAACGTCTCCGCCGTTTCGACGAAGTGAAACGGCGGGCGATCGGTGAGGAGGTACGCAAGCTGTTGGAGGCCGGATTCATCAAGGAAGTGTTTTATCCCGAGTGGCTAGCAAATCCTGTACTAGTGAAAAAGAAAAGTGGGAAGTGGAGGATGTGTATAGACTACACCAGCTTGAATAAAGCATGCCCGAAAGTCCCATTTCCTTTACCACGTATAGACCAAATTGTGGATTCCACAACGGGATGCGAACTTTTATGTTTCCTTGATGCGTATTCCGGTTACCATCAGATCAAGATGAAGGAGTCCGACCAGCTCGCGACTTCCTTTATCACTCCTTTCGGCATGTACTGTTACGTTACGATGCCCTTCGGCCTTCGAAACGCCGGGGCCACGTATCAGCGCTGTATGCTCCACGTCTTCGGGGATCATATAGGTCGTATCGTAGAAGCGTATGTCGACGACATTGTCGTAAAAACCAGGAAGGCGGACGACCTGGTGCACGACCTCGAGGTCGTGTTTGGCTGCCTCAGGGCGCATGGAGTAAGACTCAACCCCGAAAAGTGCGTCTTCGGTGTGCCTCGAGGCATGCTCCTGGGTTTTATCGTTTCCGAACGAGGCATCGAGCCCAACCCCGAAAAAGTCACGGCCATCCAACAGATGGAACCGATCCGTGACCTGAAGGGTGTACAGAAGGTAATGGGGTGCCTAGCGTCCCTAAGCCGCTTCATCTCTCGTCTCGGAGAGAAGGGGCTGCCTCTGGATCGACTTTTGAGGAAGTCAGAGCACTTCACCTGCCCGCGGAGGCTCAGGAAGCTCTCGACCGACTCAAAACTGCGTTAACAAACACGCCGATCCTTACCTCACCGAAAGAGGGCGAACCTCTCCTCCTCTATGTCGCAGCAACGACTCAAGTCGTCAGCGCGGTCATAGTAGTAGAAAGGAACGAGGAAGGACATTCTCTACCGGTCCAGCGACCGGTGTACTACATTAGCGAGGTCCTATCTGAGACCAAAACGAGGTATCCCCACATCCAGAAGCTAATCTACGCCATCGTACTAGCTCGACGCAAGCTCCGACATTATTTCGAGGCCCATCCGGTGACCGTTGTGTCGTCCTTTCCGCTGGGCGAAATCATTCAGAACCGTGAGGTCTCTGGACGGATCTCGAAATGGTCGACGGAACTGATGGGGGAGACTCTCGCTTACGCGCCAAGAAAAGCCATCAAGTCCCAGACTTTGGCTGACTTCGTAGCCGAGTGGACCGACACCCAGCTCCCTCCCTCGAAGTCTAGCCTCGACTACTGGGAGATGTACTTCGATGGGTCGGTGATGAAGACCGGCGCCGGCGCCGGCCTACTCTTCATCTCACCCCGCGGAGAGCACCTTCGATACGTCGTGCGACTCAACTTCCCCGCGTCGAACAACATGGCGGAGTACGAAGCGCTTCTCGCTGGCTTGAAAATCGCACTCGAGCTCGGCATTAAGCGCCTCGACATTCGCGGCGACTCGCAGCTGGTCGTCGATCAGGTGATGAAGGAATCGAGCTGCCACGACGAAAAAATGGCGGCATATTGCCAGGCGGTACGTAAGCTCGAAGACAAGTTCGACGGCCTCGAACTCCACCACATCGCACGAAGGTACAACGAGGAAGCCGATGAATTGGCGAAGATCGCGTCGGGGTGGGCCATCGTTCCCCCGAACGTCTTTGCCAAGGACATCAACGTACCCTCGATCACCCTCGCCGCCTCGACCCAAGCCTCGACCGCACCCGACGTTCAAACGTCCGCCCTCGACCCCACGAGCGCGGAGCTCACGGCGGACGAGGACGAGCCTATGGGATACGAAGCCTGCTCGGGAGATGAGGACGAGGCGGAGGCAATGGAAATTGACGAGGTTTCGGCACCTCGAGATTGGCGGAGCCCGTACCTCGACTGGCTCGACGGAGGCGTCTTGCCTAGCGATCGAACGGAGGCAAGGCACGTAGCGAGGAAAGCTAAGCGGTTCCTCATCATCGAGGGGGAGCTGTACCGACGGGGAGCCTCGGGGGTCCTGCAACGCTGCATCCCGATACCCGAAGGAAAAGAGCTTATCCTTGACATTCACGCGGGCGTGTGCGGACATCACGCTGCTCCGCGAACGCTCGTAGGTAACGCCTTTCGACAAGGCTTCTACTGGCCCACTGCCGTGGCGGACGCCACGGAGGTGGTACGAACCTGCGAAGGGTGCCAGTTCTACGCGCGCAAGACGCACCTACCTGCTCAGGCGCTGCAGACCATCCCCATTACGTGGCCTTTTGCCGTATGGGGCCTCGACCTTGTCGGGCCAATGGCAAAGGCGCCCGGGGGCTTCACACACCTGCTGGTGGCCATCGACAAATTCTCCAAATGGATCGAGGCTCGACCCATCAGCAGGATCAAGTCTGAGCAGGCGGTGCTCTTCTTCACCGATATAATCCATCGGTTCAGGGTTCCCAACTCCATCATCACCGACAATGGTACGCAATTCACGGGAAAGAAGTTCTTGAATTCTGCGACGATTTCCACATCCGAGTGGATTGGTCAGCAGTGGCTCACCCACAGACGAACGGCCAAGTAGAACGCACCAATGGCATGATTCTACAAGGCCTAAAGCCCAGAATTCACAACAAATTGAAGAAGTTTGGACACAAGTGGGTACAAGAGCTACCATCGGTGATTTGGAGTCTGAGAACGACCCCAAGCAGAGCAACAGGGTTTTCCCCGTACTTCCTCGTCTTTGGGGCAGAGGCCATCCTCCCTACGGATCTGGAATATGGGTCCCCTAGGCTCCGAGCGTACCAAGAGCAGCGAAATTGCCAGGCTCGAGAGGACTCGCTCGACCAGGTCGACGAGGCTCGTGACGTGGCTCTACTCCACTCGGCAAGGTACCAGCAGGGCCTGTGTCGACAACAGGCTCGAAGGATCCAGCACCGAGATCTCTGCAAAGGAGACCTCGTGTTGAGGCTTCGATAGGACAACCGAGGGCGGCACAAGCTCTCACCCCCGTGGGAAGGGCCGTACATCGTCGCCGAAGTTCTCAAGCCCGGAACGTACAAGCTAGCTGACGAGAGCGGGCACGTCTTCACGAACGCCTGGAACATCCAACAGCTACGTCGTTTCTATCCCTAGAGTGGCCCCGCGGCCCTCGAAATCTTTGTACATACTCTAGTTTTGTACATCTTCTCTTGAATTAAGTGTCGATGCTTTAACCCCCACAGTTTGGAAGAAAATAAAACGAACTTTTATTCTTTTCAAGCTTCGAGGAAGGTTCGGCTCTACCCTCGGTAGAGCCATCCCTCCCTCGGGGGCTACATGGGGGCTAACCCTCGAAAAAATCGTCGCTTTTCAAAAAATCCTTTGCGAAAACCTCGAAGGAAACACGCTAGGCGTGAAACGGACAAGGGCAGGGTCGCTTGAGCCGATTGTTCGCTTACGCCTCGAGGCTACGGCAACACCTCACTTCCCTCCGCCTAAGTCATTCACGTACGAACGATCCTAGCGACGCTTTCCTCTCGAGGCACAAGCATCGGACTAATACACGTCGCAAAGACACCGCATAAAAAGCAAACATCATGTTCAAAGCAAAATAAACGAAGTTCAAGGAGCAACTTAGTCTTACATATATATAAAAAAAAAGGTCTAAAAGCTCTAAACTACTTCTTTACATTCGGGCTCGATGGCCCGAGACTTTCAGGGTTCGCCCCCGCCGCCAAGGTCGTCCCAGCCGCCGCCGTCCTCGCCGGGGAAGAGGGCGCCCTCGAAGTGGCCGGCAAGCACTCGCGCCGTCGCGTCAGCAGCAGCATCGGCCTCGTCCATCGCCGCCACTGCCTCCTCGTCGTTGAGGTTGTCGGCGACGACATACCCAGCGGCGAGCTTCGAGAGGTCTGCTTGGTAGTGGGTCGTAACCACTCCAAGCGCCTTCCGAACTCCGAGCAGAAGGGCTTCCTTCACGCGCGAAGTGAAGTGGCCCCCAAGCGCTCGAACGCGGCTTGCGAGGGTGCTCCCAGACTGCAGGCTGGGACCAGCAATCTCGTTGCAGGCGGCCGAGGCTGCCTGCACCAGCTCGTCGAGCTCGCGCTGGGTCTCCGTCTGCGCCACCAGCACGGCCTCCTTCGACTCAGTCTCGGCCTGAAGCGCCTGCTTCAATGCTGCACCAACAAAAGTCAGCCAAAAAGCAACAAAACGAAAGGGTCAGAGCTCAAGCCAAATCAGCTTACCCTCGACCTGTCCCTGAGTAGCCTCGAGGGCCCTCTCCGCCTCCTGGGCCCGCTGCTCCACCTCTCGCGCCTGCCGCTCCACCGTGGCCCGAGCAGTCTGCTCCTGCTCGAGCCGGTCTCGAGCCTCGACCGCGAGACGCCGCTCCTCCTCGACCGCCAGCTCCGCCGCGCGACGCGCAGCCCGCTCGTTCTCCAGCCATTCATTACGGTTCGCGAGCTGCTCGCGGAGGGCGCTGGCCGAGCCTTCGAGGCGAGCGATGACCTCGCCTTTCTCCCGACCCTGGGCGAGGGCCTGGTCCCGAGCACCTCGAAGGTCGTCCAGCTGGCGGTCTCGAGCCTCGAGCGCCCCGGACAAGCGACGGAGCTCCAGCGATAACTCCGCAATCTGGTCGTTCTTCGCGAACGCCTGTTTGCGGAGTTCCTGCGAAAAGAAAAAGAGATAAGCCTTCTTTGAAAAAATAAGGCATGGCAAAAACATCACTTACACCAAGACGTACCTGGTGGACCTTGCCGGCATCGTCGTGAAGACGGAGGATGTCCTGCAGCGCCCTGCGAACGTCCAAGCCGTGTGACGACTGGACCTCCCACAGAGTCTCCTCTGCCACGGCTTCGTCGACGAACCGCTGGGGAAGCACGCTGCGGGCTTGCCACATCTCCGCGTTTCCACGGGCATGCGCCTCGTAGGACCAGGCCGCTGCTGGCCCTGGCTGAACCGTGATGAGAGTTGACGGCGCGGCCCCGCCACTCTCGCGCCCCTGCGTCACGGGGGCTCCAACCCCCAGAGCCTCCGCCAGCTCCGTCAAGTGGGGGAACCCGCCGCCATGGGTTCGCCTCTCTCCCCCCTCATGCGGAGGGACCACCGCGGCGTCCGCCTCCACGGGCGCCGCCGATGGCTCCTCGACGCGAAGAGCCTCCCCAGGCGCGGGGTTGGCTTCCTCGGGCCGAGCTGCCTCGACGTGGGGCTCGACCGCGCCCTCGAGGAGCTGAGGCGGCCTTGGCCCCTCGAGGACCGGAGGCGCCTCCTCGCGCGGCTGCTGCCGGGCCTGCAGCTCCGCCTGGGTGTCGAAAAACGTAACGAAGTCCTCCACGACTTCGTTCGTCGGGCCCAGGAGCTGCGAGGACGGGTGCGGCGACGAGCTAGGCCCGATCTTGAGGGCCTTGGTTGGCGCGAGGGAAGGCGTGCTCCGCCCCCCAGAGCGACTGTGACACGAAAAGAAGCTCGGTTAGAGGCAAAAACGAAACACCAACGACAAGCAAGCAACAAAGAAAACTTACCGCACGAAGGGGAGTTTCCGTTTTGGCCTCGAGGCCGGAACGGGAGCTGCCCCCGGGACCTCGCCTCCCGTGGCCGCGACGGTTTCCCCTTGAGGAGCCGTCCTCGAGGCCTCGTCTCCCGCGGAGACGACGGTTTCCCCCTGGGGGTTACCCTCGAGGCCTCCTCACCCCTCGTAGAGTCGACGGGCTCTACTTGGGGGACTTCCGCTTCCGCCCCACGGGCCGGGGCCTCCTCGACGGCGCTCGGCCGCTCGGGGACCTCGCCTCCACCCCGAGGTTCCTCGAGGGCAGCCGGTGCTGCCCCCGATGGACCCTCAGAGGAAGGCCCCGCGGTCGACGGAGGGGCCTCATCTTGGCCCTGGGTTCCCTCGGGAACAGCTGTGGCCGCCCCCGACGGACGCTCGACGGAGGGCACCGCGGTCGACGGCGGTGTCCCGAGGTCGATGACCTCCTCGCCACCGCCCCCAGACGCCGCAGCAGGGGCGGGCCCACCGATGGGAAGCTCGAACGGAGATGGGCTCCTCGTCCCGCCGTCTTCGTCAGATCCATCGCGGTCGGTGGAGGATTCTGGCGCGGGGAGCGGCGAGAGCCCCCGCCTCGCCCGCTCGCGGTTCTCCGCCTCGAGCTTCTGCCTCTTCCGCTCCTTCCGCTGCGATCGAGCCTCCCTCCGAGCCTTGGCCTCCTTCGCCTTCTCGGCGAGGGCGCGGTTGACGGCCTTGTCCTCGGGGACGGGAGGCTTGGAGTAGTAGCCACGCGATACGCCCTGCAAGGCACCATTCGTAAGGTCGGAAACACGAGAACAAAACCCAAAAAAGCAAAAGCAAAGATCGAGGGTCACTTACGAAGCTCACATAGCCATCCTCGGGCCGCATCGGCACTGCCCAAGGGTCGTCCGGCAGTTTGTCGACGGCGCGCCGCGCCCGCTGCACGGCGGTGGCGACGGGCAATGGCTCCGCCGCCATCACCGTGCCGGTGAGGTCGGCATCGGGAGTCATCTCGTACAACGAGAGCCTCCGCCGCATAAGGGGAAGCACCCGCCGCCGGTGGAAATTGGCGATGACCCCGCCAGCGGTGAGGCCGAGCCTCGAAAGCCGCTGGAGCGCGTCCACCAGCGGGTCGAGCTTCTTCTTCCGCGACGGCGGCGACACGCCGAAGTGCCAGTCGGGCTGCTTCTCCGTCAGTAGCAGGCCGGTGTAGGGCGGCAGATGTCCTCCGTCGTTGCGGAGGTAGAACTATCCCTTATCCCAGTCCTGGTTGTTGGAAACCATGGAGCTTGGGATATAGAGGTCTTTGCGCCCCTTCCGAACTTGGAGCACCAAGCCGCCGGCGCGAGCAGGGCGACGAACCCCCTTGGAGACGTACTCCGAGAAAAGCTCGCCGAGGAAGAGGTGGTACCAAAGGTCCCAATGGGCCTCGATGCCGAGATATCCCTCGCAGACGGCGACGAAGACCGCCGCCTGCGAGATCGCGTTCGGCGAGAAGTTGTGCAGCTCCACCTTGTAGTGGAAGCACAACGCTCGCATGAACCTCCCCACCGGAACTCCAAAGCCCCGCTCATGGAAACGAGCGAAGCTGACGACGTAGCCCTTCGGCGGATCGGGCTCCGCAGCGGCCCCCGGCGAGATCCAGACGGGCGGCTCGCCATCGACGTTGGGCGGCAGCACCCCGACCTCCACCAAGCTGTCCAAGCAATGCTTGGTGGCGTTGGATGGCTTCCATGGCGTGGGATCAACGTACTGGGCCATGGCAGCGAGGAGAGCTCGGACGAAGGAAGAAGACGAGGGCAAAGGCTGAGGGCAAAAGGGAACTGAAGGCTAAGGCGAAAACGCAAAGGGAAGCGTACCCTTGGCATGGGCACTGCCGTGCTATTTATACTCCCCCCGCGGAGCTAAGCACGGCGGGACTCCAGCCTTGACGCGACAGTCCCTAGACTGACAGCCAGGCCTGCCCCGGGAGACGTAACGGCACGGGCCGCATCAACCACGCAATCGAGTAACTGCGCCGTAAATATCGAGGAGTCTGGCGCGGCAGATCGTGCGGTCGTGTCAAACTGCGCCCGCACGCCTCGCCTGAGAAAGCGCGCCCAGTTCTCCCACGATCGCACGAAACCGCGAAGTTCTCGCTGCGGGTCATCATGACTCGCGCAGAACGAGGGCGCATTCAAAACGACCACCCTCGAAGGAGGGACCTCGAAGCTCGAAGGTTCGAGGGTGCCCCCTCGAGGGAAAGAGGTCTCGAAAGCCTCGAAAACCCGCGCGGAGCGGAACCATGAAATCACGCTCGAAGCTTCCTCCCCGAACTGAAGCAACCATCGTGCTACTGATCAGGGGTTCGAACCTTGGGCCTACGAAGGGTTTCGACAAGGGCCTCAGATCGACCGAGTCAGGGATAATCGACGGTACCCTCGAAGCTCGAACGCTCGAGGAGACCAACCGATTATGTTCGAGGCCAGGCAGAGTGCCTAGACCGAGGGACCCCTCGAGGGGGAGCATCGAGCCCTCGACCTCTATCGAATGAGGTCGAGTCCCGTCTAGCTTACTTCGCGAAAGGCTTCTACGGGCGTGTCCTATGACCACGAGCCTACCCCTATCGAATGGGGCATGGACGTCCGCTCGAACCACCCGCTACCAGCTCAACCCGGCATCCGTGGCTCGATCCCACCGAGGGAAGCATGGGTCGCCTCCTCCTCGGCACCCTCGAACAGGGAGCTCGAGGCACGCAAAAAGTTCGAAATTTCCCCCACAACGGGCACGGTGGACGAACCCACGCCTGAGGAAGACACGGGCACTCCTCACTGTAGGTGTTGAGACCTTGAGAGAGTATCAACCACTCTCCCAAGGCCTCGGGGGCTACACCCGCGGGTGCGCTAGCGCGCGCCCACGGACTCCCGGAACCCACGAAGAAACGAAGGCCTCGAAAGCCTCGACGAACTCCAGCCTTCGCATAATGAAAACCTCATCCCTGCGAAGGCTCGGGGGCTACTGTCGGGTACCTACAAAAGGGGTACCCCAATCTAGGCCCAAAAACTACTGGGCATCAAGGCCCACAACGATACCAACCTAGCTCCACGGCCCAGCAAAGGCCCGCCATCGCTACGGGTCCTCGGCACCCATCCAGCTCGAGGGAGACGATCACCCTCGAGCGGGTGGTTTCCGTCTCGTTCGAGGCTCGGCGGCCTCGAGAACGACCCCCACCCTCGAGGGAGTGTTTTCCGTCTCGTTCGAGGGTCGGCGAGCTCGAGCTTGCCGTCCAAGCTCGAGCCCGCCTCAACGGGAACAACGCCCAACGCACCGCGACTCAGCAGAGTCATCATGACGCGGTCAAAAAGCAGGGATCACTGCTCCACGCCATCTCCTACCCTCCGGAGAAGACATCGGTCAAATCCACTCGCAACAATGGACTCTGAGCGCCATGATGCACGGCCAGACCTAACCCTGCCAGCAGCACTGTGCCAACCACTCCTTTGACTTCACCCCCCGCCGGACGCGCAGCCACCCTCGAAGGCAGCCTCGAAGGAGACCATGGAAAGCCGTGCGCAAGACACCACCCTCGACGCCGTGAGCGGTCACGAGAGGGAAGGACGATACGTCAGCCCCTGCCATGTCGTCAGCGGAGTTGGAAGGCGCGATTCCCGCTCGCGCACAGTACGCGGCATGGACGAACAGTGCACACAACGACAAACACATGTACTCGCACCCCGCCCCCTTGGTCTATAAAAGGGGAGGGAAAGCCCATGCAAAGGGCAGGAGAAGAGCAACAGAGCACGAAGCCACGCAGAGAGCACAAGTCTCACGAACACTCGCAAACACCATAGCCAAGGACTTAGGAGCTCACCTCCTTCTCCCATCTTGCTTGTAAACCCCTACTACGAGCAACACGCAAGCCGGTGCATCGCACCACTGCTGGACGTACGGCCCAGTGGCCGGAACCAGGATAAAACTCCGTCTCTCACTCTCGCCATCAGGGAAACGAGTGGTTAGCACCGCAATCACTCGTCGGTGCCGGTGCGACCAAATCAGGCACCGACAATGCCATTCCGTCCACGTTCCGTCCATTTGTCACCGTTAGCAGCACCTGACGAGTGGGACTAGGCTTGGAAATATCCAAAATACCCTTCTGTCTACGTGGGGCCCACATGTTAATTTTTTTTTCTCTCTATTTTCCCCTCTCCCTAACTTCTTCTTACTGCTTCCTCATCTAGATAGAGCACGACGGGGGCGGAGCTGGCCGGCGAAGGCTCTGGTGGCGGCGTTGTGGGGTGTGGGGAGGAAAGGAGACGGCCTGGGCAGCTTAGTGGCGCGGTGAGCGGCGCGGAGGGCTGGCGAGGCGAGGAGAGCGGCCCTCCGTCACCCCTATCTCGACTACAAGGCGGCGGCAGGCGGCGTTCTGGCGACGAGCGCGAGCGAGCAGGCGAGACCAAGCGAGCAGCGCAGTGCAGTGGTCGTCCGTGCGAGGACGAGCGGCGCATGGCTTGTGCCTGCGAGAGCAAGAGAACGGCGTGTGGTCAGATCCACCTCTCACAGTCTCACGCGGTAGGAAGCAACATGCATGTTTGCTGAGAAATTGTTTGATTCATCTCAAATGGGCTGGTGTCCACGTGAATAGGCTTCTTTAACTGTTTGATTCTTGTTTCGTCTTATTTGTTTGTCTCTTTGATTAAATCGTTCCCGCAGAACTCTGACTTCGATTATTATGTGTTCTTGGCTTTCTTGCTTGTCTTCCGCAGAACTACTTCTGTTCAAACAGAAGTTCAGTTTAGTTCGGTAGGAAGAAGAGAGCGAGAAGGGAACATGAAAAAAAAAACTGGCGTGTGGGCCCCACCTAAGATAGAAGGGTATTTTGGACATTTCCAGGCCTGGTCTCACTCGTCAGGTGCTGCTAACGGTGAGACATGGACGGAACATGGACGGAATAACATAGAGGTCAAAAAAAAGTTTAGGTTGATGGCACACAGGTGCGAGGGAACTTTTTAGTAGCACACGACAAAGTCTCGTCCTCTCGCCGCGGCGGGTGTCGGGGGACGTCCGCATGCGCTCCATTTGTCCTCGCATGGCGCTGCGGCGATCGGAGTTAACTGCAAGCTCCAACTAACCGGGCAACGACGCTGACGCAACCCGCTCGTGCCTGCCTGCCCGTCCCATGCTGCCATGCTACGCGCCACGGGTACGCGCGTGCAAGACGCCACGAGGCGGATGGTGGCCGGCCGGTGGTGTCGCCACGCATGCACGAGCCTACACCGGGCAACGGCCAGTGTACTAGACAGGCGTCTAGCGCAGAGGGCAGCAGATCTGCGGGGACACGTACGCATGCTGCATGCATGCAAGCAGCAAGCGCGCGTCGTCGTTGTGTGTGATCAATGCGTGGATCCTTCTGATGCAGAGACCGGTACGGGTGCGGCCAGCAGCCATGTGACAGCCCGCCGGCACGTACGTACAGGGCGTCGTCGTCGTCGACAAGGTCGAGTGCACGCGCCGGCGGGTAGATCTGCTCCTCTGACTCTGGGTGTAAATTTGGGCAATGGGCAACAAGCTAAACGTGACAGTGAGAGTGTGTACGTGGCTATGGGCAGTGTGTGGGTTCATGCGCTCGGTGCATGGTTGAGGAACGACGCTAGGCTTCGGCGGCTTCTCTCTTAGCTGAATCCTGCCGTCGAGACGATCGTTGTCGGAGCAGATCACGTAATGTAAGCCTAGGATGGGGAGAGTCGGAGGGAAGAAAAGGGCTCAGTCTGAAAAGAAAAAAAAAAACCGTTAGGTTTAACACAGTAGGCTGAGTAACGCGCGCGTTGTCCTAGCCAACGTCCACGTCGAAAACTACTCGGAAATGACTGCGAGCACTCTGAAGAGTGAAGGCTCGCACGTGCACGCTACTCGTAACGCAGCAGGGGAAGGCACGGAAACAAACGGCTAGCGCGAGGGGGCCGCACGGTTGCGACGGCGATGACGACGCACGTGGCATATCATTTACTCGCGGCCCATGAACCACGGGGCCTCTCCAGCCGTCACGTACTACGCACACGCGCACGCACGCCCATGCCGCCCGCCACGCTCGCTCGCCCCCCCATCTGACGACGACGCCCTGTGCTGTGTTTAGATTGGAAAAAGTAAAAAGTAGTTTAAGGCCATGTTCAGATTCCCAACTATTCACTATTCATTCCAACTTTTCACTATTCATTCTAACTTTTCACTATTCTTCCCTCACAAAACACGTTTCCCAACGAATGCTACAGTGTTTTTCTTATGCTACAGTGTTTTTTTCTACAATCTAAACACACCCTAAGATGAATAGTGCATTGGAAAGTAGGGTGAATAAAAAAAACTTGTTAGAAAAGTACTTTTTTTTCTAAATCTGAACACAGCCTAATTCGAATTTCGAAAGCCCCAACCGTCCGATCCAGCAATCATGACGTCCTGTCTCGCCGGAAACGTCACGGAACGGAAAGGTAGAGAGACCCGGCCTGTGCCGTGGGCCCGTGCCGTTGTGCCAACGGCCGGTGCGGGGCCCCCGTGTAACGGCGCGCGGTGCCCCCCAGCTGTCGGATCCGGATCTGACCCTCTCTGACCGGGGTGTTGGTGTTCCAACGTTTCCAACGCGGACGCGACGCCAGGTCAGCACCGGAGGAGGCGGTCGCCTTCCTCCCCTCCCGTGTGGGCCGCGCCGCTGGGGAGATAAAAGGGAGGCCGGCCAGCGCGGTGGGGGATGTTTCCGTGCGTGCGCGAAGGGGAAGGGAGGAAGCGAGCAGTAGGGAGGGAGGAAAGCGTGCAAACTCCACAGCGACGCGAGCCTTTTTCGCTTTGTAAATTCCGTGTTGGTTTGGGTTGGGTTTGCTTGCCCTGATGGGGAAGTACATGAGGAAGCGCACGGGGAGGGCGCCGGCGGCGGCGGAGGTCGCGCAGGTGGTGGTCGGCGTCCGGACGCGGTCCCGCTCCGCCGCCGCCGCCGCCTTCGCGAGCGCGGCGGTGGAGCCACCGGCACCGGCGCCGAAGAGGCCGAGGACGAAGCAGGCGGCAGCGCGCGGGGAGGTGGAGGTGCGTGGCGACGGCGGCGGGTGCTACCTGCAGCTGCGGAGCAGGAGGCTGTTCATGGCCGTCAAGGCGGCCGAGGCGCGGCGTCCGGTGGCACCAGAGGGGAATGCGGCGGCACGGTCTGGAGAAGCTTCCTTGTTGGAACCGGTGGTGATGGTCGCCGGGATCTCGAGGTGCTCCAGCACCGCGTCGTCGGTGGACGTCGTCGCAGCGGCGGCAGCCTTGGAGAGGAGCGGTGGCGCAATGGAGGTGGGCGTTATAACCCTAGCTAGCTACTAGAATTCGCTCGCTTCGAGCTGGCTTCGTTCTGAGGCTGAATTATGCGTTTTCATGGTGGTTTTTGGTCATACTACAGGCACGCGAGGACCGCGACGGGGAGAGCGCCGTGAGTGACTCGGAGTGCGGCGGCCGGCAGAGGTGAGTGAATTCTCGGAAAATTCTGCCGAGTTACGAGTTGTTTGTGTACTCGTGCCACCAATTTTCTCACGGTTTTCTTCTCAATTTTTGTAATTCAGAAGGGAGGCAACGCCGTCGAGCCGGCTGCCGGTAGATCTCAGCGACGAGGAGTCGAGTCAGGCGGCGGGTGACCCAAAGCACCACCGTCTAACTGCAACCGCTTCACTGGCTTGCAGAGCAAGGATGCCAGCTGAGGAAGAGATCGACGAGTTCTTCGCGGCCGCCGAGAAGGCCGAGGCCGAGCGCTTCGCGGCCAAGTAAGTCGTCGGAATTCATCGTCGTTGCCGTCGTCATGAGTGCCATGCTCGCCGAGGTCGTTAATTCTCTGGCATCTTCCCGTTTGCAGGTACAACTTCGACGTCACCCGCGGGTTGCCGCTCGACGCCGGCGGCCGTTTCGAGTGGACCCCGGTGGGCAGCGGCTGAATGATGACGTACACGCCGGCCGGAAAAAAAAAGCGTAAAGCGGGGTGGAAACCGAAAAGCGATGGCGGCGGCGCAGAAAGCAAGGTCCTGCCGCGTGCAGTGGGACGAAAGAGCTAGCGTCAGATCAGACGCAGCTAGCTAGCTCCAAAGATAAAACAGTACAGAAGATACTACAGCAGAGCCACAGAGAGAGGCACCAGTAAAAAGACACGATCATGTTCGCTGATCGGCGGTAGCGTTAGGATCTGATCAGTGTAGTGCGTGTGTCCGGCTCGCTTGAACTGCTGCTGCTGCGTTGTTCAAAATTCTTCGTAATCCCTGCCGCTAGGATTTGCGTAGTGGCCACGTTGCGATACTGCGAGTGGCGTAAAGCGTAACTCCTGTTTCTGGTTCCCGGTTGGTGTCATCGGGACAGCCGGCATTCATTGTACAGTACACTGATGCAGCAGGCACTGAAGCCGCGACAGTTAACCACCGCCACCTTCTTTTGCTGACAGCATCTCACACAGTCTTTTGTTCCCTTCGTACCAACTTCAGTAACCTCTTCTTTCCAACAATAAAAGAAGTTCAGTTACCTTTCGTCACTCGTCACAGCAGCATCTTGCCATTTCATCCTCCAGCTCGTGTTCTTGCACTACTATGCTAGCGAGTCCTCTCAACAACCTCTCGTACAGATCCGTCGCTTGGATCGCCAGCGTGTGAAGCTGCTCAGCAGTGCCCCTCTGATCCATGGCGCGTGCCGTGGAGAGAAGGTTAGGTGAGAGTCGGCCGATCGAGGCCTACTGCGCGCCCACCGGTGGAAGCTGCCGTCCCTGGTCCCTGCAGCATGTGCGAGAGTTGGAGACGAATGGGTTAAATTAATGTGGAAAACTTTGATTACTGCGGGTGGTATGGAGAGATTAGAAGGTGTTACGAGGAGATGGTTTGGGATCTGGCGCACATACATGGTCCTGGCAGCCTGGAAATAATGGAGATGCGCAGGGGAGTAGAGTTTAGCTAGGGAGGAAGCAAGGAATGTCGTCGCTTCCATTGGGATCTGAGTTTTTGCAGGAGTGCTATTCGCCGCAAAAAAAAAATAGTTGTGAAAATTCTTGGTTTTATTATGTTGGTTTCCACCTATATGTTACCTTCTAGTTTTCCCTTAACAAGATCTTCACACACACACAAAAAAAAAGCATCTTCACACAAGGCATTACATCTTGGAGAAAAATTGAAGCAAATTCCAATAAAAATGAACCCTTAAATTTTAACTGGTTTAGTTGACAGATGCATCAGCTACTTATCTGTAAAAAAACCAGAGAAATATGAAAAACCAGAGAAATATGGTTTTGCTGGCTTGTCGCTGAGAAATTTCGTAAAAATGAGACACTTTTGGTTGGTTTTTCACCTGCGTCTCGCTTGATCTACTTCATTTTTTTATACACGTGGTCCGCATGGAGCCCTATACACGTGGTCCATCAGATTCTAATAATGCTGATGTGCGTGCTGCTAAGCTAGCCGCAGACAAGAAAGCGACAGCGAGCGCGGTAAAAGTTGGATGTGCTTGGTACTTCGGTTGCGTTGCGTACGTACACCTCGCAACCGATCGAGACGAATAATAGGACTCTCTGTTCATCGTGCCGTGGAGAGGGCAGCAGCAGTAGCACATGGCGGTTGCGGTGGTGATTTCACCTGGGGAGGAATTTAACGTGGCCATGCACCTTGCGGTGTGGGGAGGCAGGCGACAGGGATCCCGAGGGCGGTGAACATCCCGTGCGCGCGAGGCCGTCAGGTTAGTTTCCAGCGCCCCGAAAACGAGCGTGCGGTGGCGCTGAAACTGTGGCTCCTGCCGGGGTCACGGTCAGCTCCGGACCCCGGTGTGTGGCTGCGGCGCCCGGGCTGGCAAGCTCGGAGGACGGAGCTCCCCTCCTCGCCCCGTGTTATCCGCCGCCCGTCGCGCGCGCCTGGTGGAGTGCACCCCTCCTCCCGTGAAAAGATGCTACACGGTTGACGTACGGTTCATCAGATGGGCTGACCAGCTGGGTGCTTCCGAACGTCGGCCTGGTTCAGAGATCAAGCAATCAGCTGGTCAGCTCAGCAGAGCTTTTCTGAACTTCTTGAGTTCTTGGTGAAATTTTTCCCTGTGAGAAACCGATCCAATGGAGGGATCGAGGAACAAATAGCGCCTGCAGGAGAGTGCGGGTGGAGTATATGGGTGGGTCATACAGGCAGTGGGCACGGAGCAACGCGGGTCGAACCAAACGGAGACTGTTTGCAGCATGGCGGGTTGATCTGGGGCGCCGCTTGGCTGTTGCCGACACAGTTCTTTTCTCTTGCCGCAGCAGCTGCCGTGCGGTTCAGGTCCGCAAGGCCGCGCGACAGTGGATCGACGGCGCCATCATCATCTGCAGGAATCGCGCACGGTCTCCTGTATCTCCATGGTGCTCTGCCATTGCCGTTTCGCGCTTTCCGGGTCAGCAAGCCGCCGGCCTCTGCCGCTGGTCCTATGTTATGATAATAATTGATCAGCTCCTCTTTGTTCAAATTGACTTGTTCAGGATCGTGTCTTATTGCCATGGTCACGGAGAAATTTGAGCTGCCGGTTTGAGACAAGGAAAACAGAGACAAAAGAGTTCACGACCGTGGAGGCAAATTTTTTTATAAAAAAGGCAGCAATTCAGGGCAGCAAAAAGGTCATTTTTTGAACTGCAGATTCCTCAGCTCTGTCCAATTCTATTTATATGGGCCCGGCCCAGATATAACAATCAGGTGAAGAGGTGAAAACTAGGCTTCAGTTATATGGGCTCAATTGAACTTTTGGTCGAAACTCGTTTTTAAGACTTGATATCTGCATGGAAAGGTATGTGAATGGTTTCCTTTGGAGTTCAGAAAGCAAAATAACGCGACAAATTGCAGAGGCAAGCCTTAGAGTGCGCGCCAAACTTCAGATGTGTTGTCAGACATTTCCCAAGCCCCAAGTTGCTGTAACTCAGAAATAGACAAACGTGAAATGGACACCGAGCTGGCACGGCCCTCTCGAGTGTTCTTTAAAACAGCCAACCGAACCACCGAAGCATAAAGCTAGAGACGGCGTATATACCGTCGATATCACCATCCTATAATCGCTAGTAAACAGTAATGGTTCCAAGTGACTTTGGAGCAGGGCATGCTGATGCAGGCAGGAAACGCAGAAGGGGACAAGAGAGTTCAGGCTATTCTGTTTCAATCTGGTGTAAGCAATCTCGGACCTGTGTGAAACGGCTTTTGGTCCAAGTCTTGCGACTAGTTTTCGTGAGATATGGGAGAACATGATCATTAGTATTCGTACCCCGTCGCTTCAATTGTGCATACTGGGACACGTGACATTGCTTCGCTGCTTACATAAAGATTAACGTGGATTCGGAAGCAAAGCAAGCATTCATGGACAGCCAGACAGGAGCTGAATAATGGCGTTGCATATGCGTGTGAAATTTCCCAAAGTTGAGGCACAGGCTCACAGCCAACCTTGAATGACTCAGACAACAAACTGACCAGGGAACTTGGATTCGGTTTGTATAGTATGCACGTGCGGTCAGGATAACAGTTTCGGTGTACAGTACGTAGGGCTTAAAAAGATTTATATAAGAACGTCAAGTTGAATAGGTGACACGGCTTGAGGGCAAGTACATTTGTATTATGCAGCAACTTCTCCCTTACTTTACTTTTAGTTTCCTCCGTGCATTTCAGACGTGTCAATCATGTACAACTCTTTGTGTCTTTGTATTTTTGTCCACAATGTTAACATCAAGAACGTGTTTAGGAAAGCAATGATATAATCGTGCCAAATGTCACGGCCTAATGACGTTTTTGCACTTTGGACCAAATGGCTTAACCTAGAACACTGCTTCAAAATATTTAACCAAATGGCACACCTTTAAAATATTTTGTTCAATATCAAGACGTAGTAATCAATAGTATAGGTTGCACAAAATAAAGAGAAGTGTGTCTGTGTTAATTTTCCCCCGTCCGAATTATAGACACAAGACGTGCTCTCTCTATATTGTTTCTATAAGAAAATTTTATCTATACACATACTCCGTACCTTCCCTTGGAAATCGAAAGATCAAATAAAAAAATCAAGTCAGTAGAAAGGTAAGCGGTCAAAGCTGAAGTCCGGCTGAATCATATCTACATGACTGGACGCACCGTTACTTATGTTTATCCTAAATAAACTCTCTGCTAGCCCCGCACGTTAGCGTTGACCACCGGCCACACAAATACTGGTAAAACACAAAATTTCCCCTCAACATGGTGCATGCAAACTCCAATATGTACAAAATTTCCCCTCAAATGCTCGCAAGTAAAAAGAAAACGAAAATAAAAATCGGCGACGAACCAAACGCCGAAGCGACCCACCCCGTCCCCATCTCCGTCTCCTCCCTCCTCCAACCTCCATCGCCACCAGAAAGCGAGTGAAACAGCGGGAACCCTTGCTCCGATTCCCATCTCCTCGGTCTCCTCGTCGGGAGTGTCAGAGGCAGGCGCCGAGGCGCAGGCCATGTGGCCCGGCTGCGGCGGGCGGTTCTACTGGGCGCCGGAATCGGCGCCGCCGGGGCAGGCGAGGGGCGTCGCCGTGTTCTTCGCGTGGGTCTGGAGCGACGAGGCGCAGCTGCGGCCGTTCGTCGAGCTCTACGCCTCGCTCGGATGGCGGTGCCTCGTCTGCCACCCCGACCTCGTCGCGCTGTGAGTGCCGCCGCGCCGCCCCCCTTCCCGTGCGCTTCCTTTTGCTTCTACTAGTGGGTTCGATTCGGCCGCGGCGTTAGTTGTCTGGGCTTGCGGAGGCGCCCGGTTGTAGGTCTATGGCTATGCTTCTAATCGTGGCTTATCCGTGCGGTTATGGACACGCTTCATGTCTATTTTCGGAGATTGCTTGCTACTCTGTGTCTGCTCTGCTGAAATCGTGAGGCAGGATACTTTAGCTTTGGCCGTTTAGGATAATTTGCGGGGAGCGGATTGGTTGTGCATGACACTTACCTGGAGATGTGTTGAGTTTGGTCACTCCTTTCTGAATGATTCATCAAGCCTAGTACTTATTATCAAATTAGGTTTGATGTATTCCGTTCTGTAATTTCTACACTATCCTGTCTTGTTCGGAGTTTGTTTTCCTGTTTAGAGTTATATTAGGCTTGGGTATTTTATTTAAGTTAGGGGCTACGTGATGGTAAAATGTTTTGATTACGGATTGAGCTTCAAGGTTTGCATAATTTTCAGGTACCACTTTTAGGAAGTAAAGCGAATTACATCCATAGAAAATTTGGTCAAGTTTTAGTTGTTGTTGAGCTTCAGACAAGTTCTTAGCATTGATCCATCTAGTTCATCTTTCGTTATGTCTTTTGATTATGCATGGATGGATTGAATATGTAGTGATCCATCCAAACGTGTTTTAGCCAATTTGAGCACATGGGAACATGGTTGATTGAATAGCACTAGCATACTTATTATCAAATAAGATGAATGTTGAATATACATGGATTATTGGCAATAAGATATTGATAGAGCCCTTTTCATGCTTTATCAATGTCTTTTTTTGCACCTTCAAATCTTATACGTATGTGTTACAGTTTAATATTTCAGTGTAGTCACGTGCACAATTGGTTCCCTTCATAAATCTGGTTATGGTTCTGTACTGATTCCTTTCTTTTACAGATATCTCTCTGAGAAAGCAACATCACTGGCAGCTGGTGTTATCAGTGAGCTGGTTAAGGCAAGTGTTTTTCCCTTCCTTATTGCTGTGCTGTGTTCACAAATACCACACTGTACATTAAGTGGACACGTGTCTTTTCATGGGTGGAGAAGTCACATTGCATGCTTCTTGATTCTTAGCCAGTAACAGTACTGTATTAGTCATTTTCCTTCATTCACACTTCGTTTGATTTAATGCACTTGGCAATGTCTCTTTTAACTCCTTTTTATCATTCGCACTCTACCTGTTGCTACACAGAATTTTGTAGGTCTTGGAATTCGAAGTGTAAAGGCATTATGATTTAAACGTATGTTTTTAGCTTATGTTACATTGCTTTTTACAATCCTTCAATGCTGCCATCTCTGATTCTGGCTGACCTTACTGCTGGTTTGAGAACTGTACTAATTACATGGTTTATTTGATATATATTTTTGATATGGAAGATTATTTAAGCTGTTGGAAAATGGAGTCCTGAATCCAGAAGATCATCATTCTACTTTGTTGTTTTTCCGCTAGGCACAAAATTTTCCCTGAAGTAACATGGAATACTGATGTTTCAGGAACTGAAAATAAAGCCTTTGCCAACTGTTCTTGCTTCCTTTTCTGGTGGCTCTAAAGGATGCATGTACAAGGTTATTCAGGTGTGTGCATTAAAGCTAGATTAATGATTTGGTCCTAACCGCTATTTGTAAATACAATCATTTGACATCAACTTTCCTTTTCTAAAAGACAAAATGCTTCTGTTGAAATAACTGAAGTTCTTGGATTTTCCAGTTACTAGATGGAAGATGCGAAGGAGATGCAACTATGGTATGCCATGCCTCTTCCCTATTGGGCTACTGATAAGATTTGTTGTCTAAAATGTGTAAGAGTTTCTTGACATAAAATTTCCATTGTGCAGAAGGACTATCGGTTAGTGAGAAATTGCATCTGCGGGCAAATTTATGACTCTAGCCCTGTAGATTTTACCAGTGATGTGGGCACCCAGTTTCTCCAGAAGCCTGCAGTTGGAAATTCATCTCAGTCATTCATATTACGTTCATGGATGGCGAAGGCTCTGGCATCTGGCATGGATACTCTCTTCCCAAGCAGAATTGAAGCTCAGCGTGCAGAGTATTGGCACACACTATACTCATCGGCAGTAAGTTTGGCTTTATCTGTGATGTTTGGCATATACCATTCTCGGCATTCATATGATGTTTTCATTACTGTTCATGCAGGGATTAGGTCCTGTTCTTATATTTTGCTCAGAAGATGATAATCTTGCTCCAAGCCATGTTATCTGTGGTTTCGCGAGGCGTCTGATTGAACTAGGCACAGATGTTAAACTTATGAAGTGGAGTGATTCCCAACATGTTGGTATGTTCTATCTTATCTTCACTGTTGCGGATAAATAGCTTAGGATATTAATATGTTATTTGTAGCTTGAAATTCGAATGAAGCCATTGCAGCTTCTTTCCAGGCGTACAAATGCAGATTTGGATCCTTAAACTTGTCATGTATATCAATTAGGTCCACAATTCCCCAAATACCCCTACGGTTGTTGATGTGGCATGTCAGAGTGTAGATGTTATACTAAAGTTAAAAAATCATGGGGGGCATTTTTGGCACTTTGGACCTAGATGGCACACTTTAACAAGTTTATGTACCTTTATCGACAGTTTTCAAGTTCATGAACCTAGTTGACACTCCAGGACAAGTTTAAGAACCAGCTGTGCATTTTACTCATCTCAATACATCTAATTGAGACAAATACAGGTCACATTTTTACCATGTGCGTCAGTAATTTGCTATAAGGTTGAGTTCAAGTGTTCAACCAAATGACCACACACCTTGTTTGGCAGGCTATCGGTATGAGAGAATGGTAGAGGAGATATGATTCCTCTGGTAGTAATTTCTTACGAATACAGAAGATTTAGTACGGAAATTTACTCATAAATGTCAAGGAAAGGGCAAGTAGGATGGTCGCACGCTTGAATTTGTAGATCTACACATGAATGGTTACAGTATGATCTTAGGGCATAACATTGCAGTACTTACAGTCCAGCCGTTGGAAAAATTATGTGGGTTAACTCGAATTCTCAGTATTTTTATTTTTGCTTCCAGACATATCAAATTACTTTTCTCAATTACCTGCAGGTCATTACAATTCACATGAAGCTGAATACAGGACTGCTGTAAATGATATGCTGAAGAAAGCTCTCATTACCTTCTGCCACCGAAGCCAGCTGGTTGACTCAAATATGGCATGTGATCCGGAATACAAGATAGCACACTCAGTCTGCAGTTTACACAATGCGGCAGCCAATTCAAATGAGAGCTTAAGAAGGGTCGCTAACAGTCCTAGTGATCACTTCTTCTTGCCAAGTTCGAAGGATCATGATGAATCTAGGGAACCAGGTTCTCTTTTTGAGGACCAGAGGCGCCACTTATCCCATCCACCCAGCATGGAGCCTAAAGGCGTCCTTGGCCAGATCCTGTTTGATGTTTGTGTTCCGAATAATGTGGAAGGATGGGACATCAAGCCGACTGTATCCCCAAATGGGCGGCCGGCATTCGCTTCAGCCCGGCAACTTGGCCCATTTAATCCCATCAGGTACTTCAGACGTTCAAGACTATAGTTTGTTGCAGGAATTGAGAATTTTGTGTATATAACGGAGGCAAGGTGTCTAATAACAACTCTGAGCAAAGTTTCACCTATGTAAGTTCCCTTGGAATTATTTCTATTTTGCTTTGGCACCGCTTGGCCAGAAATATGTACATATGCTGTGTATCATATGATGAGTGTTTATTAGAAAGGGGATCTTGGACATAGGTTCTCGGTGGGATGTGAGGTGCACACTAACAGTAAGTAGTGAAGGGAATGCATTATTATGCTCCTGTGGTTTCCTCTTCGATTTTCATTTTTATCAAAAGATACACAGTAAGTAGCAAAGGGAATGCATTATTATGCTCCTATGGTTTCCTCTTCAATTTTCATGTTCATCAAATCTAGATACCAGAATCTTTTTCTCCATTTCACCAACTATTGCTGCTGCTAGCATCTTACTATTGAAATTGAATGTTGATTTTTTTTTTTTTTACCTTCCAGTTCGGTGGCTCATTGAGTCATTGTTTACTTGGCCTCTGTTTTCTGCTTAGTGCTGTTACTGACTGTATTTTGTACAATTGTACCACCTCATAGTTCTATTCTCTCTGTTCTACGTTCAAAATTGTAAGTCGTTTGCCATATTTAGATACATAGTTTTTAGTGTATGTATCTATACAGTGTATATCTAAGTACATATTACTAACTAGGAAACAATTTGGAACCGAGAGAGTATCTTTCTTTCTTAGGTACAAAGATGTAAAATAATGTGTCTGCATGTCTGCCTATGCTTTTTAACTGTTCAAATTACGAGTATTTGAAATTTTGGATAGCTTGTGAAGCTCCTTTGTAATTCCTTTTGTCAAAGAATGCGTTTGTATGTCTGCATGAGTATTCCATCGTTCACACCTAAATCTTTAGAGCCGTGCCATGGTCCATGGAATGACCTTCCGGGGAAAGTTTCATTGCAATGCTCTCAAAGCAATGATACAACGTTTTTTGAAGATCTGAAGCATCCAAATTAGTAATGGCGGCGTCATGCTTAGGTCTAGCTGGGGGAACAGAACACATCGACCAATCCATCCCTGTAGATGTGCTCTCATTTTCCTCCATATCATTTTTTTTTATAAGATTGTCTTATATTGATATCTTGAAGCCATAAGATGATATCGAGAATCATATCTACTTTTGAAAATGCATAATTCTCCGGTAGCTTTCATCTTGATCAAACCTTGCCGGGTCGGGCAAGCTGGATCTTAACTTTTGAACTTCGGTGACTTCCTAGTGTTTTGCTGGATGTTCCTTCGAAGCCAAAAAAGTATCTTTGGCTTATTTTCAACATGATCCAATTTCCTAGACAGACGGAATACGAACTTATGGCCAGCGTTGGCAGCACATGGGGCATGGGTCCTCTTTCAGTCTTCTGAACTCGGGACGTTTTCAGATGACGTTTCTGTACTCTCTATTCACAAAGTGAACTTATGACGTGTCCATATTTCTACGACGACAGATGGAGATAACACGTCCCCTATAAAAGAAAAAAGATAGAGAAGATGGAGATAACACGTACTAGTGCTGTTGTACATTTTACTGCATGTGTTTAACATTGTGCAGCTACCCATGTAGAGGACCTGTTGATGTGCTCTACAAGCATAAACAACTGACACTTGCGGAACAGATTGTTCTGGTCCACGAATACCTGCGAAAGCCTACCAGAATCCGATTCTCCCATTAATCAATGATTTCTGCCGCGTCTTTGGAACAAAGAATCTTGGAGTTCACAGGCTTTTGTTACTTGTTAGGACCAACTCCGGAGCTTTTCTGAAACAAACCCAAACCTTTTCCACCAAAATACTGTAAAAATTTGCCACACAAGCACGTACACCAGTGAATATTTTGTAAAAGCACGGAAAGGAAAAGCAGAGGCCCATGAGAGAACAAAAACAAGGTGTAGAGCTGTAGATCATGTTGATCATGATAAGCATTATCATTGCTCAGGGCCAGGGGAAATTTGATGGCCAAATAGGCAACTTCTTGAACGGAAAAAAGAACTTAATAATTAGCCAATCAACTGCCTGTTACAGTTTATTTTCCAAATATATTAAAATGAGAGGAATATTTTAATAACAGGTATCACACTGAAAGTCTTAATACGTGGATGCAACGCATTCCATGATAACATTATTTTAGACTGGTGATATTGATCAGTAGGTTTTATCTGACCTGTTGGTATGTCCCGTTTGGTCAGTTTCTGAGAACGACACGTCTATGTTAGGCTTGTCATACCTTCAAAGCTGTCTACTAGCAGAACAAATCCAAGAGTGCATACAAGTTTTTATGGCCTATCATTTTTTTAAGACCTTTTGGCTCATCACTATAGCTCTATGACTACCGGTTGTAAAGCCGGTGCTTGTACGTACCTAGATCATTTTGGCCATCCGAAAACTGTGTGCTTGCACTTTGCCAAAAAAGATACTCCTGCTTTGAAGCTAGCTGGATGTGAACCAAACAACCTCAAAGTAGTTGCCCAAATTTTATCAAGTGTATATTTTGGATGCTCCAAGTTTGATCGTTCAACCTCTTTGCTGCTTCCATTTCTAGATTATTCAATAAACATTTGATACTGTACCGCATATATCCTATCCTACTCAAAAGAACGCATTAATGCATAAGGCCTCAGCAGCTTTTAAGCTGCACCGATTATTCCCCTTAGAAAATAAAGCCCAAAGGCAAGCTAGCAGCATCCGACAGTAGTCTAGCCACTACCGATCGCTCAATTATTTTTCCAATCTTCAAAATCATCCTGCCCCAAGTTCAACACGGCCAACCAAACGCGCGCGTCCGTGCAAAACGTGCGGTAACCGTGCCGTAAAACCCCCAACGCTGTTCACTGCCTCCTCGACCAGGTATATATAGGAACCGTGCATCCCCTTCGTCTTGCTATCCTCAGCATCAGTTCATCTAACTTCACTCATCAGTCACCTTCCTCACTAACCCAAAGCCAAGGCAACAAACGGCGAAGCAGCTAGAGTTTACTAGCTAGAGGATCATATATCGATCTCGATCCATGGCGTTCATGAGGTACCGCGCGCTGCCGCAGGGGGAGCTGATGGTGGAGGAGTTCAGGGCGTGGCTGGCGCAGTTCGACGCGGACCGCGACGGCCGGATCAGCCGGGAGGAGCTCCAGCACGCGCTGCGGAGCCTCAACGTGTGGTTCGCGTGGTGGAAGGCGAGGGGTGGGGTGCGCGCCGCCGACGCCAACCGCGACGGCCACGTCGCCGGGGACGACGAGGTCGCCCGCCTCTTCGCCTTCGCACAGAGCCACCTCCACGTCAAGATCACCCAGCTCGGGTACTACTGAGCACTGATCGATCTTCAGACGGCGGCGATCAACAGCGATGTGCCTAGTGGTATTTTGTGGGTGGATGTGTATGTGTTTGTTACTTCTTTTTTTTTTGGGGGTGGGGGGTGGGTGGGGGGGGGGGATGGACTTTAATGGATGCCTTGTTGTATAATTGCTAAATCGTGTACACACGGATTTTTATTGCTTTTGATTTCGCAATGGTTTGTGGTGACTGTGGGTTGTATGTCCAGCATCATGAGCTTCGTTGAGGAATGGCTACAAGCCAGTAACTCACAACTCACAGCAAGTGGGTATCCTTCGTGCCGTGTGCCTATGTTCATGGTTATCCTGAGTGTTTCATCCGTGGGGATATCTTTTGCTAAAATAAAGAACTCTTTACAGATTCGATAGTGATATACCCTGAAGGCTGAAGATAACTCAGTTCCTTTATTGGATCTAAATTTTCCTTCATCCCTTATATGAGATCAAGTTCTAAATTTCTTTTCTTATTTTTGACTTTTACTTTACTTCCATTAGGCAGGTTAAACGAAACAACCACCAAATCACTTCCAAAATTAGTAAAACATTTTCTAGTCATACAACAAACACAGATGAGAGCTCCTTATGCTTAAAAACGCACATACATGATACACCTTTACACTTTTTAAATTACAATTCACCATATTAGGCTAGTTCAGAAACTTATATTGGTTTTTATTATACTAAAATACTTTATGAAAATTATGGGAAAATAACTAATATTCCTCACATGGATGTAGTAATTATACACTTCTTTCTCATCACAAATTACATAGTCAATTATGAGGAGCATAAAATTCAGGAAAAATCAAAAGTAAATTACGCTCATAATACAACAACTTGTGAAGTGGGTGCAGATTAGTCCAATGTGTCGTAAATCGCTCGATTTTATTTAAACTGAATTCCTGATGAATTTTTAGAGATTAAATAAAGTTCTGGTTTTAGTAGTTCATTGGTCCAAGATACCCAATTTTCAAGTTCAAACTACAGCAATAGTTCCAGTCAATAATGGACTAATTCCATCAAAATAAGGGTTTCCAACTATGTACTGCTAGAGCCTAGCCACAATAATCCAAACCAGACCTCGTTTCCAACTGGTGGAGAAAATTTAAGAGAATGCATGCCTAAACGTATCCATTTGCTAAGTTATATTGATCTTAAATGAGGAATTCGAGAGCCTAAGTGTAAGTACCTAAATTCACCTTCCTGCAAAAGTTGTTCTCAAATGACAATTTAAGATATGATGCAACCCTCTTGCCGAAGTTCGTGTACTAATGAGTAATGACACATTTAACTCTTTTACAAAAGTGCGGGTGAATATCCTTTTCAAGGGCACATTTAACGCTTTTACAAAAGTGCGGATGAATATCTAGAGTCACTAACATGTGGTCCATGGTACCTTATATTCTCCAGTAAATGAGTGTTATCGTTTGAAGTATGAGTGTTGGTCTCTACAAAATTCAGCAGGAACTCATCCATCTGTAAACCATTTCCATTGAGGGTCGGATCTACATCTCGGTAGACATCTACGAACTTCACAGTTTTTCACATTAGCAGTCTTCTCTATCCAATCCAGCATGACCGCTCAAAGTCAAGAGTGTTAAGCCTCTACAAAATCCAACCTGGGAACTGGTCATATTGTAACCATATTTCCATTAAGAGCTGGATATTAGAATCTACCAACTTCACAAGCTATCAGCAAAACTTCAGAGTCCTTCACATGAGAAGTCTTCTCAGCTGTTACTTACCTGTAGATTCAGAGTTCAAGGTTTATAGTCACGGATAAGTACGAGTGACATTTTCATCCCAGATAAAATTTTAGGAAATAAGGACACGATCGAACCAATGACCATGAGATCTGACACTACTACATTAATTAATGTATAGTAGACATTATTCAAAGTAATTACAGTAGTTACGTTTGCTGTAATTCCAGCTCAACTCATATTATTTGGCCTTAGGGTTCTTTTGTTTGGAAATACCCTGTTTTTAACAGTTGAAGATAAAATAACTTGTTTAATTGTTCAAAGACGTAAAACTCACAAAGCAGAATTTTAATGTGGAACAATCTAGTTCCATCCATAATGTTGAAACATTAAATGGCAACTCTTGTGCTAAAGTGAGGGGATGTGCATGTACAAAACAACTTCTATGTGTTGCGTCTCTGAAAAGCATTCATAACTGGAAAGAAACATCCATTCTGAGAGCTCATCATTGATAGCTAACAAGTTAGTCATAACTTTAATTCACATTAACATAACCCCTGCAAGCCAAATGAAGTATAATGTTTACTGTGTCAGTAGTTGCTTTTCCTGTAGGAATATGTGCCCGCAAGTCACAGAACATCAGTTTTTAGCGTAGTTCTAAGAGGAGGCATTGGAAAACCACATCATGGAATTAAAAGAGAAATTCTGTCAACAGAGATTTGGACGAATTCTTGAGATAGTCATAAGATTGCATTCCCTTTACTAAAGACATAACATGGATGCAATTTCTCAAAAAACAGTGCACAAATAAAAGTATATTAAAGATATTTTTGAACCATTACCTAGTTTACGTCAATTTTCAGCTCATGCAGATCACTTGAAAGTGTACTCTGATTGCACTCTGAAACTATTCCATTGAGATCGATTGGTGCATTTGAAACAAAAACAAGCAGCGGTTTCTTTCTTGGAACAGGAAGTAGCTCATTCTTTCCTTTAAGAATGCCTAGAACTGTCCTCATGACAGGTCTTTCTTCTGAAAATGGATTCACACAACTCAAACCTAGAAGAAGTAACCTCTTCATTTGCTCATTATCATACTGCCCACTCAGGTAAGGGTCTGCAGCATCCAAAATCCTGCCTTTCGAGTGCAAATTCCAAACCCAATCAACAACATTCAGCATGTTCATACTGCAAGGCGCTTCTCTCTCAATTGGCCGCTTGCCTGTACAGATCTCCAGAAGCACAACCCCATAGCTGTAGATGTCGCTCTTATCTGTAGCTTTACCCATCTGGAGATACTCAGGTGCAAGGTAACCAATAGTCCCTGCTGCCATGGTCGATCGAGGGCTCGCGTCATGATCTTTTAACCTCGCAAGCCCAAAATCACCCAACCTTGGACTGAAACATGAGTCAAGAAGGATGTTACTGGACTTTACGTCCCTGTGGATCACCTGCTTGTCATGCTCTTCATGTAGGTATGCCACTGCAGAGGCGATGCCAACAGCTACATTGTACCGCCGGGACCAGTTGAGAGTGAAATAAAGCTTTCCACCTGATGAACAAGGGTGCAGAGCCTCATCTAGGCTGCCATTTGACATGAACTCATAGACAAGCAGCAACTCGTCTCTCTCCGTGCACCACCCTTGAAGCTGTACCAGATTGGGGTGCTTCAGGTCAGCAATTATGCTAAGCTCGGCACTGAACTCATTGTAGCTCTCCCTGGATTGCTTCGACCGCTTGACCGCGTATGTGACCCCAGAGTGTGGGCACACTGCCTTGTACACTGTACCGAAACCACCACTGCCAACTACCATAGAGGGATCAAATCCCTTTGTAGCAGAGAAGAGATCTTGGTACATGAACTGCCTTGGTTTGCCTGTTGTCTTTGCCCCAACTCCCTCGTTAACTGTAGTAGTATCCCACCTCCATCTCTTCAGAGACATTACCACAAACACCATGACTGCAACAAGAAAAGCGATGGGCAAGGGGATGGCAAGCCTCAGTACCATTGCCAGCTTCCTGCGGCGCCCATCCTTGTGCACGGTGACCCCTGGCAACGCGGGCACGCTGCGGACGCTGTCGGGTGCGCTGTGCGCGGGCCCGGGCACCGTGTCGCCGGACGGCAGCCCGGACGTCAGGAAGGTCCAGCTCTCGACGACAAAGCCGCCGTCGCTGCTGGCGTTGTCCGACGACACCTCGAGGCCGACGAACATGAACTCGGCGAAGCGAGCGCCCAGGCCCACGGTGTCGGAGGCCAGCGTGGGCGTCCGGGGCCGCACGCTCGCATGGCTGAGGAACACCTCGAGGCGTGCTCGGTGCGCGTCGTAGACAACCCAGGAACCGACCCCGTTGCCGTTCCGCAGGTTCACGGCACCGGTGGAGTTCCCGGCGAGTTCCGCGCCGGCGGAGGACGCCGAGACGCGGCCCCTGGACGCGTCTAGGGAAACCTCGAGCGGTAGGGAGCGGTTTTTGGCGGTGGCAGCGGCCGTGAGCGGGTCGGGGATGAGGAGGAAAGAGAGGCGCGAGGTGGGGCGCGCAGAGGCAGGCGCGGCGAAGAGGAAGGAGGTGGAGAAGGAGGTGTTGGGCAGGAACCGGAGCGGGAGCGGGAAGAGTGCGTGGGATGAGGGCGGCGGGAGCGAGACGGAGTCGGCCCGGAGCGAGGCCCCGCCGAGGAGGGTGAGGTTGCGGAGGGAGAAGGAAGGGAAGGAGAAGGAGACGGGGGTCTCCGCCGCCTTGGTGGATGGCGCGAGGAGGAGGAGGAGGACGGCGGCGAGTAGGCGGTGGCGTGGTGTGGTTATTGGAGCCATGGCGGCGGGGAGGGACGGACCAGAGGTCGACGACGACGAGGCCAACGAGCGGGGTTTGTATATCTGGTGTGAGGCCGGATGTGAGGCCGGACAACGGTTTTGACACACATCATTCTGCACTATGATCATCATAGATTTTCTAGAAAGAGTAAATTGTGCTCATAATATAGCAACTTATTAATTCGGTACAGATTGGCTCGACATGTCGTCGTTTGATTTGACGCAACAACTTCCACGTGGGTGCAAATTGGTCCAACAATTTATAACTTGCTTGAGTTAGTACAACAACTTGGTAAATTAGTGCACATATAGTCCAAACATTGCCTCGATTATGAATTTGACCATGTGCCAATGTGTGATGGTGGCCGTTATCTTGAAGGGTATAGGACAAGTTTCGCCTCGAGACCATGCACGGACATTTTGGCAAAAAATCTTCAATGCAAAATTTTTGACATAGATAAAAGTTTCTAAATTTTTTAATCCATTCTAAACCTAACTTTTCTTGGTCTCACATGTTAGCAATGGCATATGCGTGAGTAGGATTGTGTAATCATAGATATAGACATAGCCCTTTGGTTGTGCTCAAGTTCCTCCTCCATTGTTCCTATAATGAACTAAAGAAGTATATCTACGACGACGTTTAGCCAATTACCTTGATGACAACACAATACATTTTAACATAAGGTTTATTGCACCCTTTATGTGAGCAATGTACTATTGTTCTCAATTTATTTAGATTGGGGAATGTACTATCTTGATATTATTTGAACCGTAAATGTTTCAATTTACCAAAATGTTACACCATATTGGGCAATTTACAAGTTGTTGGATCAATTTGCACCCATATGTCAAATTGTTGTATCAAACCGAGTAATTCATAAGATCTTCCTAATCTACACCCACTTGACTAGTTGTATTATGAGCACAATTTACTCATAATCAATTTCCGTAGCTAAACTGCAATGCGACTTCTGAAGTTCAGATCAGATACGCAGGCGTCTGTGGTTGGTGAATATGTAAGAGTTAGCTCCCTACTGTAGGTGCTAGTTCTGAGTTTTTAGTCACTAGCGATTTGCCTAGTGGGCCTGTTTAAATGGAGCTCATCGAAATAAGGTTCAAAGGTGCCAACAGGAACAATTATCTATCCATATCAGGAATTTCGCAGGATCCAAGATAACCCAGTTCGACTAATCAGTGAATCCCCCTAAAAAAAGACTAATCAGTGAATAATATAATGTACAATCGTACGTGTGATCACGGGTTCACGGCACAAGAAAATTTACAAGAAGCTCATTCCAGCGAAACGTCTGCACAAGGGCCAAGACGGACACTCTACAGCTCATGTACGCAAAAATGGCAGTCACGCCGCCGGTATACAGTAGGAGGTGCTGAGGGCCGGCGGGAGGACGCACACCAGGTGGGGTCCTGCCGGGTTGCAGCTGATGTTCACCTCGCCCACCTCCGGCAGGCCCAGCTGCGGCGGGTGGACGTACCCAGACACCAGCGGGATGCATGTCACCGTGATTTCCATCCTCGAACCTGTGAACAAGAGTACGGTGTGAAGAATTGCGTCCTATTTGGAAATGCATTTGCGTTGAAAGTCAGCATTCTGTGTGCAACAGAGGGCTGGAAATTGATTGAAACATCTGGTATCAGGGCTCATACCTTGCTCGTTTGACAAGGATACATGACCACATTTCCTCCCAGCCACCATCCAGTTCTGTGGGTTTGCGTCAACCTGATACAGTATTTCGTCCTGCCGCAAAGTCCAAGTTTAGTTGCAAAGAAAACTATGTACATGATTTTTATCCTTAAAGCTTACTTACCAACCGCATAAACACCATTCTCTCCATCCCAAAATACTATTCATTTTGGCTTTTCTAGATACATAACTTTTACTATGTATATAGACGTAAGTATATATCTAGGTGCATATCAAAAGCTATGTATCTAGAAAAGCCAAAACAAATAGTATTTTGGGACGGAGGGAGTACATCACAGCTGCGACAGGATAATTAACATTATAGGACAGGTGGTACAACAGAGGTGCAAAGTTAAGCAAAGAATGTTGTGCCGACTTACGCTTGATATGTTTGCATCTTCTGGGGTTTTCAGCCTTTCAACCCTCCATCTCATATTAACTAACTGCCCAACCCTGAGGCAATCGGTTGAAAACGGAAGGAATCCAACTGCTAGACATGGATCCAGGACAGGTCGCTTCAGTCTGAGTGCGATCTTGAACAGGAGCTCTTCAGAATCACCAACTTGGACAGGAACCGGAGAATGTGCTCCAGTTGTTCTGTCACCAGATATTCCATACTTAATATTCAGCATGCTGTCTGCATTTTCAACCTCGTCCAGATCTGAAAAACATTAAGTCCAAAAGTCAATACACAGAAAATTGTTCTCTAAAGGGGCTTCCATGATTCCATCTTTCCTGCAAGTTTATAATAGAGTTACCTTTTGTGCCACTTAAACGTATTATGAATAGAATTCCAGCTCTGGACGAAGGAGCAACAACCAGAGGGAATAAACTTGATGCTGGTCGGCCATCTCCCTTGCCCAAGTGCTCAAATCCAGATTGAAGATCTAACTGTACATCCTTTACATGCAGTGTGGCCTTCACTTCAGAACACAGTATCACCTAAAAAGGCATAACAATACTCAGATCAAGAAGCTCACACAAATATTGACAATTAATACTTGACCTTGCATGAATACACAATATTCATTATTGCTAGGATTTCTGCTGCTAACAAAATATAATAACATATTATGGTGCATTTTGCAACAAAGCCATCAACAGACATTAGAATTCACATGTCTAATAAACCAACATATGATGCTACCACAGAAAGACATTATTGTAATATGTAATAACATGCTTCAACAATATTTCAAAAATGCATAATATCTTGACAGTAGTATATCTCTTTGGCATTGAACAAGAAATTTCTCGCTATTGCTCTCATGAATTGAAAGCTGAAGATATGTACTTTGAAGAAGAATGTGTCCCTGATACGTATGCAAGTGGCAAGCCAAGTTCAAGTTAAAACACTTTTTGAGAGCCTAAAATAATGACTACCTACATGTTTTAAATTAACATGTAAGTTTATATGCAAATAGTAGCTCATGACTTCATGTACACGTACACCATCAACCATAATTGCCATTTTACCACAGTACCAGAGGCCCATGGGAACCACAAAGCCTAGGCAAGAGCCTAGGCAGTTAGAAGATGTTTCATGAAAACTAATGCTGCATAAAGACCCATAACAATGACAAGCCAATCAAAGAATACAAAATTTTACATGTACGCAAAAACTCGCATACACATGTCACACACGCTAGACGGGAGAAAACAATTTTACACGTACGCAAAGACTCGCATACACATGCCACACATGTGATATACAGGAGAAAACTGTACCTGTAGAAGTAGGGTTCCATCATTGCACTTGTCTACGACACGTGTGCTTACATGGAATGGGTTAGTGAAATGTACCGCAATGGTCCTGAAATCACAATTGTTAAACTTATTAGCTTGCCAAATTTAAAAGGCAATGTATTAGAATTGAGAAGAGAAGAGCTACCTTTCAAATACTTGATTATGGAAAACTCCAAATTCAAGCTTAAGAGCAATCATTCGCATCCCATCAACTACACTCTGCTTCTGAGGAGATGCTGGAAAAAGCAGACGGAACAAAAGGTTAACTGACTTCATAACCATCATAATGAATTATCATTGTTAATCAGAATGAATTATCATTGTTTTGTTATGTACTAACCTGGGGATTCTCCTCTGGCAATAGTATCATCAATAGCTCGAACAGGAAACCAAACAAGAGTAGTCACATCACTAGCCCAATCTGGAAGTTTTATCTTCCCATTTTCAATTGGGATCTTTTCAACCCTTCCAACTTCAGCAGAACTAGCATGCTCCAAATCACCTCTGTAATGTTCTATTTCAATCATTTCAGATTCCTCTATTTTCAGCTCGGCACCAGCATCTATATGCAATATGCCAGCTTTTAAAGAATAGTCTATTGGCTTGACGATTAATCCAATCCATTGGAGCTCATTCATGAGCAATGCAGAGGACACAGCAGGAGTAATATCAACTAAAGCCCTTGGTTTTCTCACCTGTGATGGAGTAGGAGTTATGAGAACAAGGCTGTCTTCCAAACAATATAACTAAGTGCATTCGATGATTACAAGAAGACTACTCCGTACATAGGTTCCCTGATTCTGTTTTAGAAAGATAGCTAGTATCTCTCAGTGGCAGTTTAATCGCATGAATCACCGATTCACAGTGATTAAGATTTTATAAAATCCTTCAGCTCATTTTAGTGCAATTACCTTCAAAACAGGTCTTGTTGGCGTCTCAAAGCTCATGAATTCATCTGTTTCCACTGGACCATCTTGAGAAAATCCATGTGATCTGAATGACAGCTTGCCAATCTGTCCAGTAAGAGCACCCAACACATAGGAACCAGGCTTTTGAGGAGGAATGTCAAAAGAGACGGTATTTCTACCTGGTTTGAGAACATGAGAATCTGAACTCTTTATTGCCTGCATGACACGTCAACATTAACCCATTAGGTACCTGAAGAATATTTTTTATGGACTAGAGTTTGCATGTACTTTATAGTACTCTCTTCAATCCCCACTACAAGTCAATTATTTATGGACTAGAGTTTGCATGTACTTTATAGTACTCTCTTCAATCCCCACTACAAGTCAACTATAACATCAACATGGTTCCCACTACACTTGTTTTATTAACAATATCCATGAAAATGCATGATTAAAAAAAAATCACATATTACAAAAGTATGGTTTATGTAACACCAACCTTATGTTATCACTCTTTATGATCCTTTAATAGATATTATGATCAACAATAACAGTGTTTAAACTGAATTATATTTAGGTAGCCTACCCCAATTCGCTTGGGACTAAAGGCTATGTTGTTGTTGTAGTACTACTACTTTTGATTTCTGAAAGGTATCAAGCAAGCAAGAATGAAACAAAGTTGGAAACTGTACATCCATAACATGGATAAGTTGTATTCCAAATAGGAATGGAGGTAGAAATCAGTAAGATGGTAATACCTTGATGCCTTCATCTGCACTAGATGAAGCTGACAATCTTAAACTGAGAGACTCCAGTGTGATGTCATCCGGGAAGCCACTCCAAACTACTACAGATAGTGTACCAGGATCTCCATCACATAATTCTAGGGGTGGACCAGCACTTCCAGCAAATGTAATTAGTGATGAGACATCAAGTGGTACAAGATACTTCATTTCACTGTGAGCAAGTCGAACGACTTCTGACTGAAAAGCTTGCCTCTCTTTAGATGAAAACAAGGTGCTGTCCAGAGAAAGTAACTTTACACAGGATGCCAAATAACCAGCTTCATCATTAAGAATCTTCTGGCATTCTGCAAGATCAGGAAGAACATCTGCCAAAAGCTCTTCCCAGCCTTCTGCAGAATAGAGAGCACAAACTTTCTCATAGGATTTCACAGCCAGGTCATAATTTCCATGTTTAAAGAACAGAGCTGCAATCTCTCCATCAAGCACAACTCCGTGTCTTTTCCACCAAGAGCGGTGATAATTGTCAGCTGCACCTTTGGTAAGCTCCATATATCTTTTCTGTAACACCAAAAAAGAACTGAATCATTACCTCTAAATCAACTGGTCAAGAAGAGGTAATCATTACAGTGAACCTTTTTAACATATACTGGGTGTATGAATGTATCATGATGGGAATGAATATACTACCTCAAATTCTTCTACTGATGAAAGTGATGTCATAAAATCAGGATCTGATATCGTCTGTTTCAGAGCATGTTCAGCTGCAACATGAATTTCTGACAACCTCATGGGCCGATCAACTGGGAGCGAAGTTTCCGATGTTGCTGGACCTGACATTGTTCTTGCCATGAAGTTAGAAGCAGATCTGTTGGGAGAAAGTTTTGAATTTGCATCTAAACCTGAACTGCCCAGACAAAAACATACAAAAGTGTATAAGCAAATAATAATCACAATCCAATGTCTTTTACTGTGAAGATAAATGCATAACAAAAAGGGTGAAACAATAGCTCTTACCCATCAGCCGAATCATATAACTCAGACAGATTTCCGACAGAAAGAAAAGCTCTGCGTCTATTAGCCTCACGTAGAAGTAAAGAAGGTTCTAATGGCAGAGGTTTCCTGTGGATGTTGAAGAGCTTTTCTCTTGATTTTGCTTGAAGAACCATCTGCATAAGGAAAAGATACCGCAGCTTTAAGATACAGTTTGCAATATGTGTTTTATAACTAACCTAGAATACGATACGACTCTGCATTGTAAACTTCAAGTATTTGCACCTCTTAAAAATTAAAATTATACAATCCACTGCAACCCATATGTTATTAGATATAGAAAATTTCGGCAACAGTTTTGTGGTTTACTGTTGATGCTCATCGCTGTAACCAGTATCCAGATTCTTTTTCCTTCTTTTCATCAAACATGCATTTATATTTTATTTCATTTGTGAGCCATAATGTAACAGAGTTTCTATGTGGGTAAAAATACACACTTTCATTGACAAATATAAGTGGTCCAGGTCTTACATGCTAAACAAGCTGGAACAGTGATGGCAAGGCGATGGTTAACATGGAATAGCACTCAAATGTGAATAATTGTACACAGAGCACAAAGTTGTGTGACCTACTTCCAACATGCTGATGTTATCGACTGGAAAGGATATGAGGCAAATAAGAGGAGGCAACATCAACTAGAAGCCAAATAAAAGTAAAGCTAAAAAATAATTACCTTCTCCTTTTCCATTACTTCTGCCGATGAGTCAGGTGGGATTGAAGGCCATGTAGCTGGCTTTGGCCATGGTAGCATGCTTAAAGATGCACTGTGAACATTTAAAAATAACAGTTTGAATGCAAGATTGTATTGAATAACTAAAATGCTGCATATGCAAGCTCTACTAGACTAAAAAGGAGAGGATTGCAATCAAATAATTTAACTGGCCAATGGACTGGTGGATTCAGTAATAAAATAGAGGTATTGATCTTATACCTGTTCACTGGACTCTTTTCTATCTCAACCCCATAACCAATCAAGTAAGCAAGCCTCATAAACTGTTACATCCATAATGAGTGACATAAGTAGAAAGTTCAGTATGTTGCAAACAAATTATGGCAACATGATCTTAAAGGTAAGCAAGAACTCAATGGCACACTAGAATTCCATTGCACAAAGAATCTAATAACAGTTGGGTTCTATATGTTTTGAATGCAAGATTGAACAGTGGCATATAAGCAAACCCTTCTGTATGTTGTAAACAGATTTGTGGAACATAACCCAAAAGGTATGCAAAAGGCATGGCACACTTGAACTCCATTGTACAAACAAGCTAATAAACTGCTACATCAAAGCTAGCAAAGCATAAGCTGTATGCCTGTATTAAGTACCAGAGTCTTGACAATGTTCATTAAAGCCTGCCTGCCTAAAATGTGTGTAAAGCCAAAAACAAACTACCAAACGATACCTAAAAATTTTAGAATTCCTCAATTGCAGACATGAAACCGAACATCAAAACTCATGACAATAACAATATGCCAGACAAATCAATAGTCCAATAATAGAAGTACAACAGCTTGCCTTAATACGGCACAGAGAATAAAGGTCACCCTGAAGACGACAGAATTCTTTCTCTGTGTCAACAGAAACAGCTCCATCATCATAATGCGAGGTTGTAGACTTTATCAAACCCAAGCATGCAGTTATCACCCATACTTCACGGAAGCAAAATGAAAGAGAATTCTGAAAGGGGAAGGGAAAGCATAATCAGGGTTAAGTAAACAAGCGTTTCACAATCGCAATAGTCTTCCCACACATAAACATTTTGTAAATGAGAAAAACAGTAAACCACAGTTGCATACCTCATGCAAGGCAAGTGTCTTGGAAAAGCCAACAACAAAAGCATGTCCTCTGGCAGCAACCTCAATTGGACGAGACAATTTAAACAATAGCTGCATACATAGGTGAAATAAAAATAAATGATAAAGGCAATGTATGATTTTCTTCATTTGGCCTAACAACCACCAATAAGAAAATGAATCAAAATGGACTCTAGCATGAACTTGGTACTTCTAAGCTTGAAATGGACCGAATGACAAAAAAAAATGTAACAGTCCTGTTGTACTCAACCACTGATTGTAAAAAGTTTGCCCACTTGTAACAAAAAGGAAAAATAAACACAATAACTGAGATGCTTACACAGAAACCATTTCAATACAACAAACTGGCAACAAAACCAAAAGAGTGCTTGCAACCACAAAGCTACAAACTTCTTGCCAATATATCCAGACTGCAAAGCACAGCGACTGAACTATCAACTCTGTACAAACCTTAGCCTGGCAAGCAAATATGTACTGTCTAAACTCAAATTCTCTGAATAAATCATCCTGAACAATTTGGGTCAGTGCTTTGAATCCTGGGTTTAGCAGTGCAGCCTGATCATCACCAGTATCTAATCCTCCAAATTCTCGATGTTTCCCTGGAGAGGTCACTGCATTCATAGGAAGAAAATTATATCTATAATAAATAAGCAAAATGAAAATGCTAATCAATATAAGTGATATTGCATTAGAAATTCTGAAGTATCATTCCATACATATAATTATATTTGCAGGATGTGATAAAGCTATAGTGCCATAACAGTTTTGAAGTGAGAAGTAACAGATAAATAATAAGTAATCAGTGACATATCTCCAGAAAGAACACGGAAAAATTCACAGATATCTCAGGTTTATAGGTTGCAAGCAGTACCAATTGTGAGCATATTAGGTGTCACTCTCATCTACTGATTTATGATCGGAAGGTATATTCAATATTCTCTATTGTTAACATAAATTTGTGTAAGTTTCAAATATGGGCTATAAATGAAAACTCTATGCTGCAGGTAAGAATGCATGTCATGCTAACTTCAATTTTCATGGCTCTTGAAATAATTTTATACTCAAACCCTAGCGGTAATTTAAACCAACTAAGTCTTTTGTGAAATGTGTTGCAAATATAACCAGTTGTAAAAAAATCAATAGAATCCAAGGTTACTGTCAGATAAAAATTAGAGGTAAACCTGATTCTGAGTAACATAGTTCAAGTTCATCATATTCACGGAGTGAATCTTCATGGAGATTACTCATCTCAAACATGAACGCCAAGCTTTCCTGAACATACAAGAAATTAATGTATAAACAAAGCCATACTGACAAAGAGCAAAACAGTAGATGAAACCCTGAGCCACTGAAAAATGTGGTAACAGTGCATTGCTTTACCTTCAGAATGAAGAAGTTGCAGAAGTTCCATATTGGAGTAAACCGTTGCTCACTTAACCTCCGGATTTCCTCTTCATAAAATTGAACCCGCCTATCTAATGTGTTTCTGATGCAGTCCACCATTTTAGAGTCAAAGTCATCCCAGAATTCCGCATCAGGTCCATGGAGATCAAATTTGCAGCATCTGTATCATAAACAAGCATTTTTACACTGTCAATAACTCAACATTGTTTGCCAAGTTTAACCACTAGTCCTAGAGGGTTAAAAAGTGGAAACATCCTCCTAAAAAACAACTTCAATGCAATACAGCAGAAACTTAAAGGTTGATTTGAAACAACAGGAAACATGTGTAGTCTCTGTACAAATATTACCAGAACTATCATGGAGACGTGTTAATAATACCTTTCTCTCTTTTTGGTGTTGAAATCAGCCTCAAGCCTAGCATATACTTTCTTTGCCATCTTACTTGCTTGATCATTGCTAGGATGGGCCTTGGACACAAACACAATAAACCATTCACGTTCATCATTTTGCACAATTAATTTGAGGCGAGGCTTAAGAATGGTCTTGAATTCATCAAGATCCTGCACATTTTCACAAAATGAAGGAATCACAAAAATCATCCACGTGGTACATTTTATAAGTCGTTGCTTAAAAGAAGAATTAAAACAATCAGAATGCAATAGGAAGGGGTAACTTTTTCCATAGGGAAGTACCTCACAAGTGACAAGAACAACAGTAGCATATGGTTCCCGGAACCAGAACAAGTATTGTTCTTGTGGAAATCGACTCCGCAACCTTGAATCAGTTGTTTGTATAAACTCAGCTGGCAGATTATCAACAAAAACAGGATTCCTCGCCTTGTTGTTTAGGCAGGCCTTCTTCACTGGCACTCGCCTCTCAAAACTTTCCTTGACATTGAGCCACAAGTCGCTCACATCCTCAACTGTTAGAAAAAGGTAGTCTGCCGTATGAGAAGGAATCCATATGCATATGCAAACTTGAAATTGCTTTTCATTAGATGCACAGCAAAGAAATAAAGTGATTGTAAGCTACTTCAACTGTGCTCCTGCAAATGGTTACACCTACAGGATGTTTGCCCATCCTTCACTACACAGGTAAGCGGGGGTTGCAGTTTAGCAAGGGTGACTTAAGCATGCTCCTACCTACAGCAGAACCTATGCTCCTGAATGAAAATACATTGAGTAGGAACAAGAACAACAGCATTGATTGGATTTAGTTGCATTAGTTAGCTTGTAGCAATATTCCAAGTCATGATCTGGAGTCTATGAAAGTTACAGTTATGGGAGATTACGGAAGATTTGAGATCTCTCCACATTGTTCTCACTCACTCTAAATCTCACTAGACTGCCAGATGCCAGTGAGATGCAACCAGAAGCAAGCTGAACACAGCCATGATTTCTACTTAACCATGCAGCCACAGCATATGAATCCTCAATCCAGCTCGAATCGCCGCCCGATCTCGTTCCGAGCTGCCCAGATCGCGCCCTGCCGCGCAAACTAGTCGCGGCGGCGCGCGACTGGCGCAGTCGGGATCCTAGGGGGGGATTAAGAGTATTAAGAGTTAGAATACATGAGGGGTGAGAGTGGGGCGGCACCAGCGATGACGATGCGGTCGCAGGAGGACTTTATGGTCTGGAACTGCGCGAGGTAGTTCGCCATGGCCGCCGCCGGCGGAGTAAGGGGCTATGAGATCTCGGTGGATACAACTTCCACGCAGTCTCTACTGCTCCATTAAGCGCTCTCCGCCGCCATGGACGTCGCCGGAGTCGAGGGTCCGGCGAGACGCCGGCTGGCGAGATGCAGAGGGGCGCGGGGCAGGGGTAAGCAACAAGACGAAAGGCTAAACGGGTACGATTTTTAGTCGAATCAAGGGTTTTCCGACGGCACTCGTTGGCCTGCTCCACCTGACGTGTGGGCCTACCCTAAGAGAGGTTATTCGAAGGGTTAATTTGATCGATGTCATTACATTCCTACGGATCTGAGTTCTACCGTTCCAATTCATCTATTCCGAATCATGCCATTATAATTCGAGTGCTCATTAATCCATACCATTTTCTACGTCTTTCGCGACCTTGGACCCATCTGCAGTGCTCTATATTCTCGCATTGCCCATTTTGCCCTCGTATCTATCTGGTTATTATGTACTCTTCCTCCATTGCCAGGCGGGCCCCACATGTCATATCTTTCTTCTCCACTCCCCTCTTCCCACGCCGGTCAGCAGCACTCATCTGCTTACCCTGCTGCGCCCGGCCGCCGCAATACAAATCCCCCAAAGCTCACGGTGACCAGCGAATACCAATGCGGCCGGAACCCTACCTCCACTACCAGCCTCCCTCATCACGGTGCGCGCGGCGGTGGAGGGGTCCCAGATGGTGCAAGTGGTGTCGATGGAGGTGAGCTCAGCGCGACAACAATGGAGGGGTCCCACGCTTGTGCGAGCCGTCCTCTCGCCTCCGCCCTCCAGTCTTCCGCGCCGCCACTCGCCGGAGCACCCCTCCGCTCGTGGGTCCCCGATCCGCCGCCGCCGGCCATGCGCCTCCACTCCCGAGGCCTCTGGATGGCGCGCAGGAGGTCCGCCGTCGTCGAGCTATGTCCCAGCGAGGCTGCACGGCGCCACGAGCTCGAGTGGGGAAGTATGAGCTGAGCCGAGCACGGGTGAGCATGGGCCTAGTGCTCTTCCCTGGCGAGCACGACGACGAACGGGCCCGCTCGATTTGCCGGAGGAAGAAGATGGATTGGGAAAGGATGAGAAAGTGGATGAACACATGGGCCCACACGTCATGCAAGATAGATACGAGGGCAAAATGGGCAATACGAGAATATAGAGCACTGCAGCTGGGACCAAGGTCACGAAAGATGTAGAAAATGGCATGGATCAATTAGCACTCGAATTGTAATGGTATGATTCAGAATAGGTGAATTGTAATGGTAGAATTCAGATCCGTAAGAATTGTAATGACATAGATCAAATTAACCCTTATTTGAACGGCATAGAGCATAGTTTGACACAGAGCAGCAAGGTTTTCTAAGGTCGACACCAAATATGTACAACAAATGAATAATGTTTGGGACAACAAATAATCGTAATTAAGTTTATCATGACATACTATCTCCTCTCCTCTTCCAATATTACTGCATTTTTATGATTCAAATGTGAACACTAATGTTACTGTGAAATTATAGTTTTACCCCTATATAATACGGAGGGAAAACATGTGCGATCATCGTTGCAAACGGAAAAGCCTCGAAGAGAGATAGTACGGCCGGTTGTGGAAAATTAGGCTTAAATGGAGGGATGCTATACAAATAGGTTCCACATGAATTGATCACAGCTGGAATACTCTACGCATGCATAGCATAGCTAGTACCACACTTAATTTGGGACTTTTTATAATGTTACAAATGCGCTAAATCTGGGACAGAGGGAGTACATGTTCATATCATATATATTTAACGCTGCAAATGTTAATAATATTTTCTATAATCTTAGTCAAACTTAGCTCCAGAATTATTATTTTTGGATGGAGGAAGTATGATATATTAGAGGTACTATGTATACTTTGTTTCTTGTTATGACAAAACGTCAAACTTAACTTTAAAAATAATAATTTGTGGAAAAAATAGTCTATGCATATTGATTTTGTATGTAGTAGTGAAACTTCTATTCCTATAAAAAAAATAATCTATGCTATTTTTAGAATCAGAGCGATAACCACGATCAAATCATATCATATAGACAGTGATCGGTAGGCAGGTTGGGCTATAAGTTCAGGTAGGAAAATGCATCCTAAGATAAGTACAAGATTATGTGCGCATTTACGCTCACCTCTCTTTGCACCAGCCCATCCCTCATCAATATATTTTATAAAGATTTATGTTTGATCAAAATTATATAGAGGATCATAAATATTTATGACACCGGGTAGATATATCATGAAAATATATTTCATAAAGAAACTATGTTAGTACTTTATTATATAAATTTTGGTCGAACTTTAAATATTTTAACTCCTCAAGAAAATTATAATGACTCGTAATTTTAAAAAGGGGAGTACTATTCAACATCTAATTTTATTTTTTTTTAAAGAACCGGGGCTTTTTTGGATCCAGCCACAAACCTTCCCAGCCCATTCATCCAATCCAACCGGGCCGCGAAGTCCGCACCGGGGTTCGGCTCAATCGAACCCTCCCCGCCCCCGGCACTCCTCGTCGACACCGCCGCCCAACACGACGTTTCCCAGGCTCGCCGCACCCACGCCACGCCAGTACGCCACCACCGAATCCCCCCTCCCGCCGACGCAACACGCGACCCACCCGATGCCGCCGCTCGACTCCGCCGCCTCCACGCGCTCCTCCCTCCCGCTCGCCGCCACTCCGATGACCGACCCGGCACCCTCCCCAGCCTCCGCCGCGCCGCCTCCCAACCCCCTCGCCGCCGCCTCCTCCTTCCTCCACCACCACCTCTCCCGCCTGGCCTCCCACCTCACCGCCCCGCGCCCAGCCCTCGCCGCGGCGGCCACCCGCGCGCCGCCGGGGGCCCAGGGCGCGTCCCTCTCCCTCGCGCTCGCGCCTGATGAGGTCGCCCGCTCGCTCACCGGCACGCCCGTCTTCACAGTCTGCAACTCCAACAATGAGTTCGTGCTCGTTTCCGACCCGGCCACTGGCCTCCGCTCCCTCGGCCTGCTCTGCTTCCGTTCGGAGGATGCCGATGCCCTTCTCTCACATGTATTCCCCACTCTCCCCCCTGTTGAAGTTGCGGTTTCGTTTTGGACTTTTTTTAATTAATGGCTTGGGAGCTCGTGTGGCTTAGGTGAGAACGCGGCAGCCGGTGTTAGGGAGGGGAGCAAAAGTAGTTCCTATCACACTTGATCAGGTGGGTTTCACTCGTTCTGTCTTGCGATCAATCATGTCCAGATTTCATGAACAATTTCACCCATGTATTTATTATGTGTGTATTAGGGTTTATGCAAGACCTTTAGGGAGTTTTTGTTTTCTTCTTCTGAAGCACGAGAAACCTCCTAATAATTGGAAGACATTCTATTAATAGCAACGTGAGAACTAGACTTGTTTTGAAAAATATATTCCGAGGAATGAAACCTGCTATAACAAATTCCAGTAGTGTTAAGAAATTTATTGCATGATTCCTATTTATCTAGCTCAGGACTGCCTTACAAGCCATCCTATTCATTCTTTGATGATACTCTAGGTTAGCACCACCATGACTCTAGTCATTTGAGTGCAAGCATCGACATTGATTGTGAACCAGACTGATGCACTTCTATGTTTCATAATGTTAACATATATCTTACACTGTAGCTTCTGTATGCAGGTTTATATGTTGAAGGCCGAAGGTATTGCATTTCGGTTCTTACCTGACCCGCTTCAAATAAAGAATGCACTGGAGGTCTGCTTTTTGATGAACCTGTGGTCATTGCCCTATTATGTTATCTTAACTTGGATGGTTGGATATATTTATAGTCTCCTCCCTCCTCTTCATAGCCCCATCATGACGAAAGTAGAATTAAGTTCATCTGATAGAATACATTGCTCTTGAAAGCATCAATTATGCCAGTATTACCTCCACAATTGGAACAAAATATAGTTTGTATTTACATTACTCCCTTATTATTATTTTCATATTAAAGGGATGGAGCATGTATCCCGTCTTTCCATAATTTACTAAAGGATTTTAGTATCCGACTTCCTTGAATATTATTTGCACACAATTGATTGACTATGACCAATAACAATATTACTGGTGCATTAGCAATTGCCACATATATTTGCCTAGAATCTGTGCATATGAATTCCCGAATAAGTTCATTATGTTTCAACACTTCAAAAAAGAAAACCTTTCTCTGAAGAAACAATGAAATGCATCAGCAGTGTCATCCAGGTCCATGAATTTTGAAAAAGACTCAGGTCCCTGAACTTGATAAATGTGTCATCCAGGTCCATCTAAGTCCAAATTGCCCAAAGTACCCCTATGGTTGCTGATGTGGCATGATGGGGCTATGAAGAGGAGGGTATTTTGGACCCTTATATGCAGTTTCGAAGTTCATGGACCTGGAGGATGACATTGTATGACCGAGTTTATGTACTTCCCGCTAATTTCACTCGAAGAAATTTTAAAACTTTGAGCAATGTGACCCAGTTATAGGCTACTATAACAGAGGCTTACTCCAGGAACTCAGTTAATTTGGTAATGGATCTTAGGTACCCTACATTTGTGGTGCACAGTATGCCTTTTACCATATGCCTCGCTATTAGACATGCACATAGGACATGAGAAGTACCATAGCAGAAGGCGTTGAATCTTTCTGGTTATCCTGGATGGATTAGTTCACCTACAATGATTTCTTCATAGAGCACATTTGTAGTTCAACAATTGTTCCTGTAATTTTAGGTAACATTTACTTTTGCTGATGACCATAGCTAGTTTGAAACCTTGTGTGAATTATCAGGTGTCCAAGAATATTACTTGAATACAATGTTAATGGCCAATCATTTATCCTTGTTACTTACATTGCCTTTTATTTTTCAGTTGAAATCAGGCTTAACTGCTTTTGACGGTGTTCCTGTTTTTCAGGTAATATCTCTGGCTCTATCGTTCTACTGAGAAGTTTTATAATATAGAAACAATATTTAAATTTAGTTTCTCATGAGTCTGGTTTAGTGGATGCTATGAGTTGTTTTGTTATGCATATTGAGTGGAAACACATTCTTGTATTTAGTAAATAATTTTATGTGATTCAGTGACATTAATGTATCACAATAAATTAAATACTAGTGACTGCCGCATTAGATCATGCACTTATCAAAGACTTTAGAAACAACTAATACATTTAGCTATTGGTAGGCTCTGGGAGAAAAAAAAACGTGGATAGACCCTGAAATTGTTTACCTTTTTGTATGATTTACTTGCCCATCCCTATTTATTGTGAAAATCAATAGTACACCCATTCTGGTCTCATCTTGTGAAGCAGTGTAGTCATGCTGTGCTGTCTGCAATCAAACTTCCTATTTTCTTTAGTAATTTATTATATTTCCCAAGTTTTAGTTTTATCTGAAAGTGAGCATAACCCTGTTTTTTCTTTAAATGGAACTGTATGAACGCAACTGTTTAGAAATAGTAAAATTTCTTACATCACAGTATTTTGCAGCATTGCAGATGAATAACTTCCAAGATGATTGGAGTTTGGTATAGCATTGCTAATTGCTTCATCAGAATAATTTCTTTCTTTTCTGAAGATGCTCTACATTTTTTTGGAGATATTTTTTTGCAACTCCTAATTTTGTTTTGTTCTGCTGTTTACGCAGTTAGACTTTTTTTTGTGTGTGTGTTAGCTTATCTTGACTGTCATTTTTCCAGTCCAAACATCCTTAACAATGGAAACTTCCATTTTGTACAGTCAGATCTGCTGGTTGTGAAAAAACAGAAGAAGCGCTACTGTCCAATATATTTTCAAAAGGTTTGCCAGGCTACAATTCTACTTTTTATATCTAGTAGTGTACTGTGTACACAATCCTAGTTTAGGTTCTCAACACTTTCCTCTTGCACAGGAAGACATAGAAAGGGAACTTATGAAGGCGTCTAAATCTTCGAAAGGGTCGGCCTTGTCTAAGCAAATTATGGTATGTAGTTGTGTAACATTCAATTAATTATCTGTATTTTCCTTTTGCTTTTAGGAGCTTTTCATGAAAACTACTCAATACTTCTATACCTTTCCAGGTTGGGAGTTTGGAGGACGTCCTGAAGAAAATGGAGGTAGTAGGATCGAGATAGAAATTTCTGATGTACTTGTACTAACTTGTTATTCTTACCACTTGGTTTTTGACTGCAGATAAATGAGAGAAATTCGGGTTGGGATGATTTGATCTTCATTCCCCCTGGGAAGAACCTCAACCAACATATCAATGAGGTATCAGCGTGATTTTGTTCCACGGCGATAGCTCAGAGTTGAACACGACACCATTGACTTGAAATGCTGTGATGGTCAGCCAATAAAAAAAATGTCAAATAGCTGCCTGAGCTTTCTTTCTTTCTTTTTGGTTAGCGTTGTAAGGGAAATTTTCGTGTCAACTGATAAATGGCTGTGAAATAGTTTTCTCTGTTATTTCTATTCATATTTGCAAACACTAATATGTTCCTTAGGATAGACAAAAGTTAGGACCATAAAAGCCTAGATTGCAATGAAAGTTCTTGTTTTATGAAAATAATCTCTGTTCTTGATCACTAAAGCATTGATACTGACACTGTTTTTGGTAGTCACGATGCCATTTATGTGCAGAGAAGTTCCACTTAGTTATTTATGCCCTCTTTATCTAAACCTGAAACAAAACTAGTCTCTTGATTTTGTAATTCTGTTGTGTGAGATGCTTGTTTTCACAGTTGCTGTAAGAAATAAAGTACAGCTATGAAAGGGTAAATAAGGATAATTGCTGTGAAACACGGATTTCATGACCCGTTGACGGGTGTTAAAGTATACTATTGTTTTCACACTTACCGATCATAGGGATGGTCAACAAACAGATATCTCGGGCCGCTAGTAGGCCCACCACTGATGTGTATAATATCTTTCTCAGGGGAGGTAGATCCTTCCCTGAATATTTTGAGCTATGTCGTCAATCCAGCTTTCGGTTCCTTCAATGAACTTTGCCCCGTTTTGATACATGTAGCGTAGCTGGCTGAAATTAGATAGGTTACACTAACCAATTGAATAGAAGCACTAGTTGCTATCTAACTACCTCGAAGGGGTTTAGTTGGTCCTGTGTGGATCCATACCATCTTCTTAACTAGCTAGCAATTAGCAGGTGGATGCAAACTCGTCCAGAGCAGGTGGATCCAAACGAGTCCTGTGCCAAGATGGTCCTGTCTGGGTAAACTTGTCTCCTGCCTGCATTAGTGTCAGATTCCAAGGAACTCACTGCTTTTGATCCAACGATGTGGACGAATTTGCTTTTGTTTCGACCATGTGGACAAAGAAGAAACATCATGGTGGCATGGAATCATGCTGTTCAAGCATTACTACCTCTTCCATCAGTTCTATTCCCAAAACAATAAAAATGGAAGGTGCTAACTCGCCCATGCCCATTGCAGTAGATCTGTTTACGAATTAATAACGCCTAATCATACTAGGCCGTCCGCCGTCCCGACATTTGGAATGCCACTACGCAGCCGTAGTCGCACACATGATATCCATTCCTGATTTCTATATGCAAGGTCGCAAGAATCACAGCCAGGGGTTTCATCTGTCGCCATGGTCGCAAGAATCACGGCCAGGGGTTTCATCTGTCGCCATGGTTGACCTCTCGGCACCTACCCCCAACAAAACAAAACAAACCAGTACTAGATTTCGACGAACGTGTGTCCTCGGTGCGCCATGGGTTCCGTCAGAGCTATCCAAGGAGAGCGAGATCTCTCGCCCGTGGCGGAGAAACGCCGGCCGTCCGGCGTGGGGACCGTCACCGCCGTCTTCTTGCTCGTGTTGCCACTGCTGCTCCTGTTCATCTTCTTCGGCGACCAAGCTGTTGCCTCCATCGCCCATTACCCGGTTTGGCAGCGCATGAAATCCCAAAGTACTTTTGCTCTGTTCCTTCAAGCTTCCACACATCGGTCTCAAGGTACTGGCCTCTGTTTCATGCCTCCATTATTCGTTCCCCAAATTGCAGGCTCCGGCAATGCGTCGTCCTCCAGGAACCCGGACATCACCACCCACGACCATCTCCTCGGCGGCCTCCTCTCGCCGGAGTTCGATGCGGCGACGTGCCTGAGCAGGTACCAGGCGTCCAAGCGCTGGAAGCCATCCCCATTCCCGGTCTCCCCATACCTCGTGGAGAAGCTGAGGCAGTACGAGGCGAACCACCGGCGATGTGGGCCCGGCACCGCGAACTACCGCGAGGCCATGGCGCAGCTCATGTCCGGCCGCAACGCCGACCACGCCGAGTGCAAGTACGTGGTGTGGGTCCCACTCCAGGGCCTCGGCAACCGGATGCTCAGCGTCGTCTCCACCTTCCTCTACGCGCTGCTCACCGGCCGTGTCCTCCTCGTCCACGAGCCCCCCGAGATGCAGGGCCTCTTCTGCGAGCCGTTCCCGGGCACCTCGTGGGTCTTGCCGCCGGATTTCCCCTACACCGACGGCTTCTCGGCTCACACAAAGGAGAGCTACGTCAACATGCTTGCCAACAACATCGTCCGGCACGACGACGGCGACGGCGGTGGCGATGTGAGCTCTCTGCCGGCGTACGTCTACTTCCACCTGGAGCAGATCTCACTCCGGCTGCAGAATCACACGTTCTGCGAGGAGGATCACCGCATGCTCGACAGGTTCAACTGGATGGTGCTCCGGTCGGACAGCTACTTCGCCGTGGCACTGTTCCTCGTGCCAATGTACCGCGGCGAGCTGGAACAGATGTTCCCGGCGAAAGGGTCGGTGTTCCATCTCCTCGGCCGGTATCTCCTCCACCCGGGGAACCGAGCTTGGGGGATCATGGAAAGGTTCTACGACGGGTACCTCGCCGGCGCCGACGAGCGTGTCGGCATACAGGTGCGCGTCATGCCGTTCATTCCGATCACGTTCGAGAGCATGTACGATCAGATCACCCGGTGCGTTTGGGAGCATGAGCTTCTGCCACAAGTGACCGACACAAGTGGGCCAGGTGCCATGCCATCGAATGGTGGTAGATCCAAGGTGAAGGCCGTGCTGGTGGTCTCCTTGAAGCCGGAGTATTACGACAAGCTGCACAGCGTGTACTACACGAACGCGACAGCGACAGGGGAGATCGTGACGGTGTTCCAGCCGAGTCATGATCAGGACCAGCACACGGAAGCGCTGGCACACAATGAGCGCGCCCTGGCCGAGATCTTCCTGCTGAGTTACTCCGACAGGTTGGTGACCACGGGGTTCTCGACGTTCGGGTACGTCGCGCACTCGCTTGCTGGACTCCGGCCATGGCTGCTGACGCTGCCGGACCGGAACACGATGAGGCCGGCCGAGGTTGCTTGCGTGAGGCCAGCGTCGGTAGAGCCGTGCCTTCACTCGGCGCCTCCGCTCGTCTGCCGGGCGTCGCAGGATACTGATCCGGTGGCGCATGTACCGTTCTTGCGCCACTGTGAAGATGTGGACATTGGTCTCAAGCTGTTTGATTGATTTAGATGGGGTCCTTGTGCTATCTGTATGCACATTACTTCACTGTTAATTAGGGACGGAAGGAGTTGTCGATTTTGGAGTCGGAAATGGTATCTATACTTCTATAGTGTGTAAAACGAGGACACCTGTTGAAAGTGAATAGATCTGCGGAAATACCACTGCTAGAGCTCGAATTATGGAGAGTTATTGTTTTTCACTCGGGGTGAACAAGTTTCAGCCCCCAGCTCATGTCTTCACAGTGCTGGACATGAGGCACCAGCTTTCCCGTGTCGGCGCCCTGCTTGGCACGGCAGTCGTAGAACGGTGGCCCGTGCATACAGGGCTCCATGGACTTGGCTCGCCGGCACGGCGGGTCGGGCGCGGTGTGGTTCTCGGGCCTGAACATGATCCACGGCGTGAGCCCACCGAGCCCGTGTCCGACGTACCCGAACGTCGACCACCCACTGGTGACGATCTTGTCCGTCATGCTCAGGAGGTACATCTCGGCCAGCGCCTTCATGTCGTGCGTCGTGTACCCCGAGAGCTGGTGCTCCTCGTGGCTCGGCTGGTACACGCTCACTGCCTCGCCGGTGGCCGTCGCAGACTGCCAGTACTTCCACCGGATGTTCTCGTAGTACCATGAGCTCAACCCCGTCATCAGAACAGCCTTGGATCGTGCACGGCTCGTTGTCGACGGATGCGGCGGCTCTTGCGTGACCACCTCTGGGAGCAGGTGTTCACGCGACGTGCAGGCAAGGATCTGATCCAAGATGTGCTGGAACGGGGTGTCCCCGTCGAACACCCTGACCTGGATCCCCAGCCGTTCGTCCGAACCCCTCATGTACGAGTCGTGGAACCTCGTGATGAGTCCCCAAACTTTGTTCGTCGGGTGGAACAGGTAGTGCGCCAGGAGGTAGAACACCGCGTCTTTCTGTGGGAATAGACGGTCGAGCTCCTCCTGGTACGTCGGGTTCAGGAAAAGCGCCGGCACGAAGTACCCGTCCGTCCTCATGAGCAGCCACGTGGCACGGTCGAGGAAGCGCCGGTGGTCATCGCAGAAGAAGAGCTTGTCGTGGTAGGTGCAGGAATGGTCGAGGTCGACGAAGACGTAGCGGCGCACGGACACGGACGCCGCGGGGTCGTTGCGCTGCACCAGGTGCCCGTAGCTCTCCTGCACGTTGCCGGTGAGGTTCTGGAGGTTCTTGACCGGGAAGTGGTGTGGCAGCAGCCACGACGCGCCTTGGAATGGCTCGCAGAAGATGTCGCCCAGCGACGTCGTCCTGTCGTGGAGCAGGACACGGTCCGTGAGCAGCGCGTAGAGGAACGCCGACGCCATGGCCAGGATGTTGTTGCCGAGGCCCCTGTACGGCACCAGCACGAGGTACTTGCAGGAGACGTGGGTGTAGTCGCGGTGGTTCGTGCCATTGGGGTGCCAGGACCTGAGCCGTGCGGCTGCGGCCATGTACGCCTCCGTGCCCGGGCCGCACCGGCGTTGCAACGCCTCGTGCTCTCGCAGCCGCTTGATGAGGTGCGCGGATGGGGAACGCGCCATCTTCTTGCGGTAGAACGCCGAGTTGTAACGGCTGAGGCACGAGCGCTCGTCGAATCCCCGGACGAGTAGGCCTCCAAGAAGTTTTTCTGCATGGGGATTTGCAGACGGAAACACACGAAGATCAGTGCCGATCCGTAAAAAAAATATCTCCGGTGATGATGGTGGTAAACAAATAAACAATATAATTCCCCGCGCGGTAGATCTTGTCATCTCGGTGCGATCGAGATCGTTCGAAAACACGCGATGGGGAGGATTATTCAAGACCACATTAACAGGATGAATGGCAGAGGACGCGAGATACTACATCGGAAGTGTGTGTATGGAGTACGCTATTACCTTGCCGTGTGGATGTGGTCGCCAATTGCCAGAAGGACGCGGGCATCGTCCACGGCGAGTCCCGGCGGCTAACCGTGGTCATCAGCAGGACGGGCAGCGCGACGAGGCAGATGGCGAGGGTAGTGACCTTCTTCCTCGGGATCCATGGCCTTGTGTCCTGCTCCACCGTACCCTCCTGTGCCTCCGGGCGTCGGGCATCATCTAGGCATTGCTGCGACGGCCGCTTGGTTATGCCAGTGCCGGCCAGGGACATTGGTATCTGGCGGGCGATGCGTCCTTCTCGGCGCGTCCGGAAATCCCATTCTAAAATAAGATTTCCGGGGGAATAGGGAATGGCATGTTTTCTTTTACTTGGAAAAGAGAACTACAAAACGGGAAAGGAATAAAAAGAACAAGGAAATGTATCACGCCAATAGAGTAGACTGATGGTCTGACAATCTCGGATGGCCAAGTGGTTTACACTATCCGATCGTTCAAAAAAAGTGGTTCGATCTCACTTCTCACTACTAGCATATTTATGAGCACTCTATGAGCCGTGAGCAGACAATATTTTTGTACAACGTTGGTGGCGTGCGGAACAGCTGTTCTCGGTCGTCTGTCATGTGATCATCTCTTTCTTGGCCTGAAGAGCCTGAAAACGGTGAACATGAAGAGAAGTGAGGCGTCAAAAAGTGATGGTACCAGGGTTGTACCAAAGTTTCTAAGGTCCTGGTGTAAAATACAAAATGAAGCTCTATATTAGAAAATAGATATAATTAAACATTTAGATTTATTATATAGCATTAATGCTAAATGAGTAAATGACAAATCTTCCTTTCGATATTTGCTTAATTTCTATAAGAAGCAGCACATCCAAGCTAAGAAATAGCGGTCTATGGTATTTAGTGGAAGCCCTTCAAAAAAAGCTAAGGGGGTTGAGCTATCTCATTTAGCGGGTTGCAAATGAAACATGCATAATATGACTAATAATATCATAAGTACATGTTTAGATACTGAAGCCCCCAATCGATCCCAAACAGATTACGCGACGCGGAACGGATAGGAGCAGCAGCAGCAGCAGTCGCCGTCCCGTCCTAGGTTCACCACCGTTGGTCCCCTCCCTCCTCCTCCGGCGAGTCTCGCCGAAGGTCGGAGGGTGTGGGGATCCATCTCTCTATTAGTTTTGTCTTAGATTGAGTCCTTTTTAGGGTTAGGGTTTCTTCATGCCAAGTATTTTGGTATTGAGGATTTATTTCCTCCTCTTCCTTCCCAGCGACGGCGAGGAGGTAGGGTAGATTTGGTCTCTCCATGGCGGTTCCGATGAAGGTGGCCGCGATGACGTCAATAACTTCACGATGACATGGAGAATTAGATTTCCGGACGGCGGCATTGAGACGGGGATGATATCGCCGCCATGGAATAAAATTCTCCGGGCCCTTCCCCGTTTTGTCGTGATTAGATCCAATCACGATGGAGGTCCAACGAGAACTTTGGATCTAGTTTCTCTTCTTCTTCGGTGGCAGAAGCAAAATGGGGAGAGATGCGAGAAAGAAGATGATGCTCAATTCCGCCTACAGGAATGTTGGCCGTCATTCATTGGGTTGTGGCACTACTTCTGGTTGAGCCGTCTATGGCGCACGAAGGCCACATGCCTGTGCAGTCATCCGTATGAACCGTCACATAGGTTTGGAATTGAGTTTTGGAGCTATATGTTGAGTGATCTTGGTTGTAATCTCTTTGGTTTACAGACTGCTTGTAACATGAGTATGTACTCAACTACTGAAAGAACAGTACATGTTTAGATATGAGTAAAAAAATAAATATAAAAATTAAAAAATAAGTCACAATACACATGTTAAGTCATAAAGTATAACTTGTAGTTCATAACCCACAAGTATACAAATTCATAACTCAGTCATGGCAAAAATAGCAGAATTAGGCTATTGAATTTAGCTGGTGTATTTCACGCTGTAACGAAGTTAGCGGCAATAGCGGTAATATTTGCAATAGCGTCACGTCACCTATCTCAAAAAGCTATTAGCAGGCCATAACAAACAATTAGCAAGCTATTTCTTGCATTGATCACATCTAGTAACAATGGGCTTTACTTGTAAATTAGGCCTGACCTTTTCATCACTCAACTTTTGTCTGGGTTCAAATTGGTCCTTCAAGTATCAATTGGCTTGGTGCGGCATGCCAAGTAATCGAAGAGTGCACATAAGATTTTAGCATGCTACCAAATCAAGCATCTTACCATTACTACTAGGAGGTTCCTTTTTAAGTCCCCAGTTGAAGCCATCTAGATCATGTTAAAGTTAACCTCCTATGGTTCCGGATAAATTACTCACCTCTTTCATTATGAAAACTATCAAAGTAGCCCCTAAATATATGTATAACTATTAACATGTATTGTTATAAAAATAAGTATAAACAATGCTTTATTTTTTTATATAAATTTCCGATGTGTGCAATTATAAAATAATAAGTGTAGCGATCTCACCCGAGAAATGGGCCCACTTAAGTATATTCCACCTTCCATTGGTGCTAATATACAAAAAATGTTCCCAAGTGCGGATTCGACCGTCGAGTCAAGCTCGACCAACGGCTACTGAAGATCGTCCGTCCATACGCTCACTCGAAGGTGAGTTCCAAAGATCACATCATTCCACAATTCAAATTACAACAAGTCTTAGAGTTATTACAACCAAATTGAAATGATAAATAAATAGTTTGAGTTCATGCAGCGGAAAGTAAACGAGATACTAGCGACGATCCATAGTATCGTCACGATGAAGTCAGCCGTGACGCTACTCCTCACGGTCCTCGGGAGAGGTCGGCTCCCACTCGATGCTGTAACCAGGAGGAAGCTGGGAGGCCCAAGCCATAGAGGCAGCTACCTCCTGAGGGGATGGTCCTGAAAATTTAGCCACAAGCAAGGCTGAGTATACTAGTTATACTCAACAAGACTTAACCGACTGGTGATCACTACATCACCGACTCCTACGATGAGAGGCTGTTTGGCTAGTGGGGTTCTTTTGCCAAAAGCGACTAAGCTGTTTTCTACTTTCTTTATCTTGATTTTAACTTCTTTAGTCTATCCATTCTAGGTGAGCCTAGCTAAACAATCAAGTTTTGCAATACAATTATTTCATACAAAGATTTCATCCTTCCAAGTTTCACTTCATAATATGTCATACATCGGTCAAGCAGTCTCATTAACCGCGAGAAGCGGACAGTTCGAACCGAATTTACTACCTGGCCAGGGAAAACCCAAACATACGGAATGGTTGGAAATGCCAACACACCCCAATCCTTTCTCCTCTCTCTGCGAGTGGCTCCCGAGTCCCACTGCCTCAGGGTAAAGGTTTACCACTACTGGGACTCACGCAACTACCCTCATGTGCCCATGGGATAACGTTTCCAAGACAAATGAGCTGTCGGACCTGCTCGCATCAATCGGATACCGGGACTTACCGGTCCCATAAACCGTGCATATGTGTGGTACGTTCAAACGCTTGACACAAAAGTACCACATGTTTCCACTTAAACATCGATAGACGGGTATCTACAATCATCCGTCCATCATCTATAGTGTTTCTGATATGAGTAGTCATACAACTCCTATATCTCGCGAGTGTCGGAAAACACTCGACTTCTATCGTTCCTAAGCATAGCAACTATCGAACCTAACATACTAGTGTTCAATCAAAGGAACCTATGATCATGCAATCTAGGGTTTCATTCAACTCCTTGAAACTTAAATGCACAAACATATGATCAATTAAATTGCGTAAGTAAAGTTAGGTTATGCTCCGGGGCTTGCCTTCCGGCTCGAAGCGGTACTCCTGCTCGGGGCTTGGATCCACGTGCACCACGTTCACCTCGGACTCCTGGGTGACCTCCTCGGCAGCGGGGACTAGCTCGTAGACTCCGTCGGCGAGACCCGAATCTATACGAAATGCATGGAATGCTTAAGTATCGAGATTTAAATAGTGCACGTTTATTTTGATCTTGTTTGATAAGTTGGAAAGGATAACATTAGTTATAAGTGAATATTTCATCTCCCTGTTGAACCTTTACCTTGATTTTTGAGTTTTAGATTTTCTCTTTTCTTTTCTTTTTCTTCTCTTTTCCTTTTTCTTTTTCTTCTCTTTTCCTTTTTCTTTTTCTTCTCTTTTCCTTCATTTAAGTCCTTTTTCCATTATTCAAAAGGTGACCTTAGGAACATTATTTTTAGGTGCCATTGGACTAGAGGCTCACTCATGCCAAGGCAGAAGCTTAGCCCAAAGTTTGGCTCCAAATAATTTTTCTATAATTTATTACAATTTCTCTCATCTTTTTGCCTAAATTCAAACTAAAATCATAACAAAATAATTGCAAGGTTTTTATCCAAACCACTTGGCACAGTGGCTTAGGATGTCAAGAGTGACATCTCTGCAAGTTTGCAAGTGATTTTGATTTTTGGTTATTTTTGTGAAATTTCACCATATTTAAACTACCAAAAATCATTTAGCCATTTTCTAGTGTCCAAAAATTATCCTTTTCATTTTTCTAAGGTTTCTTATGTCTTGATTGAATTTCTGTGTGAAGGATGTGATTTTTCACTGAGTAATTTATTTTCTATGATTTATTTGCCAAAACAGCAGGGTATATGTTTGGAAAATCATAACCCTAAATCTACTGGAAATTTTTGTGCACCCTTTGCGCATTGGGCTAATGATAATCACCTTAACAACATATCCCAAGCTCAGCTCCAGTGCATGTGTAGATTTTGAACTATGATGAAATGTGCTCAAACCTAAATGAATTTATATTTCAAAATCTACTGCTCAACTGAGTGAGGTTCCAAAAAGAAAGTTGTTCTTCTAGATTCACTGGTCACTACAAAATTGGTTTGACATTTTTCTGAGTTTTCTACGATTTTCTACGAATTTTTGAAGATCTCAGCGATTTAATCCAAAAATTAAGAATCTGTTTTACGCGGGGAACCCTAGAACTTTTGAACTTCTTACGAACAGGCCCCTGCACTTTTGCGCTCGGCCCCCTGGACAGAGGTTGAAGATACACTTCAGTCCAGGGCTCGCCGGCGTGGTTACGCCGGCCAAACGGCGGCGAGACCGGGCCGGGGAAGTAGGGGAAAGTGAAGAGGGGCTCACCACGGCTCGTTTGAGCTAGGTCTCGAGGTCGGGGATGGCCGGAATCGTGCTCGGCGACGACGGTGGCGGCTCGGCAACTCCGGTGAGCGGCTGCCGGCGACGTCGGGGTCGGAGAAGCTCGGGGAAAGGGTCGGTGAGCACCAGCGTGACACGAGGAAGCTAATGGTGCCCTTGGTTTGGCCGGAGGTGGAGGGAAACGGGCTGTGCGCGTGCGCGAGCGGCGGCGGAGTTCTCTGTGAACTCCGGCGAGCTACGCCGGGGGCTCTGGTGGGGGATTTGGTGCGGGGATTGCTCGGTGAGCAGCAGTGGAGGTTGGGGAAGCTCGAGAGAGCCTTGGTTTGGCCGGGGGAGCAGCGAAGAGGGCTGTGCTCGTGAGCGAGCTCGGCGGCGATGCTGCGGACTCCGGCGAGGTTTTTCCGGTGCTTTGAGCGAGGGGAACTGTTGAGAGCTTATGTAGGAGCGAGAGGGGAGTGAGAGGATGCTCGGCAAGCTCGAGAGGAGGGCTGGGACAGCTCGGTGACGTCGCGCGGCGACAGAGCCATGTCGCGGCCGTGTTGGCGCCGCGCGCGGTGTCAACGCGCGCGCGCAGGCGTGCTGCGGGCGGCAGACGCGCGTGGGCGAGGCGTGAGGCGACAGAGCGTGGAAAGGAGCACGCGGGGGACGCGAAAGTCGCGGTTTGGACCGGCGGGCAACGGCGGCGACGGCAAGGACCGGCGGTCCGCGGCGGCGACGCGGTGGCGAGCGCGGGGTCAGCGCTACAGTGCGCCTCCGACCGTGAGACCTTGCCAGGCGCATGCGCGGCGAGGGGGGACACCCAGCCGTGTCACTTGTCGACGCAGGCGAGGACGGACGGCGACGGGAGCTGCCGGCGGCGAGCTCGGGCACGCGCGAGCGCCGCGCTGGCATCCCGTGAGCACGCCGTGAGCGGTGCAAAAGTCAATTGATTGGCATGGCTCTAATTTCAAAATTTTGAACATAACTTGAAAATCTTCCAACATGAAAGTTGTCTAGAATTTCATTAGACACGTTACTGCACTGGAAATTTGAAGAAAAAGTTTAAATCTTGGCTGTAATTCAAAAAGGGGTAAATCCCTGTTTTGAACTGAATTTCTGAAATTCGAGGGGCTAAATGGCAAAATTGGCCAAAGTGTCCAAAGAGGCAAAGTTCTGAAATGTGATGAAGAACAACTTTGCTTTTGGGAGATTTTGATGTTCTGTGGTAAAATCTTGAGTTTTGGCTAAGATTCCATTTCAGCTTTTGAATTTGAATTGAAATTTTAAATTTCCAAGATTGGGGTTGAAGTTTTGAGAGGCTTCCAAGCATTTTTAGGCTATGGTCTGAAAATGAAAGTTGCTTGGTTTGACTTACTCTACAACTTTTATATTTGCACTTTTTCAAGTTTCTTGGAAATTTTCAAAGTTTTCCTTATGGGCTCATTTGAATGATTTTGGCTCAATTTAATTGGTTTTTCCTATTTTCTTTGTTTTCCCTGCTTAATTAGCCTTGGCTTAACTTTAACATTATTTTAAGGTTAACTAAAACTAGGGATGTTACAGCCTACCCCCCTTAAAAAGAATCTCGTCCCGAGATTCGGGAATGCTAGGAAGTGCGGAATGTGCGGTACCTGGTGGGTGGTGAGAAATCCAGGAAAATGACGATTAAGATATTCCTCGGTCTCCCATGTTGCCTCTTCTTCAGTGTGATGAACCCACTGAATCTTATACATTTTAACTGAGCTTCTTCTTGTGTGCCTTTCTTTTTGATCAAGGACTTTGAGAGGTTGGGCAACGTAGGTCAGATCGGGCTCAACTTCCACGTCTTCTTGTTCCACGACTTCAGTCGGAACTCGGATACACTTCTTGAGTTGTGAGATGTGAAAGACATTGTGTACGGCTGATAGTTTGTCAGGAAGTCGTAGACGATATGCTACGGTGCCACATTTCTCAATGATTTCATAAGGTCCGACGTAACGGGGTGCAAGCTTTCCCTTTACTCCGAACCTTTGGACTCCTCGAGTTGGTGAGACCTTAAGATACACATGATCACCGACTGCGAATTTAAGAGGCATTTTTCGGCGATCGGCGTAACTCTTCTGACGAGACTGAGCGGCTTTGAGATTTTCCCGAATAACCCTGACTTGCTCTTCGGCTTCAATCACCAGGTCAGGTCCGTATATTTCTCGCTCCCCAGGCTGAGACCAACATAACGGAGTTCGACACATTTTCCCATACAAGACTTCGAAAGGTGCCATTTTCAAGCTTGCTTGATAACTGTTGTTGTATGAGAACTCGGCGATAGCCAGACATTTATCCCAACTTGTTTCATAGTGAATGACGCAAGCTCGAAGCATGTCTTCAAGGATTTGATTCACTCGCTTGGTCTGCCCATCCGTCTGCGGGTGGTAAGCCGAGCTTCGAATAAGCTTGGTGCCAAGAGATGCATGGAGTTGCTCCCAGAACCTTGCCACGAACTGCGGACCTCGGTCCGAAATGATTGTTCTAGGCACTCCGTGCAGACGCACAATTTGATTGAGATAGATCTCGGCATACTTCTTGACGGCATAGGTGGTGTTAACCGGAATGAAGTGAGCGGTCTTTGTGAGCCTGTCCACAATGACCCATATAGAATCGTGCCCTCGTGCGATCTTAGGAAGGCCAACAATGAAATCCATACTGACATCCTCCCATTTCCATGATGGTATAGACAGAGGTTGAAGAGTTCCAGCCGCCTTTAGATGACTAGCTTTTACTCTCCGGCAAGTGTCACACTCGGATACAAATCGAGCGATATCCATTTTCATCTTGGTCCACCAAAAAGTTTTCTTCATATCCTGGTACATTTTATTGCTGCCAGGGTGAATAGAGAACTTAGAGTGGTGAGCTTCACTCAGAATTTTCTTCCGTAATTCCGGATCTTTAGGTACGACGATACGGTCCCCAAACCATATCATACCCCGGGCATCCTGACGGAAACAGTTATACCGTTCCTCCGTTCCTTTGGCCAGCTCCTCCCGAATAATTCCGACCTTTTTATCGGTCTGCTGGGCCAGAAAGATCTCATCGTGCAGTGTGGACTCGAGAGATATGTTGTTTAAATAGCCATGCGGAACAATCTCAAGATTGAGTTTCGCCAGCTCATGGCATAGAGTGTCAGCATATGATTCGTCCGAAAGACAATGGCAATGCGATTTGCGGCTCAAAGCATCCGCAACCACGTTCGCCTTTCCAGGATGATAGTGCAAACTCATATCATAATCTTTTGCCAACTCCAGCCATCTTCGTTGCCTCATATTCAGATTAGCCTGGGTGAAGACGTACTTGAGACTCTTGTGGTCGGTGTACACGTTGCAAGGAACTCCTATCAGATAGTGCCTCCATATTTTCAGAGCGTGAATTACGGCGGCCAATTCAAGGTCGTGAGTGGGATAATTCAGCTCATGGGGACGGAGAGCACGTGAAGCATAAGCAATAACTCGATTCTCTTGCATAAGAACACAACCGAGTCCGGTGCCTGAAGCATCGCAATAGACATCGTAGGGCTTGGTGCTATCCGGTTGGGTCAGAACGGGAGCTGAGGTCAACAATTTCCTCAATGTGCGGAATGCCTCTTCACACTTTTCATCCCATACGAATTTCTGCCCCTTCTTCAATAGCTCGGTCATTGGCTTGGCAACTCGCGAGAAATCCGGAATGAACCGACGATAATATCCTGCCAAACCCAGAAAGCTTCAGATTTCGTGGACGGAGGTAGGAGGCTTCCAGTCCATTACTTGCTGCACTTTCGTAGGATCCACCGAGATACCATCCTTAGAAACAGTGTGACCCAAGAACTTCACACTATCCAGCCAAAATTCACACTTGGAGAACTTGGCGTACAATTTGTGATCGCGGAGTCGTTGAAGAACAATGCGGAGATGCTCGGCATGCTCTTCTTCATTCTTGGAATAGACAAGAATATCATCAATGAAAACCACTACGAACTTATCCAGCTCGGGCATGAATACCGAATTCATAAGATACATGAAATAGGCAGGAGCATTAGTCAGCCCGAACGACATAACCAAGAATTCATAAAGTCCATATGAGCCTCCAACTCAACCATCTCGGCGTTAGCCTCGTGCAACTCCTCCTGTGCCTCCTCAAGTGCATCCCTCAACAACTCCACCTGGTGAGCACAGTACTCCTTCTCCATGGTAAGCTCCGCGACGCGAGCCTGCAAGTCCCGAATCTGAGTATCCTTGGCAGCCATGTCCAAGGAAGCACAAATCCCGGCTATGTCCTTATCCGCGGACACTCTCACCATCGCATCGGCAAAGTCAAGCAGAGAATCCTGAGACATCTTGAGCAGTTCTGCCATGCGGATGCTAGCCTTCATCCAGCTAGCAAAGAAAGCCGGTGCGTTCCGGGGAAACTCCAGGAACAACTGCGGGGAAGCCAAGTAACGTGCCAACCACTGAGGGTCATCCCTGCGGGCTGAAGGCAGGAAACCAACCAAGGTGTTCTCCACCAAGTCGGGGTGCTGTGAAGTGAACTGGTTCAGCCCTGCGAAAGCGGCCAGCTCCCAAGTGTCCGGAAAGCGGTGGCCATGCACCACAACTCCCAACCTAGGCCAGTCGGGGTGCTCGGGGTGCACCGGTGCCTCCAGGCGGGCACTGCACCGAGTCACACCACGCTCCGCGTACTCTCTGCCAAAGTAAACCGGCGGAGACGGGTAGCCAACCTCCTTCAGAATCGACCAAAAGAGGGACGGAAACCCCTCCCAGCTGAGGCAGTCCTGGCACTCCACCTTCTCGTTCACGCCAGCAAGGCGACTGGGAACGGCCATCTGAACAAAAATTCAGAGGTGAGTACCAAGAGTCAAAAAGACCAAGGAAAAACTGGGGAAAACTGAAGGTAAAGAACGTGCTCAAGCTTTTAATTAAGGTTATTTAAGCATTGATTTGATTGGTTGGTCTTTTCACTTTCTTAAGTTTATTTTTATTCTTGATTTTTAGTTAAGAGATGCATGCAAACCCTAACGTCCTCACATTTTTAAGTCAGACTTGACTTTCGGAGTTAGTGCCGGTGGCTAGGCATAGGTACGTTTCTCTCTATAGATCTAGTCGGGCTCCTACTCGGAAACCTTTCGTAGTAGTCAGAGGATCTTCGACGAAAGCTTTTTAAGATTGGGTTTCATGGAAGAGCAAACATCAATCCTAAGTTAGACTATGCCACCTAACAAAGCGCAACCCTTAACCCTTAAGGACTTCACGTTCTAGTTTTATCCTTAACGATCCTATACGTTCATTCCTTTTGCTTAAACGCAATGGAATCGGGGTTTGGTAGATTTTATTCTGAAAACATTGGTTAGGGTCTGATGCTTTTCTTGGTGTGTATGAACGTCGGCTCTGATACCAGCTGTAGCGATCTCACCCGAGAAATGGGCCCACTTAAGTATATTCCACCTTCCATTGGTGCTAATATACAAAAAATGTTCCCAAGTGCGGATTCGACCGTCGAGTCAAGCTCGACCAACGGCTACTGAAGATCGTCCGTCCATACGCTCACTCGAAGGTGAGTTCCAAAGATCACATCATTCCACAATTCAAATTACAACAAGTCTTAGAGTTATTACAACCAAATTGAAATGATAAATAAATAGTTTGAGTTCATGCAGCGGAAAGTAAACGAGATACTAGCGACGATCCATAGTATCGTCACGATGAAGTCAGCCGTGACGCTACTCCTCACGGTCCTCGGGAGAGGTCGGCTCCCACTCGATGCTGTAACCAGGAGGAAGCTGGGAGGCCCAAGCCATAGAGGCAGCTACCTCCTGAGGGGATGGTCCTGAAAATTTAGCCACAAGCAAGGCTGAGTATACTAGTTATACTCAACAAGACTTAACCGACTGGTGATCACTACATCACCGACTCCTACGATGAGAGGCTGTTTGGCTAGTGGGGTTCTTTTGCCAAAAGCGACTAAGCTGTTTTCTACTTTCTTTATCTTGATTTTAACTTCTTTAGTCTATCCATTCTAGGTGAGCCTAGCTAAACAATCAAGTTTTGCAATACAATTATTTCATACAAAGATTTCATCCTTCCAAGTTTCACTTCATAATATGTCATACATCGGTCAAGCAGTCTCATTAACCGCGAGAAGCGGACAGTTCGAACCGAATTTACTACCTGGCCAGGGAAAACCCAAACATACGGAATGGTTGGAAATGCCAACACACCCCAATCCTTTCTCCTCTCTCTGCGAGTGGCTCCCGAGTCCCACTGCCTCAGGGTAAAGGTTTACCACTACTGGGACTCACGCAACTACCCTCATGTGCCCATGGGATAACGTTTCCAAGACAAATGAGCTGTCGGACCTGCTCGCATCAATCGGATACCGGGACTTACCGGTCCCATAAACCGTGCATATGTGTGGTACGTTCAAACGCTTGACACAAAAGTACCACATGTTTCCACTTAAACATCGATAGACGGGTATCTACAATCATCCGTCCATCATCTATAGTGTTTCTGATATGAGTAGTCATACAACTCCTATATCTCGCGAGTGTCGGAAAACACTCGACTTCTATCGTTCCTAAGCATAGCAACTATCGAACCTAACATACTAGTGTTCAATCAAAGGAACCTATGATCATGCAATCTAGGGTTTCATTCAACTCCTTGAAACTTAAATGCACAAACATATGATCAATTAAATTGCGTAAGTAAAGTTAGGTTATGCTCCGGGGCTTGCCTTCCGGCTCGAAGCGGTACTCCTGCTCGGGGCTTGGATCCACGTGCACCACGTTCACCTCGGACTCCTGGGTGACCTCCTCGGCAGCGGGGACTAGCTCGTAGACTCCGTCGGCGAGACCCGAATCTATACGAAATGCATGGAATGCTTAAGTATCGAGATTTAAATAGTGCACGTTTATTTTGATCTTGTTTGATAAGTTGGAAAGGATAACATTAGTTATAAGTGAATATTTCATCTCCCTGTTGAACCTTTACCTTGATTTTTGAGTTTTAGATTTTCTCTTTTCTTTTCTTTTTCTTCTCTTTTCCTTTTTCTTTTTCTTCTCTTTTCCTTTTTCTTTTTCTTCTCTTTTCCTTCATTTAAGTCCTTTTTCCATTATTCAAAAGGTGACCTTAGGAACATTATTTTTAGGTGCCATTGGACTAGAGGCTCACTCATGCCAAGGCAGAAGCTTAGCCCAAAGTTTGGCTCCAAATAATTTTTCTATAATTTATTACAATTTCTCTCATCTTTTTGCCTAAATTCAAACTAAAATCATAACAAAATAATTGCAAGGTTTTTATCCAAACCACTTGGCACAGTGGCTTAGGATGTCAAGAGTGACATCTCTGCAAGTTTGCAAGTGATTTTGATTTTTGGTTATTTTTGTGAAATTTCACCATATTTAAACTACCAAAAATAATTTAGCCATTTTCTAGTGTCCAAAAATTATCCTTTTCATTTTTCTAAGGTTTCTTATGTCTTGATTGAATTTCTGTGTGAAGGATGTGATTTTTCACTGAGTAATTTATTTTCTATGATTTATTTGCCAAAACAGCAGGGTATATGTTTGGAAAATCATAACCCTAAATCTACTGGAAATTTTTGTGCACCCTTTGCGCATTGGGCTAATGATAATCACCTTAAAAACATATCCCAAGCTCAGCTCCAGTGCATGTGTAGATTTTGAACTATGATGAAATGTGCTCAAACCTAAATGAATTTATATTTCAAAATCTACTGCTCAACTGAGTGAGGTTCCAAAAAGAAAGTTGTTCTTCTAGATTCACTGGTCACTACAAAATTGGTTTGACATTTTTCTGAGTTTTCTACGATTTTCTACGAATTTTTGAAGATCTCAGCGATTTAATCCAAAAATTAAGAATCTGTTTTACGCGGGGAACCCTAGAACTTTTGAACTTCTTACGAACAGGCCCCTGCACTTTTGCGCTCGGCCCCCTGGACAGAGGTTGAAGATACACTTCAGTCCAGGGCTCGCCGGCGTGGTTACGCCGGCCAAACGGCGGCGAGACCGGGCCGGGGAAGTAGGGGAAAGTGAAGAGGGGCTCACCACGGCTCGTTTGAGCTAGGTCTCGAGGTCGGGGATGGCCGGAATCGTGCTCGGCGACGACGGTGGCGGCTCGGCAACTCCGGTGAGCGGCTGCCGGCGACGTCGGGGTCGGAGAAGCTCGGGGAAAGGGTCGGTGAGCACCAGCGTGACACGAGGAAGCTAATGGTGCCCTTGGTTTGGCCGGAGGTGGAGGGAAACGGGCTGTGCGCGTGCGCGAGCGGCGGCGGAGTTCTCTGTGAACTCCGGCGAGCTACGCCGGGGGCTCTGGTGGGGGATTTGGTGCGGGGATTGCTCGGTGAGCAGCAGTGGAGGTTGGGGAAGCTCGAGAGAGCCTTGGTTTGGCCGGGGGAGCAGCGAAGAGGGCTGTGCTCGTGAGCGAGCTCGGCGGCGATGCTGCGGACTCCGGCGAGGTTTTTCCGGTGCTTTGAGCGAGGGGAACTGTTGAGAGCTTATGTAGGAGCGAGAGGGGAGTGAGAGGATGCTCGGCAAGCTCGAGAGGAGGGCTGGGACAGCTCGGTGACGTCGCGCGGCGACAGAGCCATGTCGCGGCCGTGTTGGCGCCGCGCGCGGTGTCAACGCGCGCGCGCAGGCGTGCTGCGGGCGGCAGACGCGCGTGGGCGAGGCGTGAGGCGACAGAGCGTGGAAAGGAGCACGCGGGGGACGCGAAAGTCGCGGTTTGGACCGGCGGGCAACGGCGGCGACGGCAAGGACCGGCGGTCCGCGGCGGCGACGCGGTGGCGAGCGCGGGGTCAGCGCTACAGTGCGCCTCCGACCGTGAGACCTTGCCAGGCGCATGCGCGGCGAGGGGGGACACCCAGCCGTGTCACTTGTCGACGCAGGCGAGGACGGACGGCGACGGGAGCTGCCGGCGGCGAGCTCGGGCACGCGCGAGCGCCGCGCTGGCATCCCGTGAGCACGCCGTGAGCGGTGCAAAAGTCAATTGATTGGCATGGCTCTAATTTCAAAATTTTGAACATAACTTGAAAATCTTCCAACATGAAAGTTGTCTAGAATTTCATTAGACACGTTACTGCACTGGAAATTTGAAGAAAAAGTTTAAATCTTGGCTGTAATTCAAAAAGGGGTAAATCCCTGTTTTGAACTGAATTTCTGAAATTCGAGGGGCTAAATGGCAAAATTGGCCAAAGTGTCCAAAGAGGCAAAGTTCTGAAATGTGATGAAGAACAACTTTGCTTTTGGGAGATTTTGATGTTCTGTGGTAAAATCTTGAGTTTTGGCTAAGATTCCATTTCAGCTTTTGAATTTGAATTGAAATTTTAAATTTCCAAGATTGGGGTTGAAGTTTTGAGAGGCTTCCAAGCATTTTTAGGCTATGGTCTGAAAATGAAAGTTGCTTGGTTTGACTTACTCTACAACTTTTATATTTGCACTTTTTCAAGTTTCTTGGAAATTTTCAAAGTTTTCCTTATGGGCTCATTTGAATGATTTTGGCTCAATTTAATTGGTTTTTCCTATTTTCTTTGTTTTCCCTGCTTAATTAGCCTTGGCTTAACTTTAACATTATTTTAAGGTTAACTAAAACTAGGGATGTTACAATAAGGTCAACGTTCTCACCAAGGATGTGCCTTCCCACGGGAAAATAAATAAAACATATAGATTCTAAAAATATAAATAAAATATATCTAGCAATGTTAGAATAAAAATAGGTTACCAATGTTTGAAATAGATTAGAATATGAATTCTTATTTTGTTCATATATCCAGAACAAAAGGGCTCAATTAATATATGCCAAATATATATGGATGTTTGATGCAGCTGAAATATTATTAGTTAAACCTAATATAAATAGATAACGATAAATATATATCTTTAGAGTATTGTTTTAGAATGTTACTAAAGGAACATTAGATAGATAGTTATAATTATTATGTACTCCCTCTGGTTTGGTAAAAGAAGTCCTTTAGGACATTGACACAGTCTACAAAACGTAACTGTGATTAATACTTTTTGCTGTAAAATATATTTAAAATATACTTTTATGAAACTATATTTCAATACAAATCTACTCATATCATTTTCACATTTCTAAACCTAACACATTAAAAAGTATTTGCATTCAAAGTTTAAAAAGTTTGACTTAACACAATCTTAAAAGGACTTTCTTTACCAAACCGGAGGGAGTATAAGCCTTGTTTTAAAATACATTCTAATAATAAGTCAGCGTAGGAGCGGGTGATAGGCTAGTGATAGAAATAGGGGTGAAGGATTCCGGTGGTGTTTGGATGCATTTGCCATAGGATCCTTGACCTTTTGACCTGTTTGGATCCAAAGGCTAATGGGTGTACAGAAGACATGTACGCCCATGATTAATGGAAGGGGCAGATGGAGAGGATAGGGTAGGTGGAGAGGATAGGGTTGGGAGTGGGGCTAGTGGCATCCAACATCCACCCTAGGCCTTTTAACCGATTTTAGGTTCCCTTGGTTGGCAAAAAAATTTAGCCATTTGCCAAGCTATTTGACCTATGTTTGGATCCCTTTTAGTGATAAGAAAGAAAGAAAGCTAAATGGATCTCATTTGCCACTGAATCAATTTAGGTCTATCGAGTCACTTTATGGCAGCCATCATTGACTAGGCATGCCAAAGTAGTAAACCATGTAAGAATGTGACGTGTTCTACTTTGGCCTCCTCCAACGGTGGTCGCGAAGCCAGCTCATAGAGTATTTTAATCGGCAAACCATGGCAAAACATAGCGCATGCAAGCGCCGGTTGCTCACGTTCTTCCCTCTCAGTGCTTGTCCTCTGTGCATGGATGCAAGTTACTGTAGCTACGAGCTGGAAGCTACCTCTTGCTGTTTGAGGAGGCCTTAATGACAAGTTTGTTTGATGGTTGAAGAACAAAATTGTGTATGGAACGAAAGCCGAAGGATCAAATCGACTATAAGTTCAAAAAAAAATTGACTATTGAGAATTGAAACCGCCTAGTATGCTATTTTTGCTTATGGTAACAAAAATATCCAAACGAATTTAAGAGGCTGCAATCCTGCGACTGCAACACAACGGACTTAACGTACCAGCCTATATAGTTTGATGGAGTACCTTTGATTACCGGTACGGCGGCACTCAATTGACCGTTGCAGTTTCGTGGCACGCATGCCCGAGTTCAGACACATAGGTAGGTCACACCAAGATTTGTTATTGCACTGCAGCTTGATGGCTGTTCATATATCCCAGGTTGACTCTATGTAACATCTTTGTAGACACGTCGCCGCATTCACTGCTAACGATTCTCGGAGTTGGACTGGAGTGCTGGGCACGAAGACACGATGAAATCCTACACAGTTGACCACTTGACCTGTACTGAACCTTGCCGCGCTATGAATCTGTTGCTGCTCGTCGTTCTCGCGTGCCTGATGCTGGTTGGGCGGATTGGCAGAGAGAAACCGACAGTATTTCACGAACATGGCCAAGCGCGGGGCACGCCCTGGAGCTGTCAGGATCGTCTTGCTGCTCTCCGTTCCACTGCTTCTGTTGCTCCTCCTCTCCGGCGATCGACGGCAGCTGAAAGCTTCGGATTCTGAATTGTTCGGCCTCATAAACAGAGGAGGTAAATTGTTTTCTTTCGTAGAATTCAAGCCCTAATGCACAACGCGATTTGACCATTCTCCTGGATTTGCGTTTCCATTTTTGTGGTTTACTATTTGCTAGCCGAACGTTGGCATGTGCGTGGTGGTAAATGAAGGTAGTCAACCACTGCTAGGCTCGATCTCAGATTCTTTGGTTCCTATTCCCAAGATTAGCTGCAGTCATCGATGCGCTTTGGCACGATAAAAATTTGATCTAGGCGCGCACATGTAAATCCACCCCCCTCACTCTCGAGCTCCGTGCTCCTGCCCACCGAGGCACCGACTTCCATCCATCCCCACCGACACCGCTCACCGGAGCTGCTGCGTCTGCGCGCTGCACCTTCACACACACAAGTACACAACGCCTGGTAGGCTCCACGGCGGCCGCACCGGCCTAGCTAGCGCGATGCGGCAGCGCGAGAGCAAGTTGGGCATCGACGCCGCGGCGGCGCCGTGGAAGGAGCAGCAACGCTCGGCGGCAGGCCGGTGGCTCGACACTGAGGCGGCTGCGGCGATGGGGTTTGCGCCGCGGACGAAGAGGCCACCGTGCTGCTCGGTGATGAGCGTCGTCCTCGCGGCCTTCATGCTGATAGTGCCGACAATGGTCATCCTCCTCGGCGTGCGCACCAGTGCGCCGGCCGTCCGGATCAGTTCTGCCGATGTTGTCCACCACGCAGGTAGGCTACACCTAGCTGTGTATGTTGTGTTCATGCATGCCACGTTCGTGCACGTTGTAAGAACGTGCTGTGCCGATCAATGCTGTAGACTTGTAGAGTACTCCGCATCTTGCTAGACATTGTATTTGTATCCTGACCTGTAATGAAAATATGATGGACAGAGTTCACTGTACCGGAACAAGGCATCTCTGACGGTTTCGTTTGTTGTTCTTGCAGTTTCAGGCGAAAGATCTTACGACAGGCTCCTCGGCGGCCTCTTGGCAGACGGATTCGACGAGAGAACCTGCCGTAGCCGATACCAATCCGTCATGTACCGTCGCAGGCCAGGCAAGCAACCTTCATCGCACCTCGTCTCCAAGCTTCGGCAGCAGGAAGCCCTGCAGAGACGGTGCGGCCCAGGCACCATGGCCTACAGCCACGCGCTGGAACAGCTCAAGTCGGGCAAGAGCAGCGGCAACACCATTGCCGCACAGGACTGCAAGTACCTTGTCTCCATCTCCTACCGTGGCCTCGGCAATCGCATCCTCGCCACGGCATCGGCGTTCCTCTACGCCATGCTCACCGGACGCGTCCTCCTCGTCGACCCCAGCAACGAGATGGGCGAGCTGTTCTGCGAGCCCTTCCCCGACACGTCGTGGCTGCTGCCACCGGGCTTCCCTCTCGAGAGCTACACAAATTTTAGCATCAGCACCGCCGAGAGCTACGGGAACATGCTGAGGAACAAAGTTATCCGGACCGACGCCGCCGGCGATGTTCCGGCGGCGTCGCAGCAGCTGCCGGCGTTCTCGTACGTCCATCTCGACCACGACGCGACCGAGCAGGACAACTTGTTCTTCTGCGACGAGGACCAGAGGGTGCTCCGGAACATCTCGTGGCTGGTGATGAGGACGGACAGCTACATCGTGCCCGGCCTGTTCCTTGATAAGGGGTTCCAGGACGAGCTCGCCAGGCTCTTCCCGGAGCCGGACACCGTGTTCCACCACATCAGCCGATACCTCTTCCACCCAAACAACCACGTCTGGGGCCTCGTCACCCGCTACTACGACGCCTACCTCGCCACGGCACGGCAAAGTGTGGGCATCCAGGTGCGCGTCTTCGGCTCGCAGCCGAACTCGCCGGAGCTCCTCGAGCAGATCACCAAATGCACCCAGAAACAGGGGCTTCTCCCGGAGTTGCTCGCCGCTGGTGCAGAGCCCGTCACACAACAAGCACCAAGCCTGAAGACCAAAGCCATCCTCGTCACGTCGCTGAAATCTTGGTACCACGAGAAGCTCAAGGGGATGTACTGGGAGCAAGCGGCGGCCACCGGCGAGGCGGTGAGCGTGCACCAGCCGAGCCACGAGGAGTTCCAGCGGTTCGGGGCCAAGTCGCACGACGCCAAGGCGTGGGCGGAGATCTACCTGCTGAGCCTGACGGACACGCTGGTGACCACGGCGTGGTCGACGTTCGGGTACGTGGCGCAGGGGCTCGGCGGGCTGAGGCCGTGGGTGATGTACAGGCCGGACAACGAGACGCATGTGCCCGACCCGCCCTGCGGCAGGGACGTGTCCATGGACCCGTGCTTCCACGCGCCGCCGTTCTATGACTGCAGGCTCAAGCGAGGGGCGGACACGGGAAAGATTGTGCCGCAGGTCCAGCACTGCATTGACATGAGCTGGGGTTTGAAGATTATTCATCATCGTCGCAGCTAATGCTTGTACGTTGGTGGAGTTAGATTACTGAAGATATCTGCCGAGAAGGGTTAGAAATTTCCATTTTACTCGAGAAAGATATACAACATGGATATTTATGATGTTCTAGCTTCATATCAAACACAAGAAGCTAAATTAAAAAAAAGAGAGAGATTTGATTTTCATACTAAATGGGAAGTGAAATACATAATAAAAAGGTTGGGATAGATACAATTAATAAATAACTAAATTGGTAATAAATACCTATAAACGAAAATATGATTTTAAATCCAATTCCCATATAAACAGACAAGAAAAATATTGAACCAATCCAAAGTATAGTTAATTGCTGTATAAAAGTGAAAATAAATATATTAATAAAACAAAAATAATATGCATAGTTGGCTAAGGTTGAATAACTGATGGATGATTTAGAATGGTTTGCCTCTGATAAGTTACAAATTTGAAGATATTGAATGATGTTTTAACAAAACAAGTCAACTAAAATACGCTGTGGCATGCACTGATGGCAAAGGTAGCCAAGGCTAGGAGTTAGGAAAAACATGAAATTCATATAAAATATTGGTAAATGGTATTTAAAATTAAAGATAAATAAGGAGAAAAATAAAGAATAATATACATGTTTGATTTACTGGTCATAATTAACGGCCGATATCATATACTCATAGGGTAGGGCCAGCCAGCTCGGTCTAGATCTGTCGCCTCTGTCTCTTAAGAGGCGCTCATACGATAGGATTGTGTTAGTATATTCATAGGGGCATACTTGTACATAAACATCTCGGACTGTACTGTATTTTGGAAAAGAAAATTTTAGTCAGTTGGTAAATTTGAGCGGCAAGAGAAGGTCCATATTTTACCAGAAAAGGGTTGACGCTTTCAAAGCCTATTGGCTTTCGGTGGCAGACTTTTGTAAACAAGGAATTGGACACGTTGTCCAATTCATTAACAACATTTCTATGCTCATTTTCTAGCTACTGTTACGTGCAGCCAAAGACACACTGACAAAAAGCCAGTTGTTACGAGAGCTTACTTTGACCATTATTTACAGTTCACGAAGTCGTTTACAGTTTTACACATGCCGGTACAAGAAAAACAAAGGCGTTTTTTCCTTTGGCATGGAGGAGGGCCCCCCGGCCCCTCACCCCCCCAATATTCAGCAGCAGTTTCTAAATCCATGCATGCTAGGAGACTCCCAAGCATGTTGAAATCCGAGTACCTTTAGCTGTTCAAAAATCACGGTCGCCATTCCCAACTCCAGGCGCTGCATCGTGAGGCACGATTGCAGCAGCTGCACGCTTGTGCTAGTTGACTTGCTTCGGAATGCTTCCTCGGCTTCCTGATGGCACCGTCAGTCAACAAGGGTATATAGATGTAGTCCGAGGGCCACCGACAGCTAGCGGCACTGGAGACTGAAGAAGTGAAGAGGCTCTGCTCGTGGTTCATGGGGGCGAAGAAGATAGAGGAGCTGGCCGATGCCAAGCGAGGGAGCTGGAAGGTCACCGCCGTGCTCGCCGTCGTCGTGATGACGGTGCTCGTCCTCATCAGTGGGCGCGACGTTGGAGCGCCGGTGGTTTGGGTTCAGACTGCAGCGGCAAGCTTCCGGCAAGGTAAAATTATGTTCAGTGTATGCGCATTATTTTGTTAAAGCAGAAATGTTATAGGGTAACAATGAAAGGAACAAGATCTTAATATGCTTTTATGCTCGTTACTATTCCTAACAGTGCTAAGATTCAGGAATAATACGTTTTCATCTATAGACATTGTCTATTGGAGATAGGCATCATATCATACACAAAAAATTGTTTAAGATTTCAATTAAACATTTGCTAATTCCTTGTTTTTAGCATGCTTCCAAAACACTGCAGTCGCCTACAAAAATTGCAACGCTCTTGGTCGATGCGATTTTGAACTTATGACGGTGAGGTTAGGAAAGTGGATTTGGATTTGTATAATTTGGAGAGAAAAATATGGAAACATGGGAAACAAAACAGACGGTGAAGACTACACAGGGCTATAGGAATTGAAGTGTTCGTGTGCAGTTTACAAACTAACAAAGTCTAGAAACAGTTATGTTTCCTAAAAAGGAAGGGTGCCAAAGTGGACGAGACGCCACCGGCTAGCTATAGGTAATGGGCTGTTTGGAGGCAGAGGTGAGAGAAGTTGGGTAATCTTGATAGCAGATTAGAGATGGGGACGCTGCTAACAGCTGGTACGGTGGTACCATAGGAGTGACTAGCGAGAGAGAGACTTGGGAGGTAGTAGAGCATAAAAGGTGGAAGACACATCCGACGGCCCATCGATTGAAAATAGACTGATTTTCGTTAGTGTTAACGAAGTAAAAAAAAGATGCCAATGCTTATTGTGGATAGGCTGAAATTATGTGACTGTAGTACTAAGGTTACCACTTACCACTATGTAACACAAAATTTACGAAACCCGATCGTAAGGTTAGTGTACAAAATCACTACCGAAAAAACGACTTTCATCTCACCCATTTGTCCGGGTCAAATAAAGACCAGATACTAATGCTACCAGTCTAGCATTAGTATCTGGTTCAGCAATGGTGTATTCAGAGGAGTTTTTAGTAGGGTACGTTTTAGTATCGGGTGGAAAATATAAGGATATATTTAGTATCGACTCTTAAAACTACACGATACTAAAGGATCTCTGCATGGTACTAAAGCTTTAGATTTTTAGTATAGATTCACCCAATACCGATATATCAAATAACAATTTATTACTGGTACTAATGAGGTAACTCCAGCAATGAATCTTGGTCATACTACATTTTGGCAAGACTAAGAGGATCTTGCTACTTTTTTTAGTCATTAACTTATTGCATGGAATCTTGCACATGTATAGCTGCACCCTCTTTACCGGCGCCGGTTGGTAAAAGCTTCTTATTTTTTTAATGAAATAGGCACTGTCTTGTGCCAGTTTGTTAAAAAAAAAAGTAGAAAAAAAATCTATTTTTGGCCATCGAGCTATTAGGCGGGTATGGTTTTGGCCATCGAACTCCAAAACCAGAAATCTTCGACCATCCAACTCTCAAAACCGTTCACAATTGACCATCGGGCGGTTTTAGCTGTCGGTTTTGCTGACGTAGATGCCATGTGGCTGTGGGGCCCGCCTGTCATAACCCTAACTATTTTTCTTCTCTCTCTCTCTGCTCTCTCTCTCCCTCTCTTTCCTCTTCTACCCGCCCCGTCTTCCACAGAGTCGGTGGCAGGTCTGCCGCTCTGCCATGGGCCCTGCGGGAACTCTGGCGCCTCCGTGCAATAGGAGCACAGGTCCCACGGCACAGCAGGTGGAAGGTCCGAGCGCCGCCCCCCAGGATGCTGCGCTGGCCACCCGAAGCCACCGTCGTCCGACGATGCCGCGCCAGCCGCTCCTCCGATGCCGTACTCCATGGAATCAAGCTCGTTTGTTTTCAAATCGAGCAGCTTAGCCACCGAATCGAGCAACTGAGCCATGAATCGCCTCTCTGCCTCGCCGTCGCTCGAGCCCTCCCTGCCTCGGCACCACAGGAGGCCACCACGATGCCCCGCCGGCGGCGCCAGCCCGGCATGGAGCTCCAGCTCGCCCGGCCTGCGGCGTTGGCCCGAGGCAGAGCTCCAGCTCGCCTGGCGGTGCTGGCCCAGCACGGAGCTTGAGCTCACCCGCCCACTGGAGCGCTTGGGAAAGAGAGAGAGGAGGAGATGGGGAAGAAAGAGAGAGAGGAGAGAGAATGGATAGAATAAGCTGACAAGTGGGTCCCATAGCCACATGTCATCCACCTCAGCGAAACCGGCAACTAAAACCGCCCGATGGTCAACGGTTTTAAGAGTTGGATGGTCGAAGATTCCTGGTTTTGGAGTTCGATGGCCAAAACCAAACCCGCCTAATAGTTCGATGGCCAAAAATCATTGACATGTTTTGAGTTGGTAAAATTTGTTAAAAGTTGTTAAAAAGATAGTTGTGAGCAAAAGACCTTTGTGCCCCTTATTGTATTGCCCTATCATATCCCTCCATTTCTCTCCTATTGCTAAAGTGAGGCAATAAAGTCTTTTGTACACCTACTGCAAAAGTGGAGTGTTTAACTTCAACGTGGATTCAAACATATGGGCGTTAAACTTTAACACCTCATTTTTCAAGTTGTTAAACTTTAATATACTATTAAAGTTTAACAAGGTGGATCCAAACATGGCCTTAGTAGGGTACATTTTATTGGGTGAAAAATCTAAGGTTACCTTTAGTATCGGCTCTTAAAACCACCCGATACTGTAGGATCTCTACATGATACTAAAGTTCTAGATTTTAGTACAGATTCACTGCATAAAAATTCTAATATTGGCATTAAATATGGATTTGTAACTGGTCAACTCCAGTAATGAATCTTAGTCATACTGGTCAACTCTAGTAAGAGAATCTTGCTACATTTTTTTTGGGGTTGTTTAGATGGTGGAGAAGTAGGGAAAAATACTGTAGCAATTGCGTTGGGAAGCGTGTTTTGTGAGATGGATGAATAATGAATATCCAATGAATAGTGAATATCTGGAGAAGTTATCTAGGAACTAAACAACCCCTTAGTCATTTTGCAAGGAATCTTGCACATGTATAATTGCACCTTCTTGACCGGCTAGCCGGTCTGTATAAACTTCATCTTTTTCAATAAAATAGGCAATGTCTCGTGTTGATTCTTAAAAAAAAAGGAGGTATAGCTGCACCCAAACAACACTAGTGAACTTGTGTAACCTTAAACATGGTTATTTAAACCAAATATTTTGAAATGAACCATGCGAAGCATTGTGACATAAAGCTCAGCCTATATTTTTCTACCAACTGATGAACGAATAGTACAAGATATTCCACCATTTTGCGCTTCTGAGGTCACTTGTGTTACAGGTTCGAATGATCTCTCCTTCCTGCACGCACACCATGACAGGCTCTACGGTGGCCTATTGGTTGATGGCTTCGACACGGAATCCTGCCACAGCAGGTACCAATCCGCCATGTACCGACGGAACTCCGGCAGACGGCCGTCCCCATACCTCATCTACAAGCTCCGACGCCACGAGGCTCTCCAGCGGCGGTGCGGCCCGGGCACCGCCGCATACAGCAACGCCCTGGACCAGCTCAAGTCCGGCAAGAGCGTCGCGTCGCCGGAGTGCACGTACATCGTCTCCATCTCGTACCGCGGCCTCGGCAACCGTATCCTCGCCGCGACGTCGGCGTTCCTGTACGCCGTGCTCACGGGCCGCGTCCTCCTCGTGGACCCCAGCAACGAGATGGACGAGCTCTTCTGCGAGCCGTTCCCCAACACGACGTGGCTGCTACCCCCGGGCTTCCCGCTCACGAACTACACCGACTTCAGCGTCAACACCACCGAGAGCTACGGGAACATGGTGAGGAACAAAGTTATCCGGACCGACGCCGCCGGCGATGTTCCGTCGTCGCAGCTTCCGGCGTTCTCGTACGTTCATCTCGACCACGACGCCACCGATCAGGACAATTTCTTCTTCTGCGACGACAACCAGAGGGTGCTCCGGAACATCACGTGGCTGGTGATGAGGACGGACAGCTACATCGTGCCCGGCCTGTTCCTCGTGGACACGTTCCAGGAGGAGCTCGACACGATGTTCCCGGAGCGCGACGCCGTGTTCCATCACCTCGGCCGCTACCTGTTCCACCCGAACAACCACGTGTGGGGCCTCGTCACGCGCTACTACGACACGTACCTCGCCGCGGCACGGCAGCGGATCGGCATCCAGGTGCGCGTCTTCGGCGCGCAGCCATTTTCACCCGAGCTCCTGGAGCAGATCACCATGTGCACGCAGAGGGAAGGCTTGCTTCCCCAAGTGCTCGCCACGAGGGAACCAACCTTCTTGCCAGCGTCACGAGCAGCCAAGTCCAAAGCCGTCATGGTCACCTGCCTCAAGCCATGGTACTACGAGGAGCTGAAGAGCATGTACTGGGAGCACGCGACGGCCTCCGGCGAGGTGGTCGCCGTGCACCAGCCGAGCCATGAGGAGTACCAGCACTTCGGCGCAAGGTCGCACGACCACAAGGCGTGTGCTGAGATATACCTGCTGAGCCTCACCGACGTGCTGGTGACTACCGGGAGGTCGACGTTCGGGTACGTCGCGCAGGGGCTCGCCGGCGTGAGGCCATGGGTGATGTACAAGCCCACGAACGGCTCCGCCGTGCCTGACCCGCCGTGCGGCCGGGACGTGTCTATGGAGCCGTGCTTCCACATGCCACCAAGCTACGATTGCCGGCTGAAAAAGTGGAGGGACCCCACAAAGGATGTGCCGTACATCCAGCACTGCGACGACGCGTTCTGGGGGCTGAAGCTTGTTGGCCGGAACAAATAGGATGTCGATTGGGCTCGATGGAAGCACGAACTTCCAATGTACAAGGATGCAATTAAGATGTGTGTTGCCAGGGTCTTTAATTAAAGTTAGGCTTTGAAGTTTCGCAAGAATATAAATCATTATGACCACGTACACAAAAATTATTGCAGACATGTTTAGGATATAATGCATAAAACCGCATAAATATTGCAAAATATGTTACGCACTAAGGTGGTAACATACATGCAAACACATGAAAGGGGGAAGTTGGATTTTTCCCGTGAAATTTAATTTCTAGCCACCCTAAAATGGGATTTATTCATGCTTAAAGAACAGAAAAAACATAAATTCTAAAAACTTGTGGCACTTGAAGATCAAACAACTTTTTTAATATCTAAAATTATATTCAAGACAAGTAACAGAGATGAGACTGAACAGTCCCTTATACATTTTGCACCCCATATTTAACACGGCATTGAATAGTGCGATTTACTTCTTCCGTCCCAAAATATAATTCGTTTTGCATATATAGATATATTGACATAGCATATATCTATATGCATAATGAAATCTATGTATCTAAAAAAGCCGAAATGAATGGTATTTTGAGATAGAGGGAGTATGTCATAACAGGAGTACAAACAGGGAGAAGGATGTGAGTATTTCTATATGCCTCTGCTGATCTATGAGGGTTGTTGCTGTTGTGCCTGCCAATAATCTTCCTTAATTTTAATATGTTTCTGTTCTTAGTTGCTACATAACTTCATTAAGACATGATCAATATCTTATTATTTACGTACGATTTCATATAATTCTTCACATGCATTATTACTCAGGCAAGGATGGAACACCAACCAGATAGTGCTAGAGACGAGAGATCAAAGGGAAGAAAAGTATTACTAAACATAATTTAAAAAATCAAGGTAGTAACTTGGATACAGCACTTGCATCATCTTTTAATTACCCATTTGACTTGCAATTATCTATATTTATATTTTACCACGTAATTTCTTGAATTTTAGGAAAAGCTAATGAACACATTAGCAGGTATAACTTTCTAAACTGATAAAATATGGAGTCATTTTTTTCTAACATAATACTGATAAATCATAACACATTTCAGAAATTCCAAAGATAATCTACAGGAGCATGGGCCTTAAAATGCTCGAACAATAAGGAAACAATGTATGTATCAAAAGATAAATAACAAACACTTAAGCTAAATTGCAATTATGTTCATAGCGAACAAAATGATCCAGAGAATAACTATGAAAGGTACTAACTTGTTTTGTTTATTACACTACTACAATGCAATCATACTTTACCTTTATGTACAAAATATTGTTTGGCAATACTGAAATACCTAAAACCAGGAACAAAATACCTGATACGGCAAGCAAATAAGGTATCCATCCATGCATAACTTCTATTATTTTTATATAAATTAATATAATGTTGGGCATGATAACTTGGCATTGTGCCTTCCTTTAGCATGCGCCAATTGATATGAGCACAGAGCTAAATCACGTGAGAAAACATCAAGAAAAAGACAGGTAATAATTTGAACGAAACTATGACATCCTTAGTTATGCTAAATAGCATATCAAGCAAAACAAAAAAAAACAATAAACTTTACAAATAGTACTCAATTCAAATAATAAAACAGACTTTAAAATCTATTTATAATGCTAAATTTACTCAGAATTATTTAAGATCTTAACACCGGTAGTTTGAGCGTGCAGTAGCACGGGTTGATGGACTATTATACTACGAACTCTAGACATGCACTTTAGAATGTGCCTCTGGTCAAATTAGAGACGATACAATGCCCAATTTACCCTGCAATTAAAGTTCTGACAAGATCGAAGTACCTTGAATTTCCCGGTGGTTGACCTTTTTTACACAAATAACAATATCTGCCCCCTAACAACGGGCAGTAGCGCACAAATCGTAAAAGAAAATTGCCACTTGTTAGTAGCACATGGAATTTATCATATTCCCTCAAAGTTAAGAAACACATTTCACATGTAGCTTTAACTCATTTCAAAAATCCATACTCGTCAGAGCATTGGAAGCACCTAGTAGTTCAAGGTTGCTGCTTGGTGATTCGTGAACTAGTTTTGAAATTTGCAATACAACATTCCTGGTCATCACTTCCGCAAGCCAAGAGGCACATTAGGGACGGTGCGATGAGCGCAGTGAGCACTGTGCGAAGGGAACAGTGGCACTGGCCGCAGATTGAAGAGGCTCGGCACTCCATGGAGGCCAAGACGAAGAAGGAGAAGCCTATCGACGTCAAGCGGTGGAGCCGGGCGGCTACCGTGCTCGCCGTGGTTGTGATGACCGCGCCGCCCGTCGTCGTCCTCCTCGGCGGACGCAACTTTGGAGCGCCGGGGGTTTGGATCCAGACTGCCGTGACCGGGTTACGCAAAGGTAAAATCCTATTCACATCTTGCACAGACTCGAAGCTAAAAACTTGATGATCTCTCGTAGCCCTCCGTTAATTCCGGTTGATCACGGGCACAGTTAAAGTTACAAAATGTCGCGTTAAAAAGAGTAAGTATATTAGCATGTTAAGCCTAATCTTACGTTCTACAGGATCTGGTGTAATGGCCTTACTTATATTGCCTTCATCAAGCACTTTAATCCATACCTCCTGTCCTGAGATCAGATCACTGGTTTGCAGGTTCAAGCGATCTCCCGTTGCACCATACGACACCGCGCCACAACGACGACAGGCTTCTCGGCGGCCTACTCGTCGACGGTTTCGACGAAGAATCCTGCCACAGCAGGTACCAATACGCCATGTACCGCCGGAACCCCGGCAGGCGACCCTCCCGTTACCTCGTCTCCAAGCTGCGTCGGCACGAAGCCCTGCAGCGACGGTGTGGCCCGGGCACCACGGCCTACACCACCGCCATAGATCAGCTCAGGTCCGGCAATAACAAGAGCGCCACGTCACTAGAGTGCAGGTACATAGTGTCCCTACCGTACCAGGGCCTCGGCAACCGGATCCTCGCCGCGGCGTCGGCGTTCCTGTACGCGCTGCTCACCGAGCGCGTCCTCCTCATCGACCCCAGCCACGGCATGGACGCGCTCTTCTGCGAGCCGTTCCTCGGCGCCACGTGGATGCTGCCACCTGGCTTCTGTTAGCAGCGGTAGCAGGGATCGGGAAATTGAGAGAGGAAGGAAATTGCAAGCAAAGACAAGTTCAGGTAGGAGGGGGAACGAGGAAGGATTGCATTGCAAGGAATACTTGTTCGTACAATTCGATACCCTCCTCACCACAAGTCTCCAGCTTATATTCCTTCCCTCCATTACACGGGCTCAGCCCAGGACAAGTGCACGCAGGCACCAAACTCTACTGAGTCCATTGGTCACCAGTAATTCTCGAATTGGGCTTCTTGTGCCTCTTCGCTTGGCTCGGCCCAACAGACGAATTCCCTTCCACTGATGGGCTGCTATCAGCTTCCCACTCCAAGGCTACGCCAGCTTCACCAACGACACCGCCGAAACCTACGGCAACATGCTGAGGAACAAGGTGATCGGCGCCGCGACACAACAGATGCCCGCGTTCGCGTATGTCTACCTCCACAGCGAAGCCAGCGCCCACGACAAGAGCTTCTTCTGGGACGAAGACCACGGCCTGCTCCGGCGAATCCAGTGGCTGGTCATGAGGACGGACAACTACATCGTGCCGGGTCTGTTCCTAGCCGAAGCGTTCCGGGTCGAGCTCGACAAGATGTTCCCGGAGCCGGACGCCATTTTCCACCACCTCGGCCGGTACCTGTTCCACCCGAACAACCACGTCTGGGGCCTCGTCACGCGCTACTACGACGCCTACCTCGCCGACGCCGCGGAGCTCGTCGGCATCCAGGTGCGCGTCTTCGGCGCCCAGCCAAACTCGCCGGAGCTCCTCGAGCAGATCACCAAATGCACCCAAAACCATGGGAGGCTTCTCCCGGCGTTGCTCGCCGCCGGGACAGAGCCCGGCACGCCGGAGTCTAGGAGGGGGAAGACCAAAAAAGCCGTGCTCGTCACGTCGCTCAAGTCGTGGTACTACGAGAAGCTCAAGGGGATGTACTGGGAGAACGCGACGTCCACGGGGGAGACGGTGGGCGTGCACCAGCCGAGCCACGAGGAGTACCAGCGGTTCGGGGTCGTGTCGCACGACGCCAAGGCGTGGGCGGAGATGTACCTGCTGAGCCTGAGCGACGCGCTGGTGACCACGAGCCAGTCGACGTTCGGGTACGTGGCGCAGGGGCTCGGTGGACTCAGGCCGTGGGTGATGTACAGGCCGGCCTACGACGTGGCGACGGTGCCCGACCCGCTGTGCGGGCGGGCGGTGTCGATGGAGCCGTGCTTCTTCGCGGCGCCCAACTACAATGTCTGGGAGAAGCAGTGGTTTGATGCCAGCACGGTTGTGCCACATGCTCAGAGCTGCGCCGACTTCCCCTGGGGAGGCCTGATGCTTGTTGGTCGACTTGAATAGCTTTGTAGCTGATACTAGTACCATGCAACGATGATTATATGTAACACCCTAATTTCATCACATTAAAAAAAAAAAATCAATTTAGGCAACCATTTTCTTAGTTTTATTTGTTTTAGGGAATATTAAATTGCAAGTTCAAATTTTGGCTCTTAAATATTTAAACATCATTTAAATTAGAGACAATGAATTCTTTGTTGCATTCATGCTGTTGCATATATTTTTGAATGTGGTTTGAATTTGAAAAGGTTTGCAAAAGTTTAAACTTAAATTCAAAACCTTTCTTTTCCCTCTCTCTTTTTCTAGCCGGCCCAATCTTCTTTCGCGGCCCAGCTTCTTCTTCTCCCGGCCTTTTCTTTTTCTCCCCTCGCGCAGCCGCGGCCCAATTTCCTTTCCCGGCCCATTCCGTCGCCGCGGCCCAGTCGTCCGTTTTCTCTTCCCTTTCTTTCTCCCGGTCGCTGACATGTGGGCCCGCCCTGTCAGCTTCGTCCCCGAGCTCGAGTCGAGCACGGCCGGGACTCCTCCGGCGAGTCCGAGCCGTTCCCGCGTCGGTTTGCCCCTCGCGCAAGCTTTCCGGCCTTTATAAGCCGCCGCCCGACCCTCTCTTGCCTCCTCAAACCCAAAGTCCGAGCCTTCGCGTCGCCTAGAGCTCCATAGCCGAGCCGTAACCCTAGCTTCTCGCCGCCGCCGTGTTTCGAGCTCTCGAGTTCGATTCCGCCGCTTCCAAGTCGTCGCAAGTCTTCGCGTGGAGGTAAGGAGTGCGCAGAGCCCCTAATCTCCTTCTCTCTCGCTCTCTCGAGTCCCCGTCGACCTCGCCGCCATGGCCGTGCCGCCTTGGTCCGTTGCAAGCCTCCACCGTCGACTAAACCTCGTTTAGGTCCCCTAAAATAGAATCCCCATAGCGCCAGCTCTCTCCCGAGCCAATCACGGCGAGAAACCAAGGTCTCTAGCGCCGGTTTCGAGCAAGTCCGGCGAGAGCTCTGCCGCGCGCCGCCGCGCGCCGCCGCGGAAGTTGCCCCTTTGTCCAGGGCCGTTTGATCTAGATTCGACGGCCGAGATTAGATCCAACCGAACCGTTATGGTCAGCGCGGAGTCAGCCGTGCGGTTTTGCAAAAGAGCCCTGATCTTTTTGGAAATAAACCCGCGGTCCAAGCCAGTTCAAAAATAATTAGATCTAGGTCCTTTTCTTTTCGTTTAGGCCCCTGAGCTTTCTAAAAATAGAACCCGCCGTCCTGGTTGGTTGTTTTTCACATAAGTCCTTCGGTTTTTATATGAAATTACGTTTTAGGTCCCTGGTTTCTTCTGTTTAAACCCCTGGAGAGTTAGTTTTAACTCAAAGAAGCCCCTAAACCTTGTTTTAGCCATATCTTGACCGTTTTAAATCCGTTTTGAGTGATCTTTGCGTTCACGCGATCGTATCTTCATCAAGAATAGTTCTAGACACGTCTTTGCGTCTTTAAAAGTTGTTTGGTGTATTGTTTTACTTTTATTGATTGAATGCTTGTGTGAAACGTATAGAGAACGGTCCGTTCGAGGGAGATCAAGATCAAATCTTCGAGGAGGAGCCACCGCAGTACTTTGAGCAAGGCAAGTGGATTTCCCCCTCTGCATACTCTATTGAACCCATACACATTGCATAACATTAAAGTTTATATTTATGTCGCGATGCATTAATTTGATGGGTCCTATTTAAGGATGACTAGACTTTTACACCCAAGCCTTGATAAACCGGGTTTACTTGTATGTTGGGTAGCTATGCTAGATGCTTAACCTTGGTTCATGATGGGTTCTATCCAACATTGATGAATATCTTTATTATTTATATCTTGTTATGTTAATACAAGATCACCATGTTAATCGGAACATGGAGAACCACCCAGGATTAACCGTACAACCACAATACTACATGGCTCTGGTCTTGGCTAATTAATTAGAAACCTTGGTTAGGAATGATCTTACCGAAAGGGCATGGGGGGTGGCGGTTGACGGTGTATAGCCCGGTCCTCTCGGGAAGTGGGCTTAGCTAAGACACTATGCCCGTTAGGGAGGGTTATGCCTGCTTCCGATCCGGGAACCTTAGCGGATTGTTTCTAACTAGGGAATCTTTGTAAAGGCCTCGTAGCGTCCCTATGCAGTCACACCTCGGAAGTGTGGTACGTGCCTGGCCCGCACTGCATGGTTGGGTCTAAAGTTCTTCGGAGCTTTTACGCGAATTGTGGTGAAAGTGTACAACCTCTGCAGAGTGTAAAACTGTTATAACAGCCGTGTTCGCGGTCATGAACGGCCTGGACCCTCACGTGATTAAACTATCGAAACATGAAATCAAATCATCGCATGCATACGTTATTGGTTATGTTCATTATCTATGTTTATGATTTACTTTATGCTTACTTATAGTTAATATGAGGTGGTATATACTTATATCTTATTAAATAGTTGCTAGTTAATAAAACTTGACCAACTAAAATGCTAACCGCTGCAAACCCAGCCTATCCTTGATAGCTTGCATATTTCCCCCACTTGTTGAGTACCAACCATAAGCGTACTCACCCTTGCTTATATTGGATCAGAAGGTAATCCTGGAGCAGAGTACCTCAGCGATCTTGATGAGTTCTAGGCGTGTGTTCCACCAGTCAGTTGCCTGTGGAGTGCTTTTGGAGATATCGTCTTAGTTATCGTGTGAACCAGTTTATTTTGGCCTTTGAGCCTTATTCGTGAGTGTAATAAATACTTATTTATTAAATATTCGTTTGAGTACTGTTTCTGCTATTCACTCACGGTCTATCATATGTGTGGAATTTGATCCTGGCACACATATGAGATGTACTCGGTTTTCTCTCTAAAACCGGGTATGACAGAGTGGTATCAGAGCCGTGCTGACTGTAGGACGCTAGCCTAGTTAGAATGGTCGAAGTAAGGATTTAGTTTAGCAAGCCAAGTCAGTTTCTTTAGAGGTCTTATTTTATTAGTTAAAAATTCTCTGTTCTTCTTCTCTTTTCTTTGGTCACCTTTGCCTCTATTTCAATTATCTTTACTAAGGTTCTCTCTCTATGCTTAGATGGCCAAGAGCTTTCAGACTGACCCAGCCCCACAGATGGATGATGATGTGCAAGGAGATCCCGTATGGGTATGCTATTCTGATGATGAGGATATACCTGATTCTGCTTCACCCACAGCAAATGTTGAAGGGAATCTAGATGGTATTGGGAATGAAGGTGATGGAGTTTATGAGGATGAAAAGGATGATGAAGAAGAGCCCAAGGTGGAGATGATCACTTCAATAAATGAGCTTGGTGCTTTCCCACTCTTGCTTGAGGATGTTCTGGAAGCATGGGGCAACTACACCAGGCCACTCTACATAACCACTTACAGTTCCGCTGCAAACTACCAGGAGTATTACCATACTCAGGTTCATGTTAGGGCGCAAATGGAGAATGCCTCTCGCTTCAGGACTTGGTCTATTCATGAGTCAAGCCTTTTACATACTTCCTATGAAGCTGCAGTCAGTGACGCCGCCAGGAGGGCAGTGACATCTATCAGCCACCAGTACCAAAAGGAGCTGTCTCACACAGAGTACCGTCACTTGCCTCGTCGCCGTCCAGGAACTGAGCAAACAGTTGTAGTGGGAGGAGGACCAACAGCAGATCCTCGTCTCAATGTTCTTGCCCGAGTCACTGCAGCGCTGAATACTGATTTGGAAGGTGTTATTAATGAACTTGCCCAAGCCCAAGAGCGGATTGTAGAACTTGAAGAACAGCTGTTCCAGCAACCAAGCCAAGAGGATGTTGAAGAGAGGATGGCCAATGTTCGGTCCCCACCTCGGAAGAAGTGTCGCTTTGGAGCCCCTTTCTCCGTCACACAGTTTAGGGAATAGGTTATCTTTAGGTTTCCTTTTGTAAGTTTATTGCTAGTACGGTTTTGTGAGGTCGATCGTTTGTTTAATGCTTGTTGCTTGGATAAATGTGTGAGTTGGAATCTTTGTTTGTGTGTCTTTGGTTGTGGAGTGATGACCACAATTAAAGAAAATATTAATAAAATATTAGTTGAGTTTAACTCTAGTCCCCTCTTATCCTTTGATCTTAGTTTCTTATCTATCTCAAGTCTATCCGGCATCTATATCCCTTATTCTGAAATCTGCTCGCGTCAATATCCGAGACAGCAGTACTGTTTTGATGATTTCGGGAACTACACAAATCCGTTTGACCTGAAACCAGTGGGGTTAGTTTCAGAATTTGATGAGTAAATTTCGTTGATTTTTCCATAATTTTTGGAAATCTGTGTCAAGGGAAACACACCAAAAGTTGTCAGGAACAGAATCTGTTTTCCAGCTTGACACAGGCAGCTTGATTATTTTGTATCCGGAGTTTCAGAGATCCGATTGAGGTGATTCTAGTTGGATTGGATTCATAACTTTATGAGTATTGTTCTGGAATTTTGGTATAATTTTTGGATGTACGAATTGACAGTTATAGATGAACATTTAGGGAGGACAGAATCTGAGTGATGTGGAATATTTGACTTTCCTCTATTTTGTTCTTTCTTCTTAACTTCAATGCTATCTCATACTCTCGCAGTAGAGTGTCTTTCCTTTACTCCTATCTATCTGAGTAATCTTTCTCTGAATCATATCTATCTAACACTCAGATGGTTAACACCAGGACCGGAGGAGGTAGAGACGTTCCTAGTCAGAGGCGTGATCACGTGAACCAGCAGAATCAAGCACCCCCTCCACCACCGCCTCAACCCGCAATGGATCCCGCAATGCAGCAGTTCCTAGCAACCCAGATGCAACTCATCCAGCAGCTCACTCAGACAGTGGCCAATTTGCAGGCACAGCAGAACCAGCAGCCACCACCGCCACCAGAACCAGTCCAGCCGCCTAGGGATCATCACAGGCAGTTTTTGAGCCAGCATCCTCCTACCTACTCTCACTCTGCAGATCCATTAGATGCTGATGATTGGCTCAAGAATGTTGCAAAGAAGCTAGACATTGCTCAGTGCACTGATCGCGAGAAGGTCTTGTATGCCTCAGGAAGATTGGAAGGCCCAGCAGCTGATTGGTGGGATGCATATGTAAATGCGCATAACGCTCCTGACACCATCACATGGCAGCAGTTCCAGGATGCTTTCCGCACACACCATATCCCAGCAGGTGTGGTGGATTTAAAACAGGAAGAGTTTCGTGCATTGGTGCAAGGAAACATGAGCGTGTGTGAATATAGGGATAAATTCACTCAGCTATCTCGCTATGCACCTGATGATGTGAACGACGATGCGAAGAGGCAACGTCGTTTCCTGAAAGGTTTGATTGGGCCTATCAAGTACCAGCTGCAGACTCATACTTTTCCCAACTTTCAGACAATGCTTGATAAGGCCATTGGTTGTGAGAATACACGCAAGGAGTTGAGTGAGCAGAAGAGGAAGTTCCAGTCGTCGTCATCAGGGCAGACAAGCAACACTCGTCCTCGTTACAATTCTTCACAAGGTTACCAGAATCGCTCAGGAGGTAATGGTGGACATTACCAACAGGGACAACAGGCACAACGTTCTGGTCAACAGGCTCAGAGGTATTCCCAGCAGACACCTCGTACTCCCAACCAGCAGCAGAACCGTTCTGGCAATGGCACCCCGTCAGTGCGGACCAACAATCCAGTCACGCCAGTACCGCCTAATGGTTGCTTTAAGTGTGGTGATGTGGGTCACTATGCTAACAATTGTCCCAAGCGTAACCCCCAGACACCCCAAGCTCAGAGGAGCGATGGCCAGAGGTCCGCTCAACCTTCTTCCCAGCAAGGCAGCAAGGGACAGCAGAACTATGCTCTTGGCAGGGTCAACCATGTGACAGCTGAAGCCGCTCAGGAAGCCAATGACGTGGTCATCGGTATGTTCTCAATTAACTCAGCACCTGCTACAATATTATTTGATTCTGGAGCATCGCATTCTTTTATTACTGAACAATTTGTGTCTGAGCATAACATACCTAAGCAACCCATGAAAAATATGCTTTTAGTAAATTCCCCAAATGGTGAAATGAAAGCTAGATACATATGCCCTCGAGTTAGACTTGAAATTATGGGTATAGAATTTCCATCCAACCTAGTGGTTTTGAAGTCTGAGGGAATTGATGTGATACTTGGAATGGATTGGTTGGGAGCTCATGATGGAGTTATTCAGTGTGCTAAGAAGTCAGTGTTATTCACAAGTCCACAAGGAGACCGAATGGAGTTTCATATGAGTCCAGTTATTGGAGAAGCAACAATCAATCAGCTGAAAGGAAAGTCACTGAAGGATATCAGAGTCGTGTGTGAATTTCCGGATGTCTTTCCTGATGATTTACCAGGTATGCCGCCTGACCGAGACTTTGAGTTCATCATTGAGCTTATACCTGGTACTGCACCTATTTCAAAAAGAGCATATAAAATGGATGTTAGAGATTTAGCAGAATTAAAGAAACAGATAGAAGAACTTTTAGCTAAAGGTTATATTCGACCGAGTTCATCTCCATGGGGAGCCCCGGTTATATTTGTTGATAAGAAGGATGGTACTAGAAGGATGTGCGTTGATTACAGAGCTCTTAATGAGGTGACTATCAAGAATAAGTATCCGCTTCCTAGAATTGACGTTTTGTTCGACCAGATGAGAGGTGCAAAAGTTTTCTCCAAGATTGATTTGCGTTCAGGCTATCATCAAGTGAAGATTCGGAAAGAGGATATTCCTAAAACTGCCTTCACTTGTAGATATGGTCTTTATGAGTATTTGGTGATGTCGTTTGGTTTGACAAATGCACCTGCAAACTTTATGTATCTGATGAACAAGGTATTTATGGAGTATCTTGACAAGTTTGTGGTAGTATTCATTGATGATATTATGGTGTTCTCCAAGAATGAGGAAGAGCATGAGGAGCATTTGAGACTGGTATTGCAGAAGTTACGGGAGCATCAGTTGTATGCCAAGTTCAGTAAATGTGAGTTCTGGTTGAAGGAAGTATCCTTTCTTGGACATGTCATAACAGATGGAGGAATCATGGTAGATCCGAGTAAAGTGCAGGATGTGTTGAATTGGAAGCCACCTCAGAGTATTGCAGAAATCAGAAGTTTTCTTGGATTGGCAGGTTATTACCGCAAATTTATTGAAGGTTTCTCCAAAATTGCTAAACCCATGACTTTGTTGTTAGAGAAAGGAAGAAAATTCAAGTGGGATGATGCTTGTCAACAGAGTTTTGAGGAGTTAAGGAAGAAATTGACCACTGCTCCAGTGTTAGTAATGCCTGATATTCAGAAGGGGTTCGATGTGTACTGTGATGCTTCACACGTAGGACTTGGATGTGTGTTGATGCAAGAAGGCAGAGTCGTGGCTTATGCTTCTAGACAATTGAGAAAGCATGAGAAGAATTATCCTACTCATGATCTGGAGTTAGCCGCAGTAGTACATGCACTGAAGATTTGGAGGCACTATATGATTGGAAAACGGTGTCGAATTTTCACGGATCATAAGAGTTTAAAGTATATCTTCACTCAGAAGGATCTTAACTTGAGACAAAGCAGATGGTTAGAATTAATCAATGATTTTGATTTGGATATTCAATATCATCCTGGAAAGGCTAATGTTGTTGCAGATGCTTTAAGTCGTAAGAGTCAAGTTAACTCAGTCATTGGGAGGTTGATATCACAAGAGTTATGTTGGGAGATGGAACGACTTAACTTGGGTATCTGTGCTCATTCAGAAGCTGTGACTATGGAAGTAGAGTCAACATTAGAGCAAGGTATCAGGAAGGGACAGTTAGAAGATCTGAAGATTGAGGAATTCAGAGCTTTAATCCATTCAGGAAAAACTAAGGATTTTACGGAGGATGAACAAGGAACAGTGTGGTTCAGGAATAGAATTTGTGTTCCGGAGATTGATGGGCTACGAGAACTCATATTAAAGGAAGCACACGATTCACCTTATTCCATTCATCCAGGAAGTACTAAGATGTATCAGGATTTGAAAGAGAAATATTGGTGGTATGGTTTGAAAAAGGATGTGGCAACCTATGTGGCTTTGTGTGATGTTTGCCAGAAGGTTAAAGCAGAACATCAACGTCCAGCAGGTTTGCTTCAACCATTGAGAGTTCCAGAGTGGAAGTGGGAAGAAATTGGTATGGACTTTATTGTCGGGTTACCTCGTACTCGTGATGGTCATGATTCTATATGGGTTATTGTGGATAGGTTGACAAAGTCTGCTCATTTTATACCAGTCAATACAACATATACAAGTGCTAAGCTAGCCGAGCTGTATATGTCCAGGATTGTGTGTCTACATGGAGTTCCGAAGAAGATAGTGTCCGATCGGGGTACTCAGTTTACATCACGATTCTGGCAGAAGGTACATGAGATAATGGGTACACAACTCAACTTCAGTTCCGCTTATCATCCACAAACAGATGGACAGACTGAGAGGACTAATCAAATTTTGGAGGATATGCTTCGAGCGTGTGCTTTAAAACACGGTCGTAGTTGGGATAAGAGTTTGCCATATGCAGAGTTTTCCTACAATAACAGTTACCAAGCTAGTCTTAAGATGTCACCTTTTGAAGCATTGTATGGAAGGAAGTGCAGGACACCATTGTATTGGAGCCAGACTGGGGAAAGTAAAGTGTTTGGACCCGAAGTTCTTCAAGATGCAGAGCAGCAGGTACAATTAATCAGAGAGAATCTCAGGACTGCACAGTCTAGACAGAAAAGTTATGCTGATACCCGAAGGAGAGAATTGATCTTTGAAGTTGGAGATTTTGTTTATCTCAAAGTATCACCTATCAGAGGTCTTCGTAGATTCAAAGTCAAAGGAAAGCTATCACCTCGTTTCATTGGTCCTTTCAAGGTACTAGAAAGGAAAGGTGAGGTAGCTTATCAGTTAGAGTTGCCAGCTCAGTTGTCAGATGTTCATGATGTGTTTCATGTGTCACAATTGAAGAAGTGTTTACGGGTACCAGAGGAGCAATTGCAGTTAAAAGAACTCAGTGTGAAGGATGATTTGACCTATTCAGAGTATCCAGTTAAGGTATTGGAGACAGCAGAAAGGGTTACTCGGAATAAAGTAGTTAAGATGTGCAAAGTGCAGTGGAGTCACCATACAGAAGATGAGGCTACATGGGAAAGAGAAGATGAGCTCAGTGCAGAATTCCCTCAGTTGTTCTCTGATCTTTCCGAATCTCGAGGACGAGATTCTTCTTAAGGGGGGTAGGATTTGTAACACCCTAATTTCATCACATTAAAAAAAAAAATCAATTTAGGCAACCATTTTCTTAGTTTTATTTGTTTTAGGGAATATTAAATTGCAAGTTCAAATTTTGGCTCTTAAATATTTAAACATCATTTAAATTAGAGACAATGAATTCTTTGTTGCATTCATGCTGTTGCATATATTTTTGAATGTGGTTTGAATTTGAAAAGGTTTGCAAAAGTTTAAACTTAAATTCAAAACCTTTCTTTTCCCTCTCTCTTTTTCTAGCCGGCCCAATCTTCTTTCGCGGCCCAGCTTCTTCTTCTCCCGGCCTTTTCTTTTTCTCCCCTCGCGCAGCCGCGGCCCAATTTCCTTTCCCGGCCCATTCCGTCGCCGCGGCCCAGTCGTCCGTTTTCTCTTCCCTTTCTTTCTCCCGGTCGCTGACATGTGGGCCCGCCCTGTCAGCTTCGTCCCCGAGCTCGAGTCGAGCACGGCCGGGACTCCTCCGGCGAGTCCGAGCCGTTCCCGCGTCGGTTTGCCCCTCGCGCAAGCTTTCCGGCCTTTATAAGCCGCCGCCCGACCCTCTCTTGCCTCCTCAAACCCAAAGTCCGAGCCTTCGCGTCGCCTAGAGCTCCATAGCCGAGCCGTAACCCTAGCTTCTCGCCGCCGCCGTGTTTCGAGCTCTCGAGTTCGATTCCGCCGCTTCCAAGTCGTCGCAAGTCTTCGCGTGGAGGTAAGGAGTGCGCAGAGCCCCTAATCTCCTTCTCTCTCGCTCTCTCGAGTCCCCGTCGACCTCGCCGCCATGGCCGTGCCGCCTTGGTCCGTTGCAAGCCTCCACCGTCGACTAAACCTCGTTTAGGTCCCCTAAAATAGAATCCCCATAGCGCCAGCTCTCTCCCGAGCCAATCACGGCGAGAAACCAAGGTCTCTAGCGCCGGTTTCGAGCAAGTCCGGCGAGAGCTCTGCCGCGCGCCGCCGCGGAAGTTGCCCCTTTGTCCAGGGCCGTTTGATCTAGATTCGACGGCCGAGATTAGATCCAACCGAACCGTTATGGTCAGCGCGGAGTCAGCCGTGCGGTTTTGCAAAAGAGCCCTGATCTTTTTGGAAATAAACCCGCGGTCCAAGCCAGTTCAAAAATAATTAGATCTAGGTCCTTTTCTTTTCGTTTAGGCCCCTGAGCTTTCTAAAAATAGAACCCGCCGTCCTGGTTGGTTGTTTTTCACATAAGTCCTTCGGTTTTTATATGAAATTACGTTTTAGGTCCCTGGTTTCTTCTGTTTAAACCCCTGGAGAGTTAGTTTTAACTCAAAGAAGCCCCTAAACCTTGTTTTAGCCATATCTTGACCGTTTTAAATCCGTTTTGAGTGATCTTTGCGTTCACGCGATCGTCTCTTCATCAAGAATAGTTCTAGACACGTCTTTGCGTCTTTAAAAGTTGTTTGGTGTATTGTTTTACTTTTATTGATTGAATGCTTGTGTGAAACGTATAGAGAACGGTCCGTTCGAGGGAGATCAAGATCAAATCTTCGAGGAGGAGCCACCGCAGTACTTTGAGCAAGGCAAGTGGATTTCCCCCTCTGCATACTCTATTGAACCCATACACATTGCATAACATTAAAGTTTATATTTATGTCGCGATGCATTAATTTGATGGGTCCTATTTAAGGATGACTAGACTTTTACACCCAAGCCTTGATAAACCGGGTTTACTTTTATGTTGGGTAGCTATGCTAGATGCTTAACCTTGGTTCATGATGGGTTCTATCCAACATTGATGAATATCTTTATTATTTATATCTTGTTATGTTAATACAAGATCACCATGTTAATCGGAACATGGAGAACCACCCAGGATTAACCGTACAACCACAATACTACATGGCTCTGGTCTTGGCTAATTAATTAGAAACCTTGGTTAGGAATGATCTTACCGAAAGGGCATGGGGGGTGGCGGTTGACGGTGTATAGCCCGGTCCTCTCGGGAAGTGGGCTTAGCTAAGACACTATGCCCGTTAGGGAGGGTTATGCCTGCTTCCGATCCGGGAACCTTAGCGGATTGTTTCTAACTAGGGAATCTTTGTAAAGGCCTCGTAGCGTCCCTATGCAGTCACACCTCGGAAGTGTGGTACGTGCCTGGCCCGCACTGCATGGTTGGGTCTAAAGTTCTTCGGAGCTTTTACGCGAATTGTGGTGAAAGTGTACAACCTCTGCAGAGTGTAAAACTGTTATAACAGCCGTGTTCGCGGTCATGAACGGCCTGGACCCTCACGTGATTAAACTATCGAAACATGAAATCAAATCATCGCATGCATACGTTATTGGTTATGTTCATTATCTATGTTTATGATTTACTTTATGCTTACTTATAGTTAATATGAGGTGGTATATACTTATATCTTATTAAATAGTTGCTAGTTAATAAAACTTGACCAACTAAAATGCTAACCGCTGCAAACCCAGCCTATCCTTGATAGCTTGCATATTTCCCCCACTTGTTGAGTACCAACCATAAGCGTACTCACCCTTGCTTATATTGGATCAGAAGGTAATCCTGGAGCAGAGTACCTCAGCGATCTTGATGAGTTCTAGGCGTGTGTTCCACCAGTCAGTTGCCTGTGGAGTGCTTTTGGAGATATCGTCTTAGTTATCGTGTGAACCAGTTTATTTTGGCCTTTGAGCCTTATTCGTGAGTGTAATAAATACTTATTTATTAAATATTCGTTTGAGTACTGTTTCTGCTATTCACTCACGGTCTATCATATGTGTGAAATTTGATCCTGGCACACATATGAGATGTACTCGGTTTTCTCTCTAAAACCGGGTATGACATTATACGACTTCCATGTTTTTGTCCTTTTGAAGAACTAGAGCAATCGAAAAAAAAAATAGGGTATCAGCTACAAAGCTATTCGTACTACAACTAAAAATTGGTAGGACTAGACTAAAACAAGTACTACAACTGAGCCAACAAGCGAATATTACAACTTTGGACTATACCAACGTTTTTGGGACGGAAGGAGTAGTCGTCTGGTAACAAAATTTAAACCATGGAGGATTCAGTACAAACACGTTGTATTTCTGCTAATAACTCTAAGAGCAAGACTAATAATACAACTACATGCTAGCTAGATCTTTACAACCTACCTTTCAGCTCATTCATATAGTAGTTAACTCTTCACTATAAATATATGGTCTATTTTGTTTCTCTCACTGACTTTTGGTTCCATGGTCTAAGCGGTCGTAAGCTTATTACAACCCGCTTTTGCTCTCTCTCGTGTGCGAGTATGCTATGATTGGTTAGCTGCAGTGATGACCGAGCCTGTTCAGCGGGATGCAAGATTCCCTCTTCAGCCTGGCTCCACAGATATGCAAACTTTGCTTGTTTTCTACTAAGCCTGGCTGGGGTGAGCTCATGAACTGAATGAGTGAGCGAGGGATGGTGCAGGACAAACGCGTTAAACAGGAAACCAATCACTCTCTCGCCATGTCCTGGCTACGAGCAAACATGCAACCAATCAACATGTCTCTGCATCTCACTAACCTAGCCAAGGAGGGTCTGGTTCAATGGTACGAGCCAAGATGCGTTCGCCCAATAAACCAATAAGACCCTAAGAGTTCTTCAATGGCCGGTGCATGGGCCGATATGGAGCTGTGAATCGACTCATGACTCATCACCGCTACATAACGTTGTTTCATAGAAGAGATAGAAAGAGCCGATTCGTATTTGTGAGTCGATTTATTTTGAATAAAGAGATAAAAAAGGTCATCCGATGCTCTTCTGGTGAGGAGAGACAATGGGTAAAAGCATCACCGCTACATAACGGTGATTCATAGGAGAGAAAGATCCGATTCGTATTTGTGAGTCGATTTATTATTAATAAAGAAATGAAAAAGGTCATCCGGTGCTCTACTGGTGAGGAGAGATGATGGGTAAAAACAAGAAGGAAATAATATTTTATTTTATGGTGGGTTGATAGTGACTTGTACCGGAGAGAGGAAAAATATACTGATGTTTTGCTTGCGTGGAGTTTACAAACCAATTCACTTAGTACAGAACTACAGATACAACTCGAGTTTACAATGTCCGGCATTTGAGGCCCTGCAGCCGTGCCGGCATCGAGCAGTTCGTCCACGGCCTCCACTGCATTGTTTGGCTTTGGCACCTTGAACATGGTGAGGAGGTTCAGCTTGCTGGTCCAACATGTGGATAAGTTTCTCTCGAAGCCATTTTTCTGGCTCCCATTTTTCCATTCACGTCTAGTCGTTGCTTTCCGCATCAGGAGATCGCTGACTGGCCCAGCCTTCTCAATCATAGTACAAGTTTGAGATCTCATCTCACATCGAGCGGCAAACAGGGAATCAGGGATCGCTAATTGGTCCACGTTTTCTCTGCATCGCTTCTGGGACATTAACTTACGCTGCAAATGGAATGGACCGGCCAATTGGTTTACTCGTCGCGTCGCGATCCCGAGGACATTGAATCGCAAGATGTCAAATTGTCATGCTCGATCGCAACGCCCAATACGTTACAGCGTAAACTGCTGTAGTTAGGTCTACTGGTACTGGTACCGGCAAGAGAATCCGTGCGTGTCAGAGCTCTAGGCAAACTCCACTTTATTACCGATATAAGTACTACTAGTTGACCTCCATTTCGATACTAATGGTGCCTACTATGCCAATGCAACAAGTGGCGCCACTTAATTGTGTGCAGTCGCCGGACCGAAGCACCAGTAGTCCAGTACACATAGAATAGGGCACGATCGAGAGCAATGCGTGGAGACAGCAGAAGATAGCATTGGCCAGACACCGAGGAAGCTTCCCGGCTCAGCGTCCGAGATGGTGGCCACGACAATGAGCAACGTGCTCACTGCTGCTGCCCGGGGCAAGCGATGGAACTGGGGAACCAGCGCTTTGCTCACCGCCATCATGATGACCATGCCCACGCTCATCATCCTCCACGGCCTGGGCGGCACTGCTGGCACTCCGGCGATCTGGATTAGGTCTGCCATGGCCAGCTTACGCCAAGGTAAATACTAGCTCCCTTGCTCTCTCAAGCTACTTGTTTCCACACCCATCTCTGACTGTTAATTTCGTGCTCATTATTTTGCGACGGCGGTCTGCAGGTCCGGACGATTTCTCCGTCACGTACACGATGAGAACAACGACGACGCACGAGCACGACAAGCTTCACGGCGGCCTCTTGGTGGAAGGATTCGACGAGGAGTCTTGCCACAGCCGGTACCAATCGGCCATGTACCGCCGGAACCCCGGCAGGCAACCTTCCAAGTACCTCATCTCCAAGCTGCGGCGACACGAGGCTCTCCAGCGACGGTGCGGCCCTGGCACCGTCGCCTACAGCGACGCCCTGGAGCAGCTCAAGTCCGGCAAGAACGCCACGTCGACGTCCTCGCCGGAGTGCAAGTACCTCGTCTCCCTCTCCTACCGTGGCCTCGGCAACCGTATCCTCGCCGCCGCGTCGGCGTTCCTCTACGCGCTCCTCACCGACCGCGTCCTCCTCGTCGACCCCAGCAACGAGATGGACGTGCTCTTCTGCGAGCCGTTCCCCAACACGACGTGGCTTCTGCCACCTGGCTTCCCTCTCAACATCAGGAGCTTGTACGCACCCGCGCCGGAGCGGTACGGCAAGATGCGGGAGAACGGAGCGCTCAGGACGGACATCGCGGCGGCGACGAACGGCGTGGATTTGCCGGCGGCGTTCGCGTACATTCACCTCGACTTCGACCACAGCGAACAGGACCAGCTCTTCTTCTGCAACGACGATCAACGGCTGCTGCTCTCCAACTTCCAGTGGCTGGTGATGAGGACGGACAGCTACATTGTGCCCGGCCTGTTCCTCGTCGACACGTTCCAGGAAGAGCTCGACATGATGTTCCCGGAGCGCGACACGGTGTTCCACCACCTCGGCCGGTACCTGTTCCACCCGACCAACTACGTCTGGGGCCTCGTCACGCGATACTACCGCGCGCACATGGCGTGGGCGCAGCGCCGTGTCGGCATTCAGGTGCGCGTCTTCTCATGGGAGCCCAACTCGCCGGAGCTCCTGGAGAGGATCACCAGGTGCACCCAGGAGGAAGGGATGCTCCCACGAGTCGTGGGCAACGAAGAAGAATCACCGGCCGTGACGACGGCTGCGACGACGACGACGACCGGGCGAGGAGGTGGTGTGAAATCAAGCGCTGTGCTCGTCACCTCTCTCAAGGCGTGGTACAGCGAGCAGATGAAGGTTATGTATTGGGAGAACGCGACGGAGGGCGGGGAGGTGGTGATGGTGAGCCAGCCGAGCCACGAGGAGGAGCAGCAGTCAGGGATCAAGTCGCACGAGGTCAAGGCGTGGGCGGAGATCTACCTGCTGAGCCTGACGGACATGTTGGTCACCACCGGCAAGTCGACGTTCGGGTACGTGGCGCAGGGGCTCGCCGGGGTGAGGCCATGGGTCCTGCTCAATAATAACCAGGCGGCGAGCCGGCCGTGCAGCCGGGACATGTCCGTGGAGCCGTGCTTCCACATCGCGCCGGTGTACGACTGCAAGAGACGGGGAGACGCCGGCAAGGTCGTCCCGCATGTCCGGCGCTGCGAGGACGTGCCGACGGGGTTGAAGCTAGTGGACCGAAAGGAATGGTGAGAATGATGATAGTTGTAGGACACCACCAAAGCACGGGAATGTTTTGTTCAACTTCTTATATTTTTCTATTTTAGGTTGCATGTATATATGGTATGATGTTTTTCTTTCACGGTAGATTTTTTTGGAACACCAAATTAGCATTTCTTTGTGTCGTTCGCTTGTGTAACACCCGATCCAGGGATTAATAGGATTGATAATAATACTTATGTCAACAAGTTGTAATTTTTTTTTTCGGGAGCTCATCCTGGAAGAATTTCGAGATTAAGCGTGCTTGGACCGAAGCAATTCCAATACCACTTCCATGAAATATTAGGAGAGATACTTTCGCAGTCTCCCAATAACATCATCTCATTAGCAACTAATCCTTAGGACATGACATTATATAGAAACTAATGACGAAAAATTCATAACATATTTGTTTTGACATATATTGTGATGGTCACTACAATCATACAAAATTTGAAATTAAAGTTCAGTTTGTGCATAGAGAAATAAAAAAGATAAATTGTATTAGGGGGTAGAATACACCAAGTGACATAGTTTAGGGGGTAAAAATGAACCCAAAGATAATTTAGGAGGTTATGTAGACTTAGCTTATAGTTAGGGGGAGTAATATGTATTTTTTATTTTTTGAAAAAAAAAGAGAGATGTAGTAGGAGTACTATGCAAGGCACCAGGCGGCGCGGCACTATGCTCTCTCTCTCCGACGGCAGGCATGCAAGGCGGCATGCATGCAGCGCAGCAATACGCGCGGGTGCGGTGGCAGGCGACGCAGGACTGTGCAGGTGCTGCACAATCTTCGTGCGGGCGTGATGGCCGGCGGTGCTGCCGCATAGGAGGGCGCGGCAGCAGGCGGCGCTCGGCGCAGGAGGACAACGCGGGAGGGCGGCGTGGCAGGAGGGTGGTAGGCGGCAAGGAGGACGCAAGGTAACTTTGGCTCGCGGGCGACCGGTTGTCCGTTAGGCACGGGCATGGGTAATATTTTTTACCCGCGGGCAGACTAGCGGGTGTTTGACACAAAATAAAATATATAAACGCTACTATACGCCGTCCACCCGGAGCATGTGGTGTAAAATATAGCGGGCGTGCCAGTGTACTAAGTACACAGATAAATAGTAAACAAGAATAGGGAAAACAAGTATTTCATTAATTCTTTGATCAACAAAATTACGAGTCCCTCCATATAATGCGCGCCATAGCCTCATGATAAGAGGATCGTCTGACTCAAGCGATGCGGTGTCTTGGCTCCCGGGGCTCTAGAGAGCTCCCGGTTAATTACTCCCGTGAATTGAATCCACAGGACACCTCCGATTAAACTGCATGTGGTCGTCGTCGTCTTCGCTTCACTTCTTCCATGCATGGTGTACGGATGGATGGGGTGATGATGCAGATGTAGGCGTTGGCATATCCACGGCCTTGTCGGCTCATGGTGACATTGATAGCGCGGCCATGGACCAAGTTGCGCCTGCCTCGTCGTCCGGCCTCGTCAGTCACGGGCGACGTGTAAAAGGTTGATTGGTTGATAGCACGTGCATGGAGAAGGTGGTGTGATAACGGCAACATCACATCGTGAACTTCTTGAGTCTGGTATATTTGTTCTTCCAGTGACTCCGCATGGCGGCTCGGTACGCCGACTGCTGTCGCGAACGTCACAATGAGCTGACTCCATGAAGATCAGGGACGTCCTTGCAGGATCTTGATCTATAAATACGGCGCGGCGACTCGAGCGACGTAGCGCCTGGTCAAGTGATGACTTGACCGTTGGGTGCTTCACGGACGTTCCCTGGCCGGCGGCGATGATGACGGCGAGGCCAACTCCGACGTGTTGTGGCTCAGTTGCTCGTACTTCTAGCGAGGCCTCGGCGCAATAGCTCATTAGCAGCCGAAGAAAGCGTTCATCTCGTCGAGTAGAGAGATGCTCGGCCATCCAGACGTATGACCATCATACGGTCTGGGAACATGTAGATGGAGATGAACTGCCGCCGAGGATAATCGCGGTACTCCGGCCACCGGTCACGTGAAGGTGGGCGTCCAGTTTCTCATCGTGTGGATTACATGGATGCATTGATCTCCCCCTCCTCATGTACGTGCATGTGCCTGTTCATGCATGAAAACAAAGAGACTAAAGAAGAATGATTAGTGTAAATAACCACCTGTTCCGGCCATGGATGACTTCGCCGTCGCTCAGTGGCTTTCTGCCCCCAGCGTCCTGCCTTGTGCCGACGTGTGCTGCAGCGACGAGAAGATCAGAGCGGAGTTGTATGCGCGTGTGCAATGGATCTAAGTGGTGTCCACGGGAGTGCAGTGCAGCGCAGCAAAAAAAACAGCAGGCTAGCCTTCTCTCCTTGCCTGTCTCTCTGCGTGTCTCCCTGTCTCTGTGTGTGTGCCTCTGTCTCCCCTCCTCCTGTGAATGAACGACCCTCCTTTTATAGGCCCAAGGAGAGGCGGCGGACGCCTCTGCTGGCCGTGTGAGTCGGCCACGGTGGCGTGATTTTCGTAGTAGCTTTCCTTGCTAATATTCAATATTTCCTTTTCTTCCTCAGGAGATCAACCACGTACGGTGGTTTCCATTTGTTTCCGACGTGTATGCATTCCATCCATAACCGCTTCCTCATCGCTGAAGAATCCACGGAACATTCCAATTAGCGAGAGGCGGCAAGGAGTTGCCTATCAGGGCATGGTCAACGGCCAGGCTTAGTGCGTGCTTCAACTGCCATGCGGGCCCTCTCGTGTATTTCCAGGCTATCCAGACGTACACACACATGAACCATGCACGTAACGTGACCAAGCTCATTGCTTGCTTCTTTCCTTTTCTATTTCTCCCTGTAATATCTTTCCTAAGGCAGCGATTGATCATGTTCATGAAACTTTCTATTTTGTTTACTGGAATATGCCGGCGTGATTCCATCCATAACCACGTTCTGATGACGCTATATGCGTACGTGCGCCACGGCTGCCGGGTGGGCCCTCATACATATTCGTATTTACGTACATACGCTCGTGGCGAACGTCTGATTGTCTTCTTTACTTGGCTTATCAGTACATGACTTCGGCCAGCCCGTATTGCTTGCACATGCTTTGTCTACACTGCATGTTATCATATTGTCGACTAATCATATAGCAGGTACTTTGATGTACGAAATTCCATCAAACAGCGGGCGGGCAAAAGTAAAAGCCGCGGATACGCTGTCGGGCAGGTAAACGCCTTATCCACACGTTACCCGACCCGAAGCCATTCCTAACTATACATACTCGTGAGGGGCAAAACAATAAAGACTTCATTTTTTCATGGGATGGACACAATGCCTCCTCATCTTTTCTTTGCCTCGGCGCAAGCCTCGCGATGGTGCCATGTGCCCTCCATATTGGATACATGACCGCACCGAGTCCACCCCCAGTTTTCATGCCCAAACCGAGAAACACACCGTCTGGGTGGTTTTGAGACCCAAACCACCAAATCCTTCTTGCATGCCCCACAAGGCAAGGCTCTCCCCTGGTTTTGTAGCCAAGCCAGTCAAACCATCTAGATGTCGACGCGTGTCCGACCTCCCGACGAGCCTTGACATCTTTGAATCCTTCGCGCTCCCGTTGGCAACCTACTAGACTTTGCCATTGTACCGCTCGATTTGGCTGACGTTGTCTTCATCAACATGTACTCTTGCTCATCCATGCACCATGCGAGCCGCCTGCGACTTCGCTCGGTATCTTCGGGTCTCTCGATTCAAGCCTACTCGCGTTCACCCCGAAGCTTTCTCCAACCCTTAACCACTCACCATCAAGGGGTTCACAATTTTGATATCCGAAATTTTGGTTTTTTTTCATGGTGGACAAAAAAAGTAGTTTCGTTCAAAAATTTCAGAAAAACATTGAATTAGGCTCTACAAGGTGGAATCGACACAAATGAAGTTGTGGTGTAATGGTATAAGTGCTCTCTGACATACCAAAGGGTCTCTACAAGGTGGAATGGACACCTTAATATTTTTCAGAGGAGTCCAAAATAAATTCAAATCTGAAATTGAAAACCTTGCCGTCGACCGCCACTCGCACCTTGCACTTTCATTTGGAACATTTTATTTAAACATATGAATACATCTTGATAAATATATTGGTCCAAATAACTTGTTACTCAATCACTAAAATCACAGTTAGTCGACATGGCCTTGTGGGGCCATGTTTCTTACATCCCGACCACTCATCAAGCATCGTTGGGGTTTCTAGCAGTGTGCAGAGGCTTTAGCCGTTAAACTGGCCACCTTGCTGGTCAGCAGAGATACTCACAGGCCTTTCAAAGTTACACAACGACCCTATGAGCCCCAAACATCATCAATAAGCATCCAGCTTCAAACCTAGCTCAAGGTCCACATTCTTGACAAGAAAAAGGAGAAACAACCGTGTCCGGTACACAACGTCTAATCTACCCATTGGCCATTGTTTTAGACCCTGAACTTGCGCCCTCTGAGTAGCCACACTACTTGCATTGTGTTCTAGCTCTAGTAGTATATCCTATTTGTCTTACTCACATCACGCTTGATGGCTCCATCACCTAGGTCAATGAATCAGGTGCTCCATTCATCTCCAATCCGGCTCCGATTTGGCACGCAAAGTGACTTCGTGGTAGAACCTCGGCCACAAGCAACTTTACGGGAGCGAGCTCATTTCTGAGACATAGACGCTGACTTCGAATTACCGTGCGATTACACCAACCTTCTACGTGCAGAGCACTCTACCGAAAGCTACCCGGGGATGTTCAACTCCGCCGTTCAGTCCTTCGTGTGATTCGCAAGCAACAAGCAAACCGAACAGCAGATCTGGTATAAGAGCTTGCACGTACACTTTGTATGGACTAGCTAGCTAGGGAGGAGATGGAGATGGGTAGTGCTGTTGGACCAGGCGTGAAAAAGCTGGACGACGATGCGACGCCGTCGAGGGAGGAGGAGAGATGGAGCAGGACGGGTCCGGTGCTCATAGTCTGCCTGATGACCCTGCCGTTCCTCGCCTTCTTCTTCGGTGGCATGGACATGGAGCGCGCGTCGACGGTCTGGCGGAGCACCGGCGCCAAGCTGAACGCGGTGAGCGGAGGTACTTCGGCGTGCTGGTTACTCTAGTTTTTTTTTTTTTGTGATTTTGAGACCTTGCATCGTTAGTAACTTAGTACCTCAAATGCTAAACTACTAAAAGGAAATTATGGAAATGACCGATGCTATCTCTCAACATCTAACAGGAAGATTCACAATTGTTCGTGTCTTATCTGATCATCCAGGGTTTTTGAACGCTTCTTCTAACGCTAGAAGAACGGATGATGCAAAGGTCGTCGACGAGCTCCTCGCCGGGCTACTCACGCCGGGCTTCGACCGACGGTCATGCCTGAGCCGGTACCAAGCCGCGCACTACTACAAGTACTCCCCATACAAGCCATCCTCGTACCTCCTGCGCAAGCTGCGCGAGTACGAGACGCGGCACAAGAAATGCGCCCCCGGCACGCCACTCTACGCCAAGGCCGTGGAGCAGCTCCGGTCCGGACATGCCACGGAGGCCATGGAGTGCAACTACCTCGTCTGGCTACCTTACAACGGCCTCGGCAACCTCATGCTGTCTCTGATCAGCACCTTCGTATACGCGCTCCTCACCGACCGTGTCGTCCTCGTCTACTCCCCCGGCGACTTCACCGACCTCTTCTGTGAACCCTTCCCCGACACGACGTGGATACTCCCACCGGATTTCCCCCTCACCAACCTGTCCCGGCTCGGGCTGAACCCACCCCAGTCGTACAGGAACCTCCTTACCAGGAAGATGATCGTGAATGACTCGACCAAGGCCACGGTGGACTCATTGCCGCCATACGTGTTCCTGAACCTGGGACACGAGAAGCCGTACATGGACCGGCTCTTCTACTGCGAAGACGACCAGCTCGTGCTCTCCAAGGTGAGCTGGCTGCTGGTGTTCAGCGACCTCTACTTCGTGCCGGCGATGTACCCGATGGTACAGTACCATGACGAGCTCCAACGGCTGTTCCCGGAGAAGGAGAGCGTGTCCCATCTCATCGCACGGTACTTGTTACACCCTAGCAACACGGTGTGGGGTTTGGTCACGAGGTACTACAGCTCGTACCTGGCTCAGGCGAAGCAGAGGATCGGCGTACAGATCAGGATGTTCCGGTTCGGTACCATTCCGGTGGATGACATGTACAACCAAATCCTCAACTGCTCGCGGCAGGAGCACATACTGCCGGAGATCGCCGGGGACGAGGAATTATTAGAAGCCGGTAACGCCACGGCGAGCGGCGGCAGCGGCAGCGGCGACGGCTCCAAGGCCATTTTGATCGCGTCGTTGTACGGTGAGTACTACGAGAGGATCAGGTCGATGTACTACGAGCACGCGGCCAAGGGTGGCGTGAGGGTGAGCGTGTTCCAGCCGAGCCACGAGGAGGTGCAAGCGACTGGGAAGAAAGGGCACGATGTGAGGGCGCTCGCGGAGATCTACCTGCTCAGCTTCTCCGACGTGCTGCTCACCTCCGGGGACTCGACGTTTGGGTCCATAAGCAGCAGCCTCGCAGGCCGGCGGCCGACGATCCTGCTCGTAGCGTACGGATTTAAGGTTCCCAAGACACCATGCGTGCGAGCAGTGTCGATGGAGCCGTGCGACCTCGCGCCGCCCCGCGTGAGGTGCAAGGGCTACCCCGCCGACAAGGACAAGGAAGACGTCGCGCGGCACGTCAAGGGATGCGAGGATGATCGAGGAGGGATTAAGTTGTTTGATTAGGCATTAAATTTTCTTAGCTACAGCTATATTTGACCTTAAATGTATGAAGTTTAAGATAATGTACTTAGATTAAAAATAAATTATTTTGATTACCTTAAATATCATATATCTCTACTCCTAAAAGGAACCCAAGGGGGACAAAATTTTGTGTCACTTTCGTCGTCCGTCGTCCACCACCGCGGCGTCTCAATTTCGTCGTCCGTCGTCGCCCACCAAAGCCGAAAATCCACCCGTCCGCCCCGCGCCTTTCGCCGGCCACGTGGACGTCTCCCTTTCCGTTCCCATCTGACGCCCCTCCTCTCCTTCCAAATTAGCGGCTCTCCTTCCAATCGTAGTTCCACTATCTTCATGCGATCCTGCTACGTTTCCACGCCGCCACCAAATCACGTCGCTTCCCTTCCGCGTCTTCCCGGCCGCACGCAGCCTCCGCGTCCTCTCACGCATCGCCGCCGATCGGACCCCCTCGTGGAGGACACAACCGACTTTGCTGCCGTCTCGACGTCTCCTGATCAACCACCGGCGCCGTCTTCCTCCCCTCTGCCGAGTCTCGCCACCTCCACCGTTGCGCGACAAGGATTGCCAAACACCGCTGTGCAACACGGGCACTGACACGTCCACCAGCGCAACACAAACACCATCGCACGCATCGTTGGAACACTAGGTGAGATCCCCATCCCGAGGGCTTTCCGTTTCGCTACCTTTGGTTGATTTCTATGGAGTGTAGGCCGATCTAGGGTTGTACCAGGGAGCTTCCATGGAGTTGTCTTTGTTCATCGTGTCTCTGGAAGAAGATGATGCAGCAGCCTTTGGATCCAAAACCGATGGTGTATATTAGATTGAAACTTACCCCGTCGTGTGGACTTGGTTCACCGTGAACCATAGGGCATTCTTCTTTGGTCCACAAGTGACAAATTCATAAACCAAGTTCACAGCACAATACAAATACAATCCACGCCAATGCTTCCTGTGTGGACTGCTATTTTTTGCACTGCAGCCCTGTCCTTGTTGCTAATCGCAGCACCAGTTCAATTTTTCATCTTTTTGTCGCAGCACCAGTTCAATTTGTCATCTTTTTAGTCTATTCTAATCCTTGAAACACATGTTAATTGCTGTTTCAGCCCATACTTTGTCCTGGTACATGTCACTCGTTAATCCTTTGCTAATTTTGAATCACTGTTTTCTGTTCATAATCATTTTCTCATTTAATTCTGGTTGTTTATCCAGTTTCACAGTCCTCGCACGTCATCGATCGTCGTCCTCGCCCATCAACGCCCTCCTGTCGGCAGTCGTCGTCCTCGCCCCCTCGACCCTCATCGATCTGCGCCGCCCGTCCATTTGTCCTCGCTTGTCGTCAATCGGCGCAGCCGTTCGTCCTCGCACGTCGTCGATTGGCACAGGTGTTAGGATTGTTTTTTATTCACTAAAATACTAAAACAGAGTTGTAGTGTAGCACTCCCAAATAAGTGAAAATAAAACCTTTTTGGAGCTAATCAATTGATAGGATCTTGCCCGTACGTTGCTACAGGCATCCAAATATTTACATAGCAATACACAAAACATCAATTAAATTATATTGTGAACGAAAGTACAAGTATTTAAAAAAATTATTTCTATGCGCAATGCAAATCATTATAGTACTCTGGGTATATGAACCGAATGCAAAATAAACTGAGAGAAAACAACCGATTCGTCATAACAGGCTACAATTGATTAAATATATATGTGGCAGATGTTACCTGCAATGAAGCACGCACATTGTTTTATGTGGCAGATGTTCGACATTTGCAATTGCATCTTGCAAAAGCAAGTGCTCTATGCATCGAATAATACTCCTAACACCTGGATCTGTTGTTGTTCGAGCAAATGGCCACATATTTTCGGATCAATAAGGCTCTTGATGTCCCTAAAATAGTGCATTCAAACTATCTTTTGTCGTCCGTAGCAACGTAATAGTGCATATAGATTATCTTTAGTCATCCGTACCAACGCACGGGCACAAAGCTATATAAGATACTTACACATGTATTCCTCATGTTTACAGGATCCGACCGCAATGCGGCATAATTTCGTCGCTGATGTCTTGCCGAATGAAGCAAATATATATCGAAAGATGCTTCCAGAAGATATAAAAAAATATCTTAATCGCATCTTCGATTTAAATTTTTAATAGAGTAAATTGTTTTGTTTTACAACAATAAACTTGTAACAGTGAATTATTGTCTTCTGGAATGTTCAATGTGATTTCTTATACAATTGTTGTCATCCCGTAGCAACGCACAGGCACAAAGCTAGTTTAAAAACAAAGATAGTGCAGGCTCGAAAGAAAAGAGCTCCCACGTCGACAACTCCCCCCCTCCCGCCACCCCTCCACCACATGCAACCCGAGGCTAAATTTAAAGGGAGTAAATTATGATGATTTTTCTAAATGTATAGCTTCGATAAAATGAAAATATTTTATTTAAATATGAAATATTTTTTCACGCTAAAAGGAGATGAATCATTTATTTATTTATATTGAACAAGGTACACTTTCCCTCGCTCAATACTAACCAGCCCATGCTGGAGGTGTCCCATCCTTCTACTAGGGATGATCAAGCATCGACGGCGAGGACGGGGGCTCATGGTGCATATGCTTTGGCATGTTGGGTGCCCTTCGATTCTTGTTGTGTATGGGGTTTGCCCCGCTTGGCACTTCATGGTGCATGGGGTCTATCTTGCTGGGCACTTCTCGTTTCTTGTGGTGTATGGGGTCTGGCCCACTAGGAGCTTCTCGTTTCTTGTGGTGTATGGGGTCTGCCTCGCTAGGCACTTCTCGTTTCTTGTGGTGTATGGGGTCTGCCCCGCTGGGCACTTCTCGTTTCTTGTGATGTATGGGGTCTGCCCCGCTGGGCACTTCTCGTTTCTTGTGGTGTATGGGGCCTGCCCCACTGGGCACTTCTCGTTTCTTGTGGTGTATGGGGCCTACCCCACCAGGTACTGTTCGGTCGTTGCCATGTGTTGATACCCATACATGCCTTGGCTGATGGCTAGTGAATTCAAGCATATGCATGTTGTTGTTGCCATCTACTTTGTTAGCATCGGCAAAAGCATCCTCACCTGTCCGCAACACATTTGCAGCTTCCAATCCTAAAGTTACGAGAGCGCAAACCAATAGTGGCCCAGTGGCCTCCATCACCATCTTTGACACCATGAAATCAGAAATCTAACGTAACAATTTCTTATATTTCTTTGTAGTTTGTACTTTGTTGGGGTTGGCAAATGTCTATGGGATCCACCTGTATATATACATGCATATTGAAGCACTAAAGATATATAGGAAGCAATGATGAAATGTCACCTTAAAATATATCAATCCATTAGCCTAATTTTTAAACCGATGTAATGACCTGGCTAATATGGTGTATGCCAATTAGCAGGTATTCAATGAACTGCCAAAAGACGAAGTAGTATACTAGGTGAGGCAACATTCATCAACAGCCCAAAAAAATGTATGCCAATGAGTATTGATGACCGGCATTAAATAATTTCTATAATAGAAATACACCATGGTTAGAATGCTAAAAATATTCTAAGGTTTTGTGTTGGTTTTCTAGAATGGATAATAATAGAATGCCAATTTTAAGAAGTAAAACTATTAATGTATATGAATTATTTTTTTTTGGGGGGGGAGTGTTTAGATTTGTGGCATTATAATTTCTGAAAGTCGGAGAAACGCCACTACAATTCACCTATTTCGAAGCATGCCATTATAATTTCAAGATTCTTCGAACCATGTTATTTTTTACGTATTTGATGCTCAAGGGCCCACCCACAGATTCCAATATTTTTGTATAGACCAAAATACTCCTTCCATACTATCTCTGGTCACTTACACGTAGGGTCCACATGTCATCTATCTCTCTATCTTCCCTTTCTCTCTCTCTCTATCTTCTCCCATCCGCCACCTGATGAAGCTACTAGAGAATTCGATCGGTGGCAATGTGCAGCACCGGCGGCTGACGATGCCCCAACAACCCCAGGCGAGGGTGTATCCGCCTCCGCCGACAAGCTCCTCTCCTTCTACCCCGATGGCAGCCTCCTCACCTCCACCTCTAAGGCTCTGACGACCTGAGCAGAATCTTTGTTCCCCGGATGTCCTCGAAGCCATGTCCGGAGGCGTTCCTCCTGTTCTTCCCCTCCCTCTTGCTACACACTTCAAGCACACGCATCCACGCCCCCTCCACGGCCATCTTTGCCTCCGTCGGTGCTCCCTCAGTAGGCGGGGTAAACGATGGGGAGCGGTGGAGTCCGCCACCATATCTCTCCTCACTGCATCGCGCTGCCACGGACCACCACCGCCCTGCTCGAACTGCGGCTCTAGCTCTGCGCCCAGCAGTGTGTAGACGGCTCTAGCGGGATGAGAGAGAAAGGTAGGGAAAGGAAGAAGAAGGAGATGACATGTGGGTCCCGCACATAAGTGACTAGAAAGAATAAGATGGCATGTGGACCCTACGCGTGAGTGAAGAGAGAGGGGTATGGGAGAGGCATTCTGGTCTATACAAAAATAATGGAATCTGGAGATAGAGCCATGAGAATCAAATACGTACACAATGTCATGGTTCAGATAATCTTAAAATTATAATGGCAAGCTTCAAAATATGTGGATTGTAGTGGCATTTCTCTGATGTTCAGAAATCGTAATGACATCGATCCAAAAAACCCTATGTTTTTCCCTTGAAGTTGTTTGGACATCAAGATGAACAAAGTATGACAGACAATAATAAATATATGTTTGCATTTACTCGGACTTGAGATATGATCCACTTCCAAGTTTTCAAGGTACTCTTTGAAGGGATGTATTAGTAAGCCAGATGTGCTAGATTTCAATTAGTTAGTTAGAGGTCATTTGGATTTGAGTCAACTGGCTATTAGATATGCGCACACTATGGTGCGGGCTGTGGGGTGAGGAGCTGGTGAAGGGATGCTAGTTAATAGTGTAGGTGTGGGGGGCATTACACAACGCTTGGTTAGCGCTATGGCAACTGGTGGTAGTAGATCCTAGGACAGAGTAGCGAGGTAACATGCTCATTTGAGTCATTGTTTCCTATTTTGTGAATGGTGGTTGCTGGGGTGTAAGAAATAACGATCTCTACTTATTTCATTTTTAACTATTGTTTTACTTTTCTTAGGCTAGTGCTCAACACTGTCATTTTTCCTAGAGCTCAGAACAATCAATTGATTCTTTTGCAGTGAAAATGTTGTGAATCTAGTCTCTCATGTGGTATTCTATGATGATTCATGCTGAGCCATGGTCTCTCATATCATGGAGATAGATTATTTTCGTGTAATGCTACCGGCACCTGATAAAGAATCTCAGTTATTTGAGTTTTACACTAGCTGCAAATAATTTTTTGAGAGATATAATATGTCTTAAGGAATACCCACCTGCCTAGTACTGGTCCTGACCCAGAACATCCTATCATGCCAATAGGAACAGAGAAAAAGAAGAGCAAGAAAATAAAAAACCCCGCACAAGTGCTAGCTCCAACAGTCCCCTCACTTCATCGGCCAACCTTATATAACAAGTGTCAGCTCCATATAACCCTACTACACTAGTAGGTACACATGTTGAGTATGAACAAATAAACATTCTAATGAAAGTTTTCTATTGGTCAATTATCAAATTGTTGTGAACATTGATGATTAGGTTATCATTTGTCTAGCACTTGATTGTCAACCCCTAAAATTGTCCATTGATCAAAATTCCCTAGAAAAAGGCAAATGATGAGTAATTTCAGGATTAAAAAAAACATATTGGAAGACAATGTAACATGTTTCATGATTCTAGCAGATTGGATGGAACAAAGCCTATTCATCCGTGCAACAAGTCTCACGCTTTGCTCCTACCTGCTGCGAGACAGTGAGCGGGCTTATTTTGCCATATGTGATGTCCCAATCAAAGAACCTACATGGAGCTTCCACTATGTCGAGTTGAAAAGCAAGAATGTGAAAACAAAGAATAGAGCTCGGATGTCTCCGGCTATCTCTATTATAGCAAGTAGTCTTTGCGATTCGATACATCACGAAAATAAGAAGGTGCTTGTCTAAGTGACTTCACATAGGAACATGTTTTTCTTAGAGAAGGGCGAGTAGTTGTTTTGGTTGTGGAGCTTATTAAGTATTCAGATGATCAAGTTCGATGTAACTGTGGAACCATTTGCAACATCATCAATGTCAAAGTGGGTGTGGGAAAATTTTCCGATGATGAGGATGTGTGTGTTACAACAACTTTCATCGAATAAGTTTGACCCTGTAGCTGACTTCCACCTTGTTTTAAACAATGTTGTATGGATGGAAGCGGCATAAAGGAAACACATGGTAGGAGATCTATACTGTTGACAAATAGGTGCATGTTGACACCGAGTCATTCAATCGACCCTTACCCACACTACTTTCTCTATGTGCAAACCTTCACCAATATGGGAGACAACCTCTCTACAAAGGAACTCTTACATGAGTGGATTCTTACTCTCTTATGTGGCTACCCTATGACTCACCATGACACCTACACACTGGTGTACCATGGCAACATTGCCATGCTACCTATGACTCAAGTGATACTTCAAGTCATATCATACACGAGGGGTGGAGCACACCCTTATTTATAAGAGACCATGACTAATATAGTGATGACATGTGTCCACCTTCTACACTCTTCTCTACCAAATATCTAATTCTACAACTTTTCTCATGTTTATCTACTTCCTATCAAAAATATCTCGTTCTAAGGTGTTATAAATTACAACCTGGCCTGGACATGCTTATCATGGAAGCAGCGGATGCCTTGAAGGTACAAAACATTGTGGAGCAGAGTTTGACCGTATCAACATCAAGCATCTGTTGTTTTTCAATTTCTTCTTCATCGTAATGTTGGAGGTGGGGAGCACCATACAACATATCCACAGGAAGGACTGCGTGGGAAGAGGAAGAAGGTGGTCTTCATGGAAAAGGAGCCAACACTACTTTTGAGTTTTGACAAGCCCGAGGCATCCATTGAAGGTCTGGATCAGGCAGGGGTCAGGAGATCGTCAGTTGTGACTGGGATGAGGAGGGCCTAGTGGATCCAAATTAGCTGAGGATCGAAACAGGAGACACCAGGCCAGCGAAGACCAGCCACAACGATTCCAATGAGGGCCAGGATCGACCGGCCTACCTTGTGGCCTACCTTGCGTACAAGATGGTGGATGTCACCTGCTCCGATGCTCCCTCCACGTCATTGCCAAGCAGGAAGCGCCTGCAACGGCTTGGCCGCCTCATGGCCAACGCCGGCGGTAGGGTTAGCGATTCACCACCCTGAGCTCAAGGCACTGAGCATGGATCATCAGTGTGGGCGCTCATAGTTATACTGTCATATTCGACATCAGTGGCAATATATAACAACAAGGTAATCTAGGGGACAAATCTCAAATCCACGGAATGGTGCCCTATCCTGACGACGATGGGGGAAGGGGACAAGGTTTACGCCATGTCGAAGACTCCCTCTTGGGGTCAGATCCCGATTTTCCACCCTCGTTTGAGGTATTCAATCTTTCAAAGCAAATGCTGTCGCCGTCGATGGCAGGCTTCATCTAGAGGGGTGCTCTTGGAGTGCCTATCGAATCCACCTTGCATGTCTTGGGAGCTCAACCTGACGTAATACATCATGCTGCACATTGTAATTATCATGGCATATGTGGTAGACATCCCCTACATACCGGTGTCATTTACCAAATAATGGGGAACATATGCATTTGACACCAACGCGCAAGAACCATATCAGTGGAACAAGGTCGACGACAACAATCTGCCTTTCATTGGTCGTGCCACCCTATTCGGATCTATCTTCTTGGCTTATCACAGAAGAATGGGTCCATCGATGCTTATTGCACTCGTCTTGCAACATCTGACATGGATAATGCTCTTAGGTTGTCTATCACTGTGCTCCCGGTAAAAGGAAAATGAAGTTCTTGTAGGCCTAGCTTTGCTTCTGTGGACAGTGAAAGCTTCTGCTCATTGAGTCTCTCAGTTGACAACCAGAGCTTGATTCTTAAAGCTGACTCTGACAAGTGGTCTCCAACAAAGGTGCATGTGAACTTGACAACATATCAAATTGTGCTAGCTATGAAACTGGTGATTGCAGTCTCCAACCAGCTGAAGCATGCCTTACATATTGCCAGTTCAAAGCATGAGTTCTCCCCCTTTGCATTCAGTTTTTACAAATCTAAGTAGTAGTTCTAGTTGATACCTTGAAACCTTTATTTCACAACAAGTTCCTTAAAAACCTCCTCACTGAAACTATGCCGGTAAAATAGGGGGCTCGTATTCATCTACCGGAAGATAGTTAAGTCATCTACCTATAAAGCCCACCAAGGCTCAGCCGAAGATGGCCCGTTTAACCACTATGTTCAACATTTTTATTGCACCAATTCAACAATTTGGACAGATACTTCGACATTTTACTTGAACATGTCCATCATGTAACCTCCAAAATGTTGAGGTTACAGAGATGAAATGTTAAAATGGTTAACGTCAAATATTGAAATGCTTAAATCAAAATGTTGATGAATCTTTTTCTCCGATCTTCTCCGAGCTTCTTCTCCGTCGTGGCAAGGGCATGGCAAGGAGCCACGAGGGACCTGGGGACCGGCAGCGCAGCTAATGGTTCCGTCGCACTAGGGTCGGGGCGCACGCGGCGGCAAGTCACGGCGACGCAGCAGCTCATGAGGTCAAGGGCACATGCGGTGGCGGGCCGTGGCGGCCAGGTAGATGGCGAGGCACAGGTGGCCGCGGTAGTGTTGGCAGCAGATGGGCATGCAAGGCACGATGGTGCTGGCGCATGCGGGGAGCAACAGTAAGCGCAAGGGTCCACGGCGGCGTCGGGATGAAGTGGCGCGAGAGCATAGGAAGGGAGAGGAAGCGGGGGAGAGGGGAAGCAGTTAGGGTTTGGGTGTGAGATCTAATAATTGGGGTGTTTTGCACGAATCCCAAACACTATAAGAGGGAGGGGCCGAAATATATCGGAAGATGAGGAAACCCGGGTAAAACACAGTGGCGGATTCAAAGGGTAGGCCGAGTGAGCTGCAGCCCACCCTAAGATTTAGCTCAAAGGCTCCCCACCCTCTCTCTGATCGCTTTACTTTTTTTTAAGTAAAACTCTGATCGTTTTCCTGTGATGAGCCTTGTAGGCAGCCGACACTTTGATTTTTTTTAAAAAAAACTACTCGTGCGCATCTGAACCTATGGTGACCTGCGGCGGCCGGCAGCACGACGTGTGCGCCACGTGGCCACACGTCGTGCTGCCGGCCTGCAGAACACTATCGCAGGGACACAAGGGGAGCAAGATGTATCCGAGCACATTCTCAGGCATCATTGTAATTCCTCATTTGCACGTATTAAGCAGCGCAGCTAGGCAGGTGACCACAAGGTGACCCAGTAATTCGCATTGCAATTTAGTACTCTGTAGATTGGTGCTAAATATGCTAATACATGTGCCATTCAATTATTGTAGGATTGTAGAAAGTTTGTGTGTCAATTCTTTTTAAGTAAAAGCTCGCTATGTCAATGTACTGCAAAATTGCTATAAAACATGAAGGAAAATGAGAAAAGAAATTCTCTTTGGACTACCCTAACTGTGAAACCTAGATTCGCCATTGTAAAACATCGATGAAATGAGCTACTCGTTATTAAGCCGTGCATCACCAATTCACCATAGGTAAGTATTGGGAACACTTGAGCGCCTCCTAGAGAGCTGCTCACCGCCGATGGTCCTGACCCTGCATCATCGTTACCACTAAATGTCGTTGAGATCAAGTCAACAGAAATCTCGTTGTCATTGGCAAGGTCACCCATCACTTAATATTTTTTTCCTTTTTAAGGAATGCCTGCACCCTCATGTCTACGATCCATACTTGGGAGTGCTGCCAAAAAAAATTAGAAGAAAGAGTGCTGCCAAATTTGACCTTTAAAGTAAAGTACAAGCCATGTCTTCGTTAATAATCGGTCTTGATGCGATGAATTAAACCCAAAAACCAAGTTGCATGTTGGTTTAGTGGCTACCCGGTGCAGTGGCGCATGTAGCTTGGGCGCCGAGCGCTATTCCAAACGCCAGTTTCTTCGCAGGGAACCGCTTGTTAAATGCCCAGTTGTTTATACGAGTTAATGCTGAAACAGGAAGGCCGACCGGGTCACCGTCGACGTCCGATGTTATACTGACACGATGCGCATAGGACAGGCATCATTTGACACCGTGCCCTATGACCACATGCGCGGCGCATTGTTCGAGCCTTTGTAGGAAATGGAAATGCTTGCCACCCTCGTGCCACTCCTTCCTGTTAGATGAACCTTGCGAAAAAAAAATCAAGGACGTCAATGGATGATTTTCATTATAACGAGAGAGCTACAACTACAATGCAAAAAAAAAAAATACAATAGTCATCTCAACTTTTATGTGAGGCCTACAACCCCGCTAAACACATAATCCGGACCACGGATCCTCTATATTTCTTTGCACTAGGATGGAGCACGTGAATTTTCGGATGAGAGTTTGAAACTTGGTATCGGTCGATCCATGTAGCGATTTAGTTGAGTACCCATCGTTGGCCATGAGGTTCTAAACGATTTGGCCATGTGTTCCCTGTCCTATATATATGGATGCTTTAATTTTGTGACATGCATGCATATCATTCCTTGTATTCCTACGTTCTCAACCCTCATTCCTTGAATATATGATACTTGGGACAATTTATTTTTGAACTAACCAGCTTATTTTTTATAAGGACGAAGGGAGCATATGGCGTTTCCTAATTAGTTTTACTAAACGGGGAGGTAGACATCCGGCCTCCGACGGATTGAACGGAGACGCGCGCGAGAGAGAGTGTGCCATCCATCTTCTGCGAGAGCTCGGAGCTCGAGGGGGGCGCAGCGGGCCAAATGCTGCTCAGCTTACCATCACCGTTCAATTTTATGCGTCATGTTGTTGTTCAATCATCCTCCGATCCAGGGCATCCTGTTCCTGTCACCTTAGTACTACATCGGGCGTCGTTATGAAAAACTGGTAGCTTGCATTGCTTGCACTTTACTTCAAGAACGTGGACAAGTGTATGTAGCAGCATTTTCAAGTCTGAAACTCTGAATCAAAATAACACTAGTCTGATGGTGATCGACAATGTTACGTTGGCGTGGACTTCATGATACTTAAAAGCAACCGCCACGACATACTGTATGCTAGCTAGTGAGGGTCCATATAACTCACATACAGCAAGTAGCTATAGCAGCTCACAGTAGAACTAGATGGACGCCGACGCGCGCAGCACGGAGGCGATAGACGAGCCCAGCTGGCTGGAGATCGAGGAGGCCTCGCCGTTCACGGCGAAGAAGACGGACAAGACTACCGCCTCCTCCGACTTCAGGCGATGGAGCTCCGTGGTGAATGCCACGCTGGTGGTCCTGATCATGACGATGACGCCCGTGCTCTTCTTCCTCAGCGGCGGCCTCACCTCCCCCTCGGTGTGGATCAAGTCCACAATCGCCAGTATAGGCACCTCGCAGACTACACAAAAAGGTATAGTTGTCAGTAACACTGTTTCCTCGCATGTTTTGATTCATTTGGATGTATATGCACGTCGATCTTGGACTAGAAGTGGCCGAAGTGAACTAAGTACCTGACCACTGCGTTTTCTCAGCTGCAGAACCCAAGAGAGACGTGCTTGTCGGTGGCCTACTAGTTCCAGGATTCGACGAACAATCCTGCGCCAGCCGGTACCAAGCCGCGTACTACCACAAGAACATGACGCGCCCGGCGTCGCCGCACCTCATCAAGCGGCTGCGTGAGCAGGAGGCGCTGCAGCTCCGGTGCGGCCCGGGCACGGAGCCATACACGAGAGCATCAGAGCGGCTCAAGTCCGGGCAAACTACAAACGACACCGACAGCGTCGACGGCTGCAGCTACCTCGTGCTCATCTCGTACCGAGGCCTCGGCAACCGGATGCTCGCCATGGCCTCCGCCTTCCTCTACGCGCTGCTCACCAACCGTGTCCTCCTCGTCGACACCGGCTACGGCAACACCCTTGCCGACCTCTTCTGCGAGCCGTTCCTGGGGACGACATGGGCGCTGCCTCACGACTTCCCACTCGAGAATTTCAAGGAGCTCGGCGAGGACGCGCCGGAGAGCTACGGTAACGTGTTCGTGAACCGGAGCGGCTCGGTCACCGGGCTACGGTTCGTGTACCTCCACCTCGACCACGCCGCGTCTCCGGCGAACAGGCTCGTGTACTGCGACGACCACCGTGAGTTCCTCCACAAGGTGCAGTGGGCGATCATCAGGACGGACCAGTACATGGCGCCGGGGCTCTTCTTCAACCCGGCGTACCAGGAGGAGCTGAGCCGGCTGTTCCCAAAAAAGGACTCGGTGTTCTACACCCTGTCACGGTATCTTCTCCACCCGACCAACGACATCTGGGGCATGGTCACCAGGTACTACAACTCGTACCTGAGGAACGCCGACGAGAGGCTGGGCATCCAGATCAGGGTGTTCGATGACAGTGACAAGCCGTCCCAGCAGGTGTTGGACCAGATCCTCGCGTGCACGTCACAGGAGCACCTGCTTCCGGGCGTCGTGAGCACGTCAGGTGTCGCGCCGGCTCTCCCGACCGCCGGTGTCAGCCAGTCCATGGCCGTTCTGGTGACCGGACTGAGCTCATGGTACCATGACAACATCAGGGAGATGTACTGGAAGTCGGCGACCATCGACGGTGAGGTGGTGAGCTTGTACCAGCCGAGCCACGAGGAGCACCAGCTATGGTTCCATAGCAAGCACGACATGAAGGCACTGGCAGAGATCTACCTGCTGAGCCTGACGGACAAGATCGTCACCAGTGGGTGGTCGACGTTCGGGTACGTCGGGCAGGGGCTCGGCGGGCACACGCCGTGGATCTTGTTCAGGCCGATGAACTACTCGGAGCCCGCGCCTGACCCGCCGTGCACGAAGGCCATGTCCATGGAGCCGTGCTCTCATGGGGCGCCATCCTTCGAGTGCACGAGGAAGGATATCAGCACGAATCTCGACACCGGTGTCCTGCTGCCCCATGTCCGCCCGTGCGAAGACATGTCGTGGGGGCTTAAACTCACTGATCCGGCAATCGAAAAGAAGGTGTAGCCTTTAATTAGCATCATAGTGTGTGTATCCCAATTTAGACAAAGGTTCTTGATTTTTTCTTGGTTCTTTCTGCGGTTTCAGTTGTACTAGTCTGTTCTTGTGTTTGCTATTGTTGACGACCAAAAGTGGCTTGAAGCCGATCAGGCTGGGACAGCCAGTCTGGACCGCCTGTACGCGCGGTTAGACCGGCTGGCCCTGTAGCCGGTCTGGCAATTGTATCAGGCGGTCTAACCGCCTGTCACATGCGGTCTGACAGCCTGTCCCTGAGTCCGAGTAGAATCAGGTTTTTACACGTTTTTAGATATGTACAAGGACTTCCTTGCGGGGCAAGACCTCCCCACCCTATAAATATAAAGGGCCGTGGCCGATTGAGGACATCTACCCAATCGATCAAATTATTATCTTACTTTTATCTTCAAACTCTAACTTTTCCAACCCCTTTACTTTCCCTCTTCGTCTCCGCGACGTTTTAGGACGTTCTAAGTGGCCTTGCCGACCTTAGAACAACCCTAGATTCGCAGCCTCCGACGGGGTCCCTTCCGAGGTTGTGATCGTAGGATTTCGCGACGCCTCTGCTACAGGCGGTCTGACCGGCCCCTACAGGCGGTCTGACCGGCTGCGTCCAGGAGCTCCGACGAGGAGATTTCGACGACCGCGCGATCTAGCGCTTTTTGTGTGTTGACCAAAAGTGCGTCAACATATTTTGGCGACTCCACTGGGGAAAGAAATCTGGTTTTTGAAGACCGATCTACTATCCCTAGCACTATGGGCTTCGACGTTGGAGAAGATAACATTGTGACGGCCTCACTTGAAGATCTTTCTTCCGAAGATCATGACAGGTTCGTAGCGCTCCAGAAGCACATCGAGGCGGAGTTCTTGAAGACGTTTCGGAAAGGTCGTGAAGAACGATCGGCGAAGAGTGTCCGAGACTTCGTAATGCCTTCTTTCAAGATGAGTAAGGGGCAAATTGAGGTAATCGATAATGTAAGCACTTCTACACCTCAACCCCCTACGTCTACTACTTCGGCTCCAACTCTTCCGGATCATGATTTATTAGTCATGCGATTATTGGAATGAATGGAAAAGTTGGAGGGTAAATCTATAGATACTCGCGAATTGCCTGAGCACAATATTTTCTATGGTATGCCACCAAATTACTTTGCTGGACAGACCCCACCACCACCCAATATGTCCAGACCGAACACAGTCAATGCAATTGGGTCGGCAGTGGTTGGATCTGCAGCCGGTCAGACCGCCGGCACAGCCGGTCAGACCGCCACAGGCGGTCAGACCGTGGCTACAGACGGTCAGACCGTGTGTCCTGGTGGCCAGCCAAACTTGACCAATGCTATGGTGTTTGTGCCGGAGCAACCTTTGCCGTTGTCTACTGTTCCAAACTCGGTTTCCGCTGGCCGTGCTAGTCCAGTAGCTACAGTAGGTGCTACTTATTCCACGACTATGCATACTGCAAATTCGGGTGGTATTCCCGATGATGTTTTTAATGCACATAGAGATATGCAGAATAAGCAATCACCTCACTTGAATTATATGAATTTTATGCAACCTTCGGCCCAACGAGACCCCCAATGGGCCGAATTTACTAGATTCAGGGATGAATTGTCTGATGTGATGAGAAATAAGCTAGGTGTTGATTTTGGTAATACTAGAGTATATCAAAAATCTTATCATTCCAGCTTTGATACTGTTTCTTTTCCCAATGGATGGCGCTCGCCTGATTTTGTAAAGTTTAGTGGAGATGATGAGCGCACAACTTGGGAACATGTTAGTTAGTATGTAGCTCAACTAGGGAAGGTTGGAAACTATGAAGCATTTAGAGTACGTTTGTTCTCATTGTCACTTACTGGTACTGCTTTTGCTTGGTTTTCTTCATTAGCCTCTGGTCCTATTGTGAGTTGGATTCAATTAGAGCGTAAATTTCATGATCATTTTTATAGTGGCAATCATGAGATGAAATTGACAGATTTAGCATCGGTTAGACAGGGTCGGGATGAAACTGTCTCTCAATTTATGAGAAGGTTTAAAGGCATTAAAAACCGTTGCTTTAAAATTGTCTATTTCTGAGGTTGATCTTGCTGACTTATGCTTTAGAGGTTTAAAATCTTCTATTAGAGAAAAGAGTGACAATTGTGATTATTATTCGGTCGCACAAGTGCATATTAGAGCTGAAGTAGCTGAAGACAGAATGAATAAAGAAAAAAGAAAGTTTTAAAACACGTCGGTCTAATGTTCATATAGTTGATTATGAATCCGATGATTCGACCGACGATGATAATGATGTTTATTTAACAGAATTTGTGTGGCCTGCTAATAAGAAAACTATGTCATGCTCATCTCTTAAGCCGATTCATAAGAATCGGCAAGAAGACATAAAGTTTACTTTTGATGTATCCAAATGTGATCGTATATTTGATGAATTGCATAAATTTGGTTATATCAAGATTTCTCATGTTATACCACCTACGGAAGAATTGAAGAAGCGTGCTTATTGTAAGTTTCATAATTCTTTTTCGCATGCTACTAATGATTGTAATGTCTTCCGTCGGCAGGTTCAATCGGCTATTAATGAGAGCCGTTTGAAGTTTCATGAGATACAAGTTGATGAGACTCCTTTTCCGGTAAACACCATGGAGTTGCAGCAGCCCAAGGTTTTGGTTCGGCCGCATCAAGCCGAATCTACTAAAGGGAAGAACGTGGTGATTGGAGAGGAAAGACCGTCTTCGAAAGAGTCGGTTAGAGAAGTGACTTTTGAGAAGATGGTTGATGGCAAAGAGTCGTCCAAGGTTACTGTGAGATCCTCTGGACAAGGGGGGCAAGGATCGGTCACTGTTACTGGACCGCGGGCGCCCGGGGTTGGTCTGCTACAGGCGGTCAGACCGGCTGCGTCAGGCGGTCAGACCGCCTGTCCCCATGGACGCCCGAAGATGCTGATCCCGAAGCGTCCAGAAGTTGGTACTTGGAAGATGAACGTGGCAAAGGAGCAGGGTGTTCAGAAGACCAAAGTCACGTTTGACATGCTTTATGACAAGTACACCAAACAAAAGGCCGTTCCAAGCGATCGGCCGTTTAAAAAAAAAATGAGATCACCGATTCAGAACGAGAGGGTTCCTTCGCCTCCTCGTACGAGGTTGGATCCGGTGTGGGATGACAATGGAGTGATGTGGGTGCCATATCATTCAAACGTGCGGCCTTCATTTCATCCTGGCTGGGAAGGTCCAAGAAGACGTGTGCAGGACAGGATCATTTATCCTAGGAGAGACCGATTGGCTTTTCGTCAATCTGGTCGAGAGCGGACAAAGGCGGTCAGACCGCCTGTAACAAGCGGTCAGACCGCCCATCAGGGTCAGCCGCCAAGAGTTCCTCCGAGGCAGGTTTATCGACCTAAGAAAAAGAAGGAGGTGCAGAGCATGGATGTGGACTCAGGAAGGACTATTGAGTTCGACATTATTCAAGTTGGGACCATGGATGTTCCCATTGAAAAAAGTCTGGCTATGAAGCCGACCTCTAGTGAAAAGATGGTGGAAGATCAGGGGGCTAGTACTAGCAAGGCTCAGCAGTACTTGCTTCCAAGGTGGTGTCCTGAAGGGTTGACTCGCACGCAGAAGAGGAAGCTTCAAAGACTTCATTTTTGGGAAAGACAAGAGTAAGAGTTGGAGAAGCAGAGAGATGAAGTTTTCAATCAAGTCAAGCCTATGATTACACAAAAGAAGGAGTGAAAGCCGAACGAAGACCCACAGGCGGTCAAACCGGCTCCACAGGCGGTCCAGACCGCCTGTCATTCAGGACCGGCGGCCCAGGCGGTCAGACCGTCTGCCCAGGCGGTCAGACCGGGTGACGCAGAAGCGCCCGGTATTTCTTCTTCCAGTTCTTCGACTTGTGATGGCAAGTCAATATCGGTTCCCACCACTGAGGACGATGAGGAGCTTGTTGATTACGGTTCTTCTCCGGAGCACATGAATGTTGATGTGAATGTGCTTCATATGTCCATGAATGGGGACATGCTTTCGGAGGAGGAGGTTGCTCATCTTGATTTGGTCCTAGGGAAGCTATATTTCAGAAGCCTAAAGCTAGAGACAATCACTTGAAGGCTTTATATCTGAAGGAACACATCAATGGGAAGCCAATCTCACGGATGTTGGTCGATGGAGGGGCTATTGTGAACTTGATGCCCTATTCTTTATAAAAAAGCTTGGTGGTTCAGATTCGGAGCTGATCAAGACCAACATGACCATTAGCGGCATTGGAGGAGGAGAGCCTATTGGTGCCAAGGGAGTGATTTCTATGGAAAAAACTATTGGGAGTAAGACCTTGCCATTGCTTTCTTTGTCGCTGAGACTCAAGATAACTTTAGTTTAATCTTGGGTCGTGATTGGATTCATGCAAACCAATGCATTCCTTCTACTTTGCATCAATGTTTGATTCAATGGGTGGATGATGATGTAGAAGTTGTGCATGGTGATACTTCTGCTTGTGTTGCTTTAGCTGATAGCTCTTTGGTTGGCATTCATGATGATGTTAGATGTTTGTCAGGCTTAGATCTTTCTGAATTTGAGTTTATCAGTTGCACCAAGAATGGCTTTGTTCCTGCTGTCATAAAGCCGATTCACAATCGGTTAAATCATCTCGTATGACTTAATGGATAATCGAGAGTGGTTGTAGCAGAGACTTGATCACTATCGGGCGCATCAGAACGATATGTGTGAAGCCATTGAAGATTTTGATGATATAAGTAAATTAGGATGTGGATTTACGTCGGCCGGTCCTCTTGAGGAGGTAGACATTGGTGATGGTTCTATACCCAGGCCGACGTTTGTAAATAAGAATTCAGATCCTGTCTTTAAATTTGAATTAATAAAGTTATTAAAGGAGTATGTCGATTGCTTTGCTTGGAATTATCATGAAATGCCTGGTTTAAGCCGAGAGCTTGTTGAGCATCGGTTTCCTATTAAGTCTGGTTTTAGGCCTTATAAACAACCAACTAGGCGTTTTAATCCTGAAATTTATGACCGAGTTAAAGAGGAGATAAATTGGTTATTAGAAGCAAAGTTTATTAGACCTTGTCGATATGCTGAATGGATTTCTAATATTGTACCTGTGGAAAATAAAGGAACGGGTAAGATTAGAGTGTGTATTGATTTTAGAAATCTTAATCGTGCTACTCCTGAAGATGAATATCCTATGCCAATAGACGATATGCTTATCGATGCTGCATCTGGACATAGAATGATTAGTTTTCTTGATGGTAATGCTGGTTACAATCAAATATTCATGGCCGAAGAGGATATACCCAAAACGGCTTTTGTATGTCCAGGTTTTGTTGGTTTGTTTGAGTGGATTGTTATGACTTTTGGTTTGAAGAATGCCGGTGCTACTTATCAAAGGGCGATGAATTTGATCTTCCATGATTTGCTTGGTATTATCTTGGAAGTTTATATTGATGATATTGTTGTCAAATCGGCTGGAAGTGTTTCTCATTTGGCCGATTTGAGACTTGCATTTGAAAGAATGTGTCGGTATGGTTTGAGATGAATCCATTCAAGTGTGCTTTTGGTGTGTCGGCCGGTAAGTTTTTGGGCTTTATAGTTCATGAGCATGGCATAGAAATTGATCCAAAGAAGGCTGACACTATTGGCAAGTTGCAGGCGTCTAGTTCTAAGAAAGAGTTGCAGAAATTCTTGGGCAAGGTGAATTACTTGAGAAGATTTATTTGCAATTTGTCGGGGAAGGTGAATGCTTTTACTCCTTTGCTTCGGTTGAAAGATGATGCTGAATTTACTTGGGGGGCAAAACAGCAAGAGGCGTTTGAAGAGATTAAGCATTATTTATCTTCGCCTCCGGTTCTTCGGGCACCAAGGAGAGGGGTTCCTTTTAAATTATATATTGCGGCCGAAGAAAGTGTTATTGGGGCTGTTTTGATTCAAGAGATCGAAGGGAAGGAATATATTATTTCATATGCAAGTAGGAGATTATTGGACGCCGAAACAAGGTATACTTTTATTGAAAAGTTATGCTTGTTATTATATAATGCTTGTACAAAGTTGAGGCACTATTTGTTGTTAAATACTTGTATAGTTGCTAGTCAAGCCGACATAATTAAATACATGTTGCATAGACCTATATTAAGTGATAGAATCGGCAAATGGGCTTATGCTTTAATTGAATATGATTTAGTCTTTGAGCCGTTGAAATCTATGAAAGGACAAATCATTGCCGATTTTATTGTTGAACATAAGGTTAGTGAGCATCTTGATTTAAATGTCGGCTATATTACTTTTACTCCATGGAAATTGCATTTTGATGGATCGGTTTGTAAAAATGGTTGTGGAGTTGGTGTTATTCTTATTTCACCAAACGGTGTTATTTTTAGGCTCTTAACCGATTAGATCATAAGTGCACTAATAATCAAACCGAATATGAAACTTTATTATTCGGGTTGGAGATGTTATGTGACATGGGAGTAAAACATGTAGAAGCATATGGTGATTCTCTTTTGGTAGTTCAGCAAGTGTCTTTGTCAATGCTTAGATGGGTTTTTGAATGCTTATCTTGATAAGTGTTTAGATATTATATCTTGCTTTGATGAATTTGTCATTTATCATGTACTAAGAGAAGAGAATCCTAGGGCTAATGCGTTGGCACAGCAAGCATCAGGCTATAATGTTCAGAAAAGAAATTTTCATGAAAAGAGGCCGATGTTTCGTGAAGCCGACGTTTCTGCTCTAGAACAGGAGGTTCGACCGCCTGTTACGGCCAGTCTGACCGGCACGGCCGGTCTAACCGCCAGTACGGGCGGTCTGACCGCCTGTAACTCTAAAAAAACCGATTCGGCTGTTAATGATTTCAAATCCATTGTGGCTGATACTTGTGATTGGAGGGAGCCTCTGGTGAAGTATTTGCAGGATACTAGCAGATCAGTAGATCGAAAAGTCCGACGATGGGCTTTCAAGTTTGCTTTGGTTGATGGTGAACTATATCGTCGGGCCATGGATGGATTGCTTTTGAAATGTTTAGATCCTGATCAAGCTAGATTGGCTATGGCAGAGGTTCATGAAGGAATTTGTGGTACCCATCAATCGGCTCGAATAATGAAATGGCTTCTTAGACGGGCTTGTTTTTATTGGCCTACGATGATAGCCGATTGTTTTCGTTACTACAAAGGATGTGAAGAGTGTCAGGAGTTCGGCGATATTCAGATTGCACCTGCTGCATTGATGCATCCAATCATTAAGCCATGGCCTTTTAGAGGGTGGGGTCTAGATTTTGTTGGTAAGATTCATCCTCCTTCATCCAAAGGTCATTGTTTTGTGATTGTGGCTACTGATTATTTTACCAAGTGGACTGAAGCAATTCCCCTCAAGAACCTGACACATAGAGAGGTGATTGAGTTTATTACTGAGCATATTATTCATAGATTTGGGATTCCTCAAACATTGACGACAGATCAAGGAACGTCGTTTATTTCTAGGGAGGTACGTGAGTTTGTTGGATCTTATGGTATTAAATTGCTCAATTCATCTTCGTATTATGCTCAAGCCAATGGTCAAGCTGAGTCTAGCAACAAGATTTTGATCAAGCTCATAAAGAGGAAGATTGAAGATCATCCTAAGCGGTGGCACGAGGTACTATCTGAAGCATTATGGGCGCATCGTATTTCTAGACATGGTGCTACTAAGGTTACTCCATTTGAGCTCGTCTATGGTCAGGTGGTTGTTTTGCCCGTTGAGGTAAATCTGGCTGCTTGTAGATTGGCTAAGCAGAATGATCTTGATGCTAGTACATATTGTGCTTTGATGATGGATAATATTGATGACGTGACTGATAAGCGTTTGGAGGCCTTAGAGGAGATTGAAAAAGACAAAAGGAGAGTGGATCGAGCATATAACAAGAAGGTAAAACTTAAATCCTTTCAAGTTGGTGATTTAGTTTGGAAGACTATTTTGCCTATAGGAACAAAGAGCAACAAATTTGGTAAATGGTCGCCGAATTGGGAAGGACCATATCGTGTTGTGAAAGTTTGTTCTGGGAATTCCTATGTGGTGGAGACTTTACAAGGATTTCAGTTGCCAAGGGCGCTCAATGGGAAGTATTTGAAGAAATATCATCCAAGTGTTTGGCAACATGCTTGAAAGGATATGGCCGATATGTGATATCGCCCTTAGAGAAAAAATGGACGGCAATAGAGGATCGCCCTTAGTCTGATTAAATGTTTTATGGTAAACAAAGTTTTACCAAAAAACAGGGGGGCATATGTTGACGACCAAAAGTGGCTTGAAGCCGATCAGGCTGGGACAGCCGGTCTGGACCGCCTGTACGCGCGGTTAGACCGGCTGGCCCTGTAGCCAGTCTGGCAATTGTGTCAGGCGGTCTAACCGCCTGTCACAGGCGGTCTGACCGCTTGTCCCTGAGTCCGAGTAGAATCAGGTTTTTGCACGTTTTTAGATATGTACAAGGACTTCCTTGCGCGGCAAGACCTCCCCACCCTATAAATATAAAGGGCCGTGGCCGATTGAGGACATCTACCCAATCGATCAAATTATTATCTTACTTTTATCTTCAAACTCTAACTTTTCCAACCCCTTTACTTTCCCTCTTCGTCTCCGCGACGTTTTAGGACGTTCTAAGTGGCCTTGCCGACCTTAGAACAACCCTAGGTTCGCAGCCTCCGACGGGGTCCCTCCCGAGGTTGTGATCGTAGGATTTCGCGGCGCCTCTGCTACAGGCGGCCTGACCGGCAGCCTCCAGGAGCTCCGACGAGGAGATTTCGACGACCGCGCGATCTAGCGCTTTTCGTGTGTTGACCAAAAGTGCGTCAACAGCTATACAAACAATCACACGGCTGATATTTTGCTTGTGCTATATATACCGATGTGCTTGATGTCTTTGAGTTCTTATCTTTAATGACGATGTAAATAAGACTATTTTTCATGCACTGCTTGGAAATCACTATTGGATCATTTATAACACGAGCCGTGTTCTTGTAACGCACTTTTTTTACTACCAAGGTAAAAAAAAAAATGTGAGTTTCCCATGTCTTATCAATGGGTGGATACATAGACAATTGATGCCGGCCCATATTACGTTCGACTATTCATCATTTCAACTTAATTCATAACTATTTGGTGTGGGCTTACCAGATAAATTCTATATGAAGTTTTAGATTCTCACTAGATCTATGAGTTTCTAGTTAACACTCAATGTTTATTTGACTCCCAAATATTTTTCTAAGTTTTGGACTGCAGTGGTTAACCATATTTATTTGTAGTATTTTTTATTTCTTACTTGAGCGAATAGTACGAATCGTTTGTTCGCTGACTCCACCGGCACAGCTAGAAGTAAACGCAAGTACGATACCCCAGTTGCATGTTTGGCTATTCCCTACCATTATGATTTGTCAGCGCACTCGCTGGTTCGGTGTGGCCTTGCAGTGCAGGGACCATTGTTGAATGACGGCCAGAGGGCACTGCAGGTGCGCGGGTCGCCGCCGGCACCCAATGTTTAACTCCAACCTCAAGATGCTACTAGATTACTTCTCACGGGCCTCAATGCCATCGCATGCTAGTAGATCAGATGCTAGTACTAGCTAGTAGTACTACTACTAGTAGTTAATGAATCCGATATTGCGGTCAATACACTCATACAGACTGACACTGATGATACTTTAGAAGCCCTTTTATGTTAGGGAAACGGAAAAGGATTTAGAGGCAATTTTTGGGGAAACATAGAGCTCACACGTCGAAGATCTCATTGTTTATGTTACGGAAAAATGCACACGCATCTGGCAGAGAGATTACTCTGAAAAGATCAGCGTGTGGCGAGCCATAGTTTAGCTAATCGAATGATTACTTTGTGTGTTTCTGCTCTCTCTTTTTTTCCATGTAAACAGCCATTTTGTAAAATCTGCTTGCTACGCTCTGCTGCTTTTTGAAAGAAAAATACCCTCCAGGTCATCTGCATGCTTGATGCCTCATGCTTTCAGATTGCAAGAAAAACTGAAGCCATACTACCTTTAGGCTCATCACGCGACCCATTGCCGGCAACGGCAGTTGTGCCTGATACTACCCGGCGGCGCCGACCCCTCCCGCACCTCAGCGATAGACGGAAAGGCATCAAGCACTTCTTGCGTAATCTGACGGGTTCGTCCGGGCAGACACAGAGCATGAGTGGGCATGACTCGATAGTAACAACTTGCTGTGTATAGACAAGAACGAGAAGAAGAAACACGGCACACAGCTCAAGGGGAACATAACTTATCATGAAGCTGGAGATGCATCGGCACATGATTAACAACAGAACAAGGTTATAAATACAATCATTTCACGAGAACATTAGCCATGGTGCAAAAACAGAATATGATTCTGTCAACAGCTTCGTCAGAACTGAATGCAAGTGCTGAGATCCCAAACCGGTTGATCGAGTACATTGAGGCTAGAAAATTTTCCATTTCATAAATCTACAGAATTATTAGTTGCTTCTAGAACAGATTTCACAGAGAATCTAAAACAAATTGGACATCAACTGAAACAAGTTCTCTAAATTTAATGGTACAATCCAAATTATATAAAGCGAAAACTTATTGCCATTATTTTTTTTTCAGTTTTGTGTTTGATGTGTAAAATTAGCCTGAGTGTAATCGATTTGCTAGTTTTGCTTACATCCGGTGTAGTTTCTATTTGCCTATTTCTGTGGGGAGCTGCAGTTGTATGCTTGTAGCCATGCCCTGGCCCTGAGATATACAAATATTGGGTAAACCTCATTAACAAATAGCGTGCCTCCCTATCAGTGTTATTTGTAGTGTGGTTCCTTTGAACTAATGTCATCTTTTGTGCTTCCGCATTCATTGATTTTTGGAATGTGAGTATTATCTATGATTTTTCTAATGTTTTTCATGTATTTTTTTCAGTAAACTCTTTTTGCAAACTTGGTCATCATATGAAATTGCAGAAAGGTATATCATACTGTCCATATCGGCATATCCTTATCTTGATTGAATTGTGTGCTTTGGGAAGTGATTGTATGATATGGCCAAATGGTTGGCTCCTAAAACTGGGTCCAAACTGGTAAAAAGACATCAGTCAGAAGTTTTATCTTATTCTGAAAATAATTAACTATAACTAAATTCAAAACCTTATGATCAACTCTCCTGTAAGTCCAATCTAGCTCTACTTATATTAGTAAGAAATATCAAGTACCACCATATATCCCGATTCCAGATCAACAAAATAATTCAGATTTACCTGGCTCCATTATTCCTATTCAGCCAATAAAAATAGATGCATGTGTGCTCATCATCAGACCAGACTCACATGTGTCCTAACTTACTTTCGTACTGAACCACAGCCAAATTAGCATACAGCCTATCCCAATCTGCCAGATTGATGCACCTAAAAGGCAGCTTTTTACCAAGTACCCAAACTTGCAGAGGCAGTTCTAATTTCATACTTTTGAAGTACTCAGAATATCAATCTCAAGGCCATAACAGAAATATGTTACTGAAATAAGTTGAGATTATCTGAATATTAAACTAATGCAACTCGACAGAGCAATGCCAAAACTGTTGCCTAACCTTGCTCAAAATAAGGAATATGACCGCTGAACTATCACTGTGAACATCAATTTAGTATCGAATCACATATTGTAATGAATCAGAAAGGAAAGGCAGTAAGCACCAGACATGGACAATGAGCTCAATTTAAGTGATAGATTAACCAAGGCATTATCCAAATTCCACTGATAAACATCAGACTGTCGTGTGTTGTTCACGTATTCCACTCATCCTATCAGGTACATAGTGGTTGAAGCTTGCAAACCTTATTATCCCGCACCCAAATAATACATTCTAACCTTCTACAGCTTTGCTGGCTTGGGAAAGATGTCAGGGGTGAACTTCTGCGCGGCACTTATGCTCCCCTTGATTTTAATCGCCCCTCTGCACAAGCAGAGCAATAGTACTTATCAGCTAAAAAACCAATCCAACTTTCAGGCATTAATATACGTTTAAGACGATATCTTATATCAGAATTTTTTTTAAAAAAAAAACAAATACTGTTTCTGTTCAACTAACCGGATGAACGCAATCTGCGGGTTCGTCTTGCCGGTGGCGATTCCAAGGAAATCGTTGTCAGTGAAGGAGAAGGTAGCATCCGGCTTCCCCGCGTACGGCCCTATCCCAAATATCAGAATCAAATCTTTCAGACTACCGATCTGGGGAACCAAAATTCAGGCCGAAGAACAACGGGAAAGGAGGGACCTTTGGTGACTTCGCCCTTCTTGAGGTCGACCACGAAGATCTCCTCGTCAACGCCGAGCTTCTGTAACGCACAGCACCGCAGAGGAACACAGGGTCAGAAAGGCCGTCGATCTGGCCGGGCTTCCACACAATCTTGAATCTTGGAAGAAAACTAGGAGAGTTGTTAACGGGAGATTTCGGGAGGAGGTGAGCCTGACCTTGGGGGCGATGTTGAGCTGGTAAACGAGACCGACCTTCTTGGTGATCTCCTTGCCGGCGTCGGTGGCAAGGTGCAGGCGCATCTGCTCCAGCAGCTGCGCGGATTTCAGGCTGCTGCCGTCCATGTCAGAGATGGGAATATCAGCGGCGCGGAGTAGAACTGGAGGGAGAGAGATTGCAGACGGGAGATGCTAGAAATAGCAGGGGAAGCTTGTTCGGTTTTGTGGGGAAGCAGAGTAGTTGCGGGAAGGAGAAGGCAATCAATCGGCGTCTGCCGGCAAGAGTACAACTCCAACCGCCCGGGGACGTGCCGGCACGCTACGCTACGCTACGCCACGCCACGCTGGCTGGGTGGATCCCCGGCCCTATCCGATTTGTTGGCTGTTGGCAGTGGGGACACCACACCACACAGCGGCTGTTGGAAAGTTGGAATTGCATAATTGCGAGGCCTCCTATATACGATGAGTCCGTCTAATAATCACATCAAATCCGTTTCACATGACCGCATAATATTTGGAATTCTGGCCTATCAGGGGTTGACATTCTCCATGTTAAGTTTAGTGTATATTTGGATGTTTAGCATGTTTAGATTGTCGAGTCAGTATGTTTAGAATGCTGCAAAACTTTGCCGTGCTAAAAATTAGCGTAAGTAAACGTTTTGAAAAGGTATATTTTGTTTCACGTAACTTCAATTAGACCTGATTTGGCTCGCCAGAGCCCACAAATCCATCCCAACCCGCCCGAAAAATATATGAACCGATCAATGTGTTGAGTGGGCATGTGTCAAGATTAGGGCAGCTCCAGCGTCGCGTCGCTTTTGAGAAGAACAGAAAACGACAGCAACTACGGTTCGAATTGTGCAGTGTTCGGTTCGTTTTGCTGGGCCCACGATGCAATAAAAAAGCGGCCATGTATCTCTCGGTCGAGTACTGGTTCTGACAGACGAGAAGGAAAAAGGCCATCGAAGTCGCTCGCGTCGAGTATTTTATTCGCTTCGCGTCGAACAGAGTTTTGTGGTCGATTTCTTCGTCTGACAACCAGCGGTCGACTCTCATGTGCTCGGTTCGGTATTTTGGAGCTATGGTTCGATTCATGACCCAACATAAAGCATGGGCTAGGTACAGGCCTACTTTCCTAATCTGAAACACGAAAAAAAAACTAACCCAAAATAATATGGAAAAATCAAGTTTACCGACTCGAAAAATGTACCAAAAATTAAGTTTTATCTGATCTGAACCCAACTCAACCTGACCACATGTCGGGGGTCAAACTCTCTAACCCAATTCTCGATGGGCAAAAAAAACGGCATAAAGTCTAATTTGCTAAAACTGACATCAAAATTAGAGATACATATAATATATGACAACTAAAAAATGATGGTAACATCAAACAGAGAAGAAAAAGGAAAATCTAACCTTCGGTTTACATTTAGTCAACTAGCTGCCATAGCTTATGCTGTGCTTTTTAGCGTATATCCAACAAGTTCTATTATTCAATTTTCAGATAAACTTTGCTGCCATAGCTTATGCTGTGCTTTTTAGCGTATATCCAACAAGTTCTATTGATGATTCAAACTTTGCTGCCATTGATCTGGTCAAGGACCTAGAAATAGCTAGGCATTCCTTAGCTACTAAGAAAATAGCTCCTAATAATGCTAGTAACTTAGATGAGCCCCTGCTAGAAATTCTGGAGGAGGAGATATCTGAAGTTGAAAGTATTACCATACCCTCCCCAAGGAGAAAAGGAAAGCCTAGAAACAGGCTTTCCCTATCTGGACCTAGAAAAGGAAAAAAAAAAAGTAAGGAAAATCCTTACCCCAGAAAACCCAAGAGTGAGGAGCAAGGAAACCTTGACCCCACCATGGGCAATAAAAATAAGAAAGAAAAAAAGAAAAAATAATGAAAGGGCTCATATGGAATTGTAGAGGCATAAAAAAAAACGTGTCTCATCTTTCCTCAAAAATCTAATTCTGGAGCATAAATTCCATTTCATTGGGCTACAAGAAACAATGCAGCCATACATAGAGGACAAAACTCTTAGATTAATTGACCCCTCATAGGATTATCTATGGAAATGGTTGCCATCAAGTGGAAAGTCTGGTGGAATCTTGGTAGGTATAAACCTAGAGCACCTGGATGTGGGTGGATTCACAGAAGGTGAGTTCATGCTACAATTGAATTTGTGGAATAAAAAACTTAGAACTAAATGGAATTTAGTTACTGTTTATGGGGCTGCCCAAGTGGAAAATAAGGATGCTTTCTTGGCAGAATTGGCAAATTTTTGTAGTAGGAACAAGGAGCCTTACATTATAGGAGGAGATTTCAATATTATTAGATTTCAACATGAAAAAAACAAACCTAGAGGCGTCAACAAATACTCAGACACTTTTAACTCCATTATCTCAGCATTTGAGCTGAGAGAAATCTTCATGACAGGTGGAAAATTCACCTGGTCTAACAACCAGGCAGATCCCACTCTTGAAAAACTTGACAGGGGCACTTATGTCCAAAGAATGGGAGGATTTATTTCCAACAGCTTCAATTAACAAAATGCCTCGAGAAGTGTCAGACCATAATCCCTTGATTCTATACACTGATGTGAATAAGCCTCTCAACTATTTGGGCTTCAAATTTGAGCTGGCCTGGATTATACAGCCTGACTTCAAGGACTTAGTTAAAAAAATCTGGGACAAACCTTGTCATGCTGAATCAGCATTTGACAGGATACAAATCAAACTGAAAAGGTTCAAACAATACTTCAAAGGGTGGGGTTTCAATCTACAAGGAGCTAGAAGAAAGCGTAAAAGTGAAATTCAATCCTCTCTAAAGGAAATGGAAGAAGAAGAAGAAGAATTGGGCCCTTTACCATACACCGCCTTATGTTTGAGAGCCAATTTGACCACTGAACTCTTGAAAATTCTAGAGGAGGAAGAACTCTATTGGTTCAAGAGAAGTCATGAAACATGGCTTCACAAAGGGGACAATAATACCGATTACTTTCACAGAGTTGCCAACGGAAGGAAAAGGAAAAATGCAATTCATTCCCTGCAGGATGAGGACCGTACTATTGAAGGAGATCCTGCACTGTTGGATCATGCAACTAAATACTACAAAAAACTCTTTGGTCCAGCTGAGGACAGGAAAATCCCCCTGAATCCTAGTCTCTTTGAAAATGTAGAGAAATTACCAGAGGATGATAATAGGGACCTATGCAGACCTTTCACAGAAGAAGAAATAAAAAATGCCCTTGATCAAATGGAACACAATAAAGCTGCTGGGCCAGACAAAATCCCTATTGAATTTTATCAATCTTGCTGGGATATCATCAAAATAGATATCATCGAGTTGTTTAATGACTTTCATCGAGGAAACCTCGATGTTAGCAGACTGAACTATGGTATAATAACTCTACTGCCAAAGGTGAATGAGGCCAATAAAATTCAACAGTTCAGGCCTATTTGCCTCCTTAACTGTCTTTACAAATGGATCACAAAAGTCTTGACTGTGAGAATATCCCCCTATGCTGAAAAGTTAATAAGTAGAGAGCAAACCGCCTTCATGAAAGGCAGAAATATAATGTCTGGAATTATGGCCCTACATGAGATCCTGCATGAAACTAAAAGACAAAAGAAAATTGGCGTTGTCCTCAAATTAGACTTTGAAAAGGCCTATGATAAAGTAGATTGGAATTTCCTATTTGATTGCCTCAGATATAGAGGATTCTGTGACAAGTGGCTAAAATGGATCAAGGAAGTGGTCTCTGGAGGATCCTTGAATATCAAACTGAATAACCAACTCGGTCCTTATTTTGTGAGCCATAAAGGTGTCAGGCAAGGTGACCCTCTGTCTCCTATCTTATTTAATTTTGTGGCTGATTGCCTAACAAGGATGGTCCATAATGCCCAAAATAATGGAATGATTAAAGGATTGGCTGAGAATCTTATTCCCAATGGGGTTGCAATATTGCAATACGCAGATGATACCATAATCTGCCTTGAAAACAGCATAGAAACAGCCAGAAACACTAAACTTCTGTTATACTTATATGAAATCATGTCTGGTCTGAAAATTAATTTCATGAAGAGTGAGATAGTGTTGATACATGGGGACAATGACCTGGCCAATCAATATGCTGAAATCTTCAATTGTCAAGTGGGCCTCTTCCCTATAAAATATCTGGGAGTTCCTGTAAGCCCAAGTAGGCTACATGTAGCTGACTGGATACCCTTGCATGATAAAAATGGAAAGAAATTGGATATTTGGAAAGGGGGTTCTATGTCCATTGCTGGAAGAACCACTTTGATCAACTCCACTCTATCAAGCTCCTTTATATACCACATGTCCCTATATCTGTTACCTCAGACATCTGTGGATACCCTTGATAGACAAAGAAGATCCTTCTTCTGGCAAGGTGGGGGGCAGAAAAGAAAATACCACTTAGTCAAGTGGGAACTGATTTGTCGAAGTAAGAAGAAAGGTGGGCTGGGAATTAAAGACATCAGAAAAATGAATATAAGTTTGTTGTGCAAATGGTGGTGGAAGTTAGAAAATGAATCTGGCCTTTGGCAAGATCTAATACAAGCCAAATACATAAAACAAGATCTTATAAACACTGTGAAGCCAAAGTTTGATGACTCACCGATTTGGAAGGACTTGATGAAAATAAGACACATCTATCTCAGGGGCAGGAAAATATTAACTCAAAATGGGGCCAAAACACTTTTCTGGACTGACAGTTGGCTGGATGACATCCCTCTGAGCTCCAAGCAAGTGTTCTATTTGAAATCTGTAATGAAAAGGATATTACTGTCGAAGAATTTGTAGAGAAAGAGGGCCATCTCACGTTCAGGAGATGGTTACCTAATTTCTTATCTGAACAATGTGAAAACATACGAAGTTCAGTACTAGAAATCCAGTACTCAGAATCACATGATCAGGTGGCATGGAAATGGACCAGGTCTGGTAAATTCTCTGTCAAATCAACCTATGACAATATAACAAGAGATGAAACTGGTGATCCTCATAACAAAATATGGAAGTCCAAAGTGCCGTACAAAATTAAGATTTTCCTATGGCTTCTAATACTTGGGGCTGTTCTAACAAAAGATAATATGATTAGGAGAAATTGGGCTGGTGACCCTACATGTAGATTTTGTGATTCTGCCGAAACTGCAGAGCACCTGTTCTTTCAGTGTGCAATAGCTAAAGCTGTGTGGGGAATTGTGGCACATAGCATTGGTGTCAATAATATTCCTACTAACATCAAACAATATTGGAATTGGATAGACCAACACCTCCCCAACAGTAGTCACTCCCATGGCCTAGGCTTGGCCGCTATATGCTGGGCCATGGAAAGCCACAAATAAGGCTTGCTTTGAGAAAAAATTGATCAGACATCCGGCCGAAATACTATGTCATGCATGTGCTTTTATGAACTTTTGGACAGGGTTGCAGAAGACAGATCTCCAGGCTCAGCTCACGAGCGGCGTGAAGATCCTACTGGCAACAGCTTGCCGCATCCTGGCGTCGCAGCAAGGAGCACCACCAGCCCCCCCCCCCCCCCCCAAGACTGCTTCCAGCCGAAGAAGAGGAGGAACAGCAAGACGGCGAATGAGCAACTTCGAACTACCCTTTCCAGCCCAGTTCAAGTGTTGACACCGGATGCGCTTTACTATCTGCAGTCTGGCGATCCATCGTGATCGAGCTTTTGCAGTCGTTGTTAGGCAACTTTTATCTCTCTGGTTCTGCCCTGCGAGGCTCTCACTAGTGTATCTGTCCTGAACCAGGTCTAGTGCGCTAGTGCTCTTCCCCCTGCTCTCTCCTTCTGAACTCTAGTTCCGTGAACTTCTGTATTTCCGTTGCTTAATGGAAATGGAGGACGCCTCGATTCAAAAAAAAAAATTCAGATAAACTTTTATCATATGTTTTGAAAGAGTACACTGCCACGAGGCATACGGAAAAGTGCTAAAAGAGAAAATGTTTGCTAACCCATAATCCAATCAAGGACTAGATCTAGCGGTGGGTCAGAGTAGCGTTCAATACACACGTGGTGTCTCCGCTCTTCACGCTTGGTCAATGGTGCATGAATTGCAGAGACACCACACCAGCGGCCTGGCACACTGCAGCACGACCACAGGACGGACAGCCTGCTTTGAGGTCCTCGGCCCAACCGAATAGGCCCACGTCCCCACGAGGCCTGCAATTCTGCAAACCAGGACCACCGGAGGAAAACGAGCCCAAAACGACAACGAAGCACAGAGCCACGGAGGCGGGCAGGTGGCCAATCACAAGCTCGCTCATCCGCTCGCCGTTCCACTCTTCCGAGTCCCAACTGCCTACGTACGCCCTCTCCCCTCGCAAGTCGAACGCGAGTCCCCCGTCGGAAGGCCATCGTCTCCCGTACTCCCTCCCGACTCCCGGTATGTGTGTACTCTAGTGCATTCTGACTGATACTATCTTCTTGGTCTCTTGTACTCGTTGGTGAACTGAACAATCTCTGCTCATCTTGATGGCTCGATCAAACAGACTGGAGCACTATCTTCCTTTTTCTTTGTGAAAACGAGAGAGGAGCCTTGACGACAATTGATTCGCCGACGCCCCCATCGGACCATCTGCTACTGTCCTTGTGACAATTGATGAATTTGGTACACATTTCAGTAGTGTAGTACTACCCTCACAAGTCATGCCTGTTACTTGACCTAAGGATTTTTTTTTTTTTGGTGCCATTGGATCTGTATAACAGTCTACTCTTGCATAGAGTCCCTATCAGTAGTAATCATCTACGGAGTAAGATAACAAAATGTTCCGAAATGGAAAGAAAATTAATTCACTTTTTTAGTAACACGGATAACATATCCCTTATGACTTCATTAGTTTATTATGAGTAGTCAGTAGTGTGGCAATCACCTATGATTGATTGTAAGCTGGGCACAAGAGCTGTGAGCGAATGTGCCATTGCCAAAACACGGGGTTGGCTTGTCGTGATCGTGATGATGCAAATAGAAACGGAACCCCTAGCATGACATAGCATGACCACAACTGTGTTGTTAAACTTGCTCAATATTTTGTGATGCGCTGCTATTGTACATCATATGCTCTTGTTTCTCGTTTCTATTTCCTTCTTCTTGGCGGTCACCAAGCACCACAAGCATTTTCTAGAGTTTTTCTTTTCTTTTTGGGATGCATGGCACAAGGAGTTGTTCATTAAGGAGGAGAAGTTTCTAGAGCTTGGCTCTGGCCACACTTTTCGGTATCTTGTTGAAGCTCAGTCCATCTAGACTTTAAAATGGAAATGGGCAGATCAGAACTATCAAAACAAACTGAGAGTCTAGAGCGACCAACTCATTGGCTGTGTGGTTGAATGCATGGACCACTTAAAGTGGGATGTTGTCATATAGAATTATAACAGGCCTTATTTTGATTTCCTTTTTTTTATAAAAAAAGGAAACTTGTGTACAGTTCCAACCCTTGAAAAAGTAGCTATCATGATTAGTTGTGCAATAGTAATAATCAACGTACTGAATTGGTGATATGACCTAGAATGAAGTTATAGTAGAAAAAATGAGTTAGGAATTAGTTTGACTATGAAATTTTGTAAATGCTGGTGGTCCACCATAGACAGTGGAGAACTGGAGATAACGCTCATTAAGTGTTGGCTGTGCTGTCCATTCAGAGCAGTAGTGGTAGCTGGACATTCAGCTCCACCCGCCCTGTCTCAACAACTACTGCCATGGTAAGATCTAAGAATCTTAATACTATCTATAGACAGATTGTAAGAATATACATTACAGATAAATAGTTGAATTGTTTGGATCCCTAAATATAAGGTGGATGTAACGTTTGGTTGTGCAATTTGTGTGTCAATAATCTCAAAATTGCTGGTGGAGAGAGAGAGAGAGAGAGAGAGAGAGAGAGAGAGTGGGTTACGGGATTATAAAAATATGGATGGTTGGATTCTATGATCTGCATAAAATATGGGATATTAGGGTGGATGCATTTTTCTTTTAGCTGGTTTACATAATCTGGTCTAAACAACCCCTCAATATGTGTGTTCCATTTAATTTATATCACACACGTCTTTTGTAGAAGCGTTTACCAGGGTTGGCTAATGTGGGACAATAATTACATCGAGGTGTGTTAGTGGACGCCGAGTGGTTTACAGGTTTTTATTAGTGGGAACTTAGTGATCTTCTCAAACCTTGCTCGAGTGGCTAGCTAGGGTCAGCTTCAGCTTGATGGCAAGGTGAGTCATCTTTCTTTCTTCGTGGTACAGGCGCGTCTGACTGTCTTTGTTGTGAGAATTGAGATCAACAACATTCTGCTGTCTGGTGGCAATAATCACACACATGGGAAGCATTACCTGAAGTCCTGAACTGTGAACTTGTGTCGCAATCTTCGAACGCGACAGCTACATATCGTCGCACATTGATCAGCAAATAGCTCGAAAAAAGGGTATTGTTACAAAGCAGGTTAGAAACTAAATACTCTTATCACTAGAGGGTACAGACCAACTGAGCTATGACCTGATGGTATCTCACCATAATCTGATTATCATGTAAAGCAGCAGCACAGCTGCATCAAGAAACAGCATTAAGTTACATTCATGATCTCAACATGGCAATAGGTAGGCGGGAGTTAAACAAATTAGGTATGCCTCATTGTTCATCTGAGGATTTCGCAACTGAACCTAAACGGCAACTGTCACGGGCAGTCTACCCACAGAACGGTCACATAACAAGGAGAACGGTAGCTCTGAAGAGACGGTCTACAGGAGCGAACTGGAGATTCTGACTTCATCTGATATATACACGCGGGTCACATCTAAGGAAGCCGATGATCTTAACTTTGGTCAATGCTGAGCGAACTTCAGCAGTCTACCACGGGCCCGTCAGGGTGCGACGCAGGCAAAGTTTCTTTGCCTTGGGTCCAAGTTGTTTGTTGATTCGTTCCAGGACCTGCGAAAACCATTCACAAAGAAACTTTTGTGAGCGTAAGAGGCGCTGTCTGAAGAGAACTTTTTTCCACTGCTGCATATGAAAAAGAGCAACAACAAAGATCTACTGGCTTAAGCTACAAAACAGTCATAAAATTTTACCAGGATTGTCAGGGTAAAGCATATAACTCAAGGTCAAGGTGTCATAACTAATAACGGTAATCAGAAGGAAACAACTATATGAACTTCAGAAAAATGAAGGCATGCATTACTATTTTATTGGCAAGTGGGAATTCAGGGAACATTCAGTGGCACAGGGAGAATTAATTCTGTTTTATCTCACTAAACTATGAGAATGCCAACACGTACATCATTCTTTCACCAATGAGGTTTTCTTTCCTTTTTAAGATAATCTAAATCAGACAAAGTTAAAGTGCAGATGTGGTAGCACTAAGGAAGGTAAAACTGCGTTTGTTAGCATTCTACTTCCAATAAGTACATCTTACGTCATTCAGATGCCATTCATAGGAACCTCTCGTTAGTTAAAATCTGAACTTATCATCTAGGGGAAAAAGATAAAGAAAAAATATAGAGTTACACGTATCAAGGAAAAGTGTATGCAGAAATTCAAAGTTTCAATTAAAATGTGTAACCTTTAAAGGGAACACAATCCATATATAGGCTAGCAGTGCAAGGTAAGAAGATACTAGAATTCAAAAATGAAATGTTTAGTTATTATGGGGAGAAACCATTGTCATAGGAAAGTTATGGTATTCCAAACATTTACTCCATATAAAGGAATTTGTATTTGGAACCTAGACCTGTACTGAATCCACATGACCTAGACTTATCATGTCAAGGTTTGCCACATAAGAGCTGAAAAATTGATCTGCCTAGCAATGGCTCTCCGGCTATGTCCAGGCTTGCCCCCATACTTGTTTTGCCTGCCTTTTGCTCAGATTTGTGCTCATTTATAGTAATATGGTTTATTCTCAAACAGTTTTGGCGAACTAACACTTAGATCTCTAAGAGCTAAACATTCAGGAGTCTTGATAGAATCATGTGTATTTTACACTTACATGTTCACAGTACATAAAACAGGCACAAAAACCAGAATGGAAAATGAAAATCAAATCACCTCTATTTTCATGTCATGACTTAATTTTACATTTTTATACACCAAATCTTTGTTCTTATGAAGATGAAAAGAACAGCTGAATCCAGCAAATGCTTTGGTAGATTTTTTTGGGAGAAAAGGGAGTAACTTTCGAGCCATGTAACTGGTAGTGCTGAAATAACATGGACATAAAAATGGAACAAGCAAAAAAAATCACTGATGATTTGTAATAAACAATTATAAGTAAAGAAAAGTGCAGAATCAGTAGTTAGTCATCTTATTTCTGAAAAACATTCAAACTAATGTCCAATAGAATAGCAGCAGGTTTCTATCATGGAGAGCTGTAGGCAGAGCCGCATTGAAATGATGTGGAGGCTTGATCCAGTAACATTCCATAAGAAGGGAAAGGCTTGAACCAATTATACGGAATTAGATAGGAAAACGTAATCGGTTAGCTAATGGCAGTCATCACTCATCACACACAAGGGGCCATAAAAAACATGCAGTAACAATCAGACAGTGTACAGGAATTGGTACTGAAAACTCAACATCAATAGTATCATTACCTCATCCTTTTGCATTTTTAGCATTTCAACCTGCACATTCAAGCATAGAAAATTATCAAGTGAATATATGACCTCAGTAGTTTTTTTTATCAGGGATTAAGAAGAAACAAACTATCACCAATCAGATCTGAAATATATAAATCCATACAGGAGTTAAGCTAACCAGAGAATTCCTTTGTCTCATACAACGATGAATGCAAATATGCAACAGTAACAATTTATGGCTAATGCCAGATATCCAGGTGTTACATGTGGCAGTGGAAATTCTAGGTTTCTTAATTCCATATAGATAGTGTGTAATAAACAGAAATCAAGTTACCAGTAACAGCATTGAGTTCATGAAATATGTGTGGCGATCTAGAAAACACCACTAGGTCTAGAAAACAATATGACACTTGTCTGCTAGGAGCTCAAATCTAAGACAAAAGGTATCAAATAAGTGTGCACAGTCTCCAACAGTTACTGAAGTTAGGTCGATGCAGCACATCTGTAAGACTGTAACAAGGTCCAGGCATTTGAAAACTGCTACTAAATGCGGCAACTTATCTGTTCCTATGCCAGCAGCAAGCATCTTGGGGAAACATATTAAAAAACATATAGGAGCTCAAATCTCTAGAAAAGGATGCCAATTGTGGAGAAAGACTTAATAAATGTCCAATACCAAGAGATCATCTGAGAACCACATATTGAGTACATGAAGTCATGAATTGATAAGGTAAATTAACACATGATGTGCATACAACTATGAAGTCAAATTTATAAATTTTGAGTGGCACCGAGGAAATTTTTAATAAAAGTACAAAGCATAGCAGTTATACCTGCTTTTTTTGTAATTCGTCATTGTGCTCCTTAAGTTTTGCCACCTCAGCTTCCAACTCCATTATGTAAGCCTGCAACGCTAGATAGCACACTGTTCAGTGTCTAAAACTGGGATGTGTTTTTAAAATCCTATCAGTGAGTCGAACCACATAACAATATATGCTAGCAAGCACAGCGATTCAATAGATTTGAGTTCCATTTGCAATACAAGTGCATCGTGGAATAATATATGCATATAAAAGGGGTCCATTATCCCTCTTCTATTTTTGGTAAAAAAAAAGTCAGAAAGGATACAAATTCATGTGTTTGTCGTTGGTATGCAAACTTCTGAAAGCTCAAGAGTCCAAGACTGAAACTGGTATGTGTAACCACCATCTCCAAAATTAACTAACTTATCCGTCGTCTATCAGTCTTTCTGAATCTGAGAAGGTCAGGTTGAACCATGGTTCATTCGCAGATTCTTCTCCTCTTCAGGTTAGGATGATTATACAATCCCAACTTGCTAATTGTAGAGCCTACTCAGGCATAAATAAACTAATACAATCGAAACAGCAAAACTGGAAGTGGCAGATCACATCAGGTGATTAAAGTACAACATAATCGAGGGGCATACCAAATATAGTCACCATAGAGATCCATTTCAGACAAGGTTTTAATATAATTAAGCAAAAGGCATATGATTAACGGATAACGGATAGCACAGCAGATTAGCAGTGCAGTGGAAGAAGAAGCAAAGTTTTCACCTGCTTCCTCGCGCGCGACCTGGCCGCCGACTCCCTGTTCTTGATCATGCGCCTCTGCCTCCTCTCCACCACCTTCTCGACGGTGGGGCCCTTCCTCACCCTGAGCGCTGTGTCGAACGGGTACGGCACCGGCGACAGCGACGACAGATCCCCGGCCTCCACCTTCCCCATGCCGTTGAGCACGATGGGCGTCGTCGGAGCGGCCACCGTCATCGCTCCTCCGAGCCCCTGCCCGACGATCCCGGTCACCAACCCGTTCCCCAGCTGCAAGGTCTGCGGCGCAACCGCATTGGCCTGGGAGAAGAGCGCCTGCGCCTGCGGCGGCAGCACGACGTGCTGCTGCCCCATCTCCTCGCGCACGACGCCGGCGCGCACGAGGAACTCCTCCAGCGTCATGGAGCCCAGCGTGGGCTGCCGCTGGGCCTGCGCCTGCACCGGCATCGCCACCGGAGCCGCCGCGGCGGCGGGGGCGGGGGGCGGGACCGGCGGCACGTCCTCCCCGCCGGTGAGGCCCACGATCTCGCGCCACACCTCGTCCACCGTCTTCTGGCTGAGCGTGCGGGGCAGCGTGAAGGAGCCCTGGCGCTGGATGCCAGCGCCCCCCGTCTGCTGCGCGTGCGCGTCCACGGACGCGGCGCCCGTCGTCGGCGCCGCGGCGGCCATGGCGTTGGACTCCTCAGCCGTCCAGATGTTGCGCAGCAGCTCGTCCATGTTCATGGACCCAAAATCCTTGCTTGCGCCGCCGAGCGCGTTCTGGAACTCGTCGAACGTGAGCGAGTAGATCGAGCCCTCCCGCGCCAGCGCCGGCCCCCCGCCACTCCCTCCCGGCATCTCCATCCCCCAAATCCCACCGGAATTCCTCCGCAGCTCCGCTCCGAGAGCACAGGAAGAGGAAGATGCAAGACAACCACCGCAAAGCAGAGCAGAGGCGAAAGGGAGGAGGAGACTTATACCCGACGAGCCCGCTGCAGAAGCGACAGGGAGCAAGAGAGCTCGCTCGGGGGAAGGGGAACGAACGAGCCGAGCGTGATTAGTTGCGGCCGGGCGCGGAGTGTGCTACAGTATACCACAATTAGCAAGGGGAAATCCAGTTAAGAATGGGGGAGCATTGGGAGATGTGGAGGTCGAGCGTTGGTGGGGAGTTGGTGCGGCTTTGAGGGAGGAGGAGGCGATCGCGGCGGCGAGGTGGGCGAGGGGACAGGTGTCGCCTCGGGGCTAATAAAGTGCCTGCTGCGGCTGCCGTCGGGGGACGACAAGGCCCCGCAAACTGGATAGAGGATTGTGATATAGCTATGTGTTGTCAAGTTGACATTGATATGTTTATGTTTGTTCTATGTTTGTAGATACGCAATGTCTGGTAGAGAGAAAGATGTTGTATGGGAACATGGTGAAAAACTTCACCCCGGTTGGAGATGCAACTATTGTCATAAGTCCAAGGGAGGCGGTGGTGCCACTAGATTGAAACAACATTTGGCAGGGCGCGGGACGGAGGTCGTCCATTGTGATAGGGTTTCAAAGGAGGTGCGTGAGTACTTTCAGCGTGAGCTTGAAAGGGCAAAGAAGCTAACTGCTCAACGTGCTCAAGAGAAGTTGAGAAAGGAGAAGGCTGCAGCGGAAGGTAACTATCCTGGTGGAGATGAAGCGTATGATGAGGAGGCTGAGCTGCAGCGTGCCCTGAACCAATCAAGAGCGGAAGAGGAGTTCCGTCGCGGGGTGCAACAGAGAGGAGGTGCATACGAGCATGGAGGGGGTAGTGGTACGAGGGGAGAGGGTACGTTGCAGAGGATGCTTCGAAGGGCAACTTCAGCGAGGCAGACTCCTGGGGTGACGGACTACAACTTAGGTTCGGCGCGTGGATCGACGCAGCCAAGGATTGACACAGGCTCATGGACGCAGAAGGGTAAGAATGCAAAGGAAGCTATTGGGAGAGCTTGGTCAAAGTTTTTCCATACAGCGGGAGTTCCTGGAAGACAAGCTGACAGTCCATACTTTGTCAGTGCGGTCAGAGAGACACAGAAATGGGGTATGTTTTCTTTCCAGCCAAAATAATAGCTACGCAACTACATGTTTAGATCTAATCTCATGAGATGGGTGGACGGGCCAAACTTGGCAGGAGTTCAAAGCTGAGTTGCGTGTAAGGCAGGGTTTGAATGTGATGTCCACCGCGGAGTATGAAATGGCCTCGCGATGCTACCGTTGAACAATTATTTGTATGAGAGGACTACTAAACTAACTATTTGTATTAACAATTATTTGTATCAGAGGACTACTGAACTATTTACATGGACATTTGTACTATGTTTGTATGTACAATTATATGTATGGATGTTTGTCTATATTTTTAGTTATTTTTTTCCTTAATTTACGCATATTTCATGCCAATTTTTTGCTGTCCCTCGAACCGGTTCAAACCGGTCGGTAACCGGTCCAAACCGGTCGGTAACCGGTTGAAACCGAACGGTTTTGGGGTGTCCACAAAACCGCCTCAAACCGGTCGGTAACCGGCTGAAACCGGTCGGTAACCGGTCAAACCGACCGGTAAGCCGCCCAAAACCAATTGCACGTGGGATTTGAACTCAAAATTTAAATTCAACCGGTTTCTACCGGTTCACGGTCAAACCGGTCCGGTAAACCGCTACCGGCGGCCGGCGGTTCGGATTACCGGACCGGATTTGTAAACCCTGGGTGCAGCCCAGCGCCGGCTGCGCGCCTCACGCACACGGCACATACCCCGCTCTCTGTATCATAGCCGGTGGATAAAAACGGCGCCGAGTTTTGGGTGCGTGCGTCAAGCACTTCCAACTGCCATATATATTCTTACAAGTGACATTTGTCATTTATTTAAATTGCTAAAATGAAAACGCAGCTGCTCTGCCTGTCTGCCAGAATGGTAACTTTAGTTATAAATATATTGTTACAAGTGATAACTTTAGTTGTAAATATTCTTTATATATACCTGGGGTTTACGTAAACCATGGCGGGAGGCAGTATTTCTAATATATAACGTTCAAAAGTTACGTATGCCACGGTAGAGTTTTTTTTAGCGTAGTATGCTACGCTAGAGTAGAACGATGCAATCTCCTAGTAGTGCATGATGGTAGAGATAGTCAGATAGAAATTAAAGAGTGACGGTAACAACTACTATCAAATTATACCAGCAGGAAATGGTAAATTATTTTGGTATACGATGTGAAAGTAGTGCTGTGTTGGTACCCAATTCCTGGTCCAGAATTTTCAGATCCGAGCAGCACTACTCTAGGGTCCGCATGTATATTGATCTGCTGCGTACACGCAGTACCCACCCAGCAAGCGTCCGCCGTTCCTGTGTGTAGCTTTCCGCCCGTGTGCCAGCTTTTTTCCTTTCCCAGACTAGAATACTAGTGGCTCCGGACCTCCCGTTGTAGGGGACCAGGGAGATGGATAGCGAGGGCGCAACGTGTCGGTGTCTGCAGGATGCAGCGGGCTGGCGACGGTACAACGCGGCCAATGAGCGCTGGGCGCATCCTGGCCGCCCAAGCGCGACATCGACGGCCCCGATCGATCAAGCCCATGCGCGATGGGACTCCGTCCCGTCCCGTCTCGTCCCCTTCATCGCCATGTGAGAAGTGAACGGGTCCCGCCGCGGCCGCGATGGCGTTGCCGCTGCTCGCGCCGCGCGCGTCGTCTTTTCCCTTTCTCAGCGTCGAGCAGCCGGACGCAACTTTTCGCCTAAAAACATGGTCCGAAAGTCTTGTCTGTCACTTACAGCGTTTGAAGGGGATTTGATGAGGGCGCTGAAAGTGAAATATGTGTACGGCCACCGTTGTCGTGTCGTGTTTCTTTGGCCCCCGTGAGTTTGCGTGGCAGCGTGAGCAAACGGTGGGAGAAAAATAATGGCTGTCTGCTGTTTCGTTTCGTTGTTTTTGAGCTCTCACTGGCTCGTCGTGCCGGGGAGAGAATCTCGACACTATGCTATGGCCTTGAGCCTATCTTAATTTCATGTACGAACGGGTTTTACAAAATAGTATACGTACCACATTCGTTCAAAAATATAGTATACTGTACGTACGTTATACCAGTTCCATAAGCTGAAGGCAGACAGGCAGTGGATTGCCTGCCCCACCCAAAAATAAAAGTAGGGGAGAATTGTACTGCTCGTTTGGAAGAGCGTGTACAGGAGCGGAGAGCCCCTCCCATGGCGCCACGCAACGTAAAGTCGCCGGCGGCCATGTGTCCCGGGGCACACGACTTGACCGGCCACGCGACGATGGAGGGCCTCATCAGGCCCAATCATGCCGGCCGCTCCGTCCCGGCTGGCCGCCAATGTGCGGCGACTGTTGCGGCAAGATGGATCGGCCGCGCAGGTAGGCGAGGCGCAGCTTATCCTGTCAGTCAGTCAGTTTCAGTTCCGTCGCGTCCATCCTGCCTACCGCGCCGCGCGCGTCTGCATGGCATGGGGATGGGACTCTCTCACCCACCACCTGCGAGGCTGCGATCCGCGGCAGGTGCAAGCGGACAAGCCGGTCTCGTATCGCCAGCCAGCCAGCCAAGCCGAAGGCTGTGTTTAGTCGATGAAGGGAAAAGATTTTTGTTTCTGGGATGCGTGTTATGTGAGGGGGATGAATAGGAAAGGTGAAAAAGGAATTTTTAGGGATGCGTGTTCTGTGAGGGGAATGAATAGTAAGTGCAAAAGATTTTTGCATCTAAACACAACCAAACCCTCTCGCACTCGGCATGGCAGTTTTCTTTTCTAACGTTCCACGGCCGCCTCCGCCTGTGAGGCGACGCCAGCGCGGACCCCTCCTATCATGCCATTTTGAGAGCTTCTGCTCGCAATTGAATAATGCCGCGCGACGGAGTCTCCATCGCGAGGCCGCCCTCCACGTCGCCCGGTTTCTAGTTCCATACCGACCGGCCAAGCACTTGAAAATCACCAGGATTATTCTATCATCCCCCGCGACGGACAGACGGCACGGATTCAGCGCCCTCTCCCCCTCGCCGTCGCCGCACGTCACGACTCATCACGAGCGCCCGCCCGTCTCCCATCCATCGGGAGAGTGAGAGACGGGAGGGATACCGCCCCGCGCGCCGTACAGTCGCGCTCCAACTCCCAACGAGCGAGGCGCCGTGCGGCCTCGTGCGCTTCCGCCGTTGCGGATTTGGTTCGTTCTCGTTTGACGCCTTTGGCGTGATGATTTGTTGTTGTTTGGGTCGCCATCGGGTACCTAACGTGAGCGTCATCGAGGAGAGATGGGAGACGAAACCAATCCGAGAAGAAATATTTTTATATATATATATATGGATCGCGTCGGGGGACGTTTGGATTTCATACGAGTTTCCGCTCGGCTTTACGCCGGCTTCAGGGGGGGTTGTTTTTTCTATGTTGGGGAGGGAAGGGGAGACCGAAACAAAGAAAGAAAGGAGGGGGTGTTGTTTTGCATTGCACCCGGGTAGGTAGGTAAAAAACTATGGGAAATTTCTGGAAGACGTGGGGGAGTAGAATAAAGAATGGCACCCCCGGCACATGCAAGAGCTTCTACAGAGTACCAGGGGGCACAGCTGGGCATGTTACTGGTCGCTCGCTGGTTACGTTGTTTAATCCCCGGTGAATACCTAAGGCTCCTCGACTCGTCGTCGTCTTTTGACTTGGGCCGTGAAAGACTTGGGCCGTGTTTAGTTCCTAAAAGTACTTTTTACTTTCTATTCATTCCCCTCACAGAACACGCATCTCCAAAAATTCCTTTTTTACCTTTCCTATTCATCCCCTCACATAACACGCATTTCAGAAAAAAAAGTACTTTTTCAACTACTCAACTAAACAGGCCCTTGACCACACCGCGGAGGATCATTTGGTCGCCGGCTTTTGTGTGCGTCGGTGTGTGCTGTGTGCGTGCACTGTTTGTGGGTGTGCGTTTTCTTGCAATTCGAGGCTTCAAGCTTTGTGCCCGCGCGCGACGGCGCGGGACACCGACTGCAATGTGTTTTGGGCCGCTTCTTTGGACATTTTCTGGCCTGGTAAGTTTCTGAGCCCGGCTTGTGTGTGCCACATCTTGTTATACCGGGCCGTCTTAATATCCCTTAGCCCACATGCAGGAAATTTTTTAATTTTTATACTTTTTATTTTTGGAATTTTCAAAAATAAATACCCTAATGAAAAAATTACAGAAATATACCTCCTCCCGCCATTTGAAACGGTTATAACCGGATGAACCGGCGGAATGTTACTGTAGCACAGCATTCCGCCAGTTCATCCGGCGAAAAGTAGGCTGTCTGGATAGTGTATTTTTAAAAACTCATAACTAATTTATATGACCTTATATGGAGATGATCCTTATATGAAAGTTGTAGATCTCAACAAGACGAACAACTTTTCAAAAGTTTTCTATTTGAAATTATCTAAGTACTCTAGTAATTCACTCAATTTTCAGATCTTATATTTCAAATCTTAGATCCGAAAATTGAGTGGATTATTTGAGCACTAAGATGACTTCGGATGAAAAAAAAATTTAGCTACAAAGTTGCACATCTCGTCGAAAGCTACAACTTTCATATAAGGGTCATCTACATCCAAGGTCATATGAATTGGTTATGATTTTTTTAAAAATACACTATATGGAACAAACTACATTCCGCCGGATGAACTGGCGGTATGTTGTGCTACAGTAGCATTCCGCCGGTTCATCCGGCTATAACCGTTTCAATGGCGGGAGGTGGTATACTTTTGCAATTTTTTCATTAGGGTATTTATTTTTGAAAATTTCAAAAATAAAAAATATAAAAATTAAAAAATTTCCCGCATGCAGTGTCAGCTGTCTGGGCCTGGGCTGTGTTCAGATCCAGGAAAAAGTACTTCTGCAATAAGTTTTTCTATTCACCTCACTCACAGAACACTCTTCCCAGTGCACTATTCATCTAAAACTTTCACCCACTTCTTTCAATATGAACACAGCCCTGGAACCCAACAAGCTCGGCCAATTGTTTGTTTGTTACTCTACAAGCAAAACGTACGTACGCCGCACACCGTGGTCTATATGCATATTTTAGATTTTTAGCGGCTTATGGATAAGACACGTATTCGATATAGTTGGTGGCATGGTGCCACCCCCCCCACCGTGAACGCTCTTAGGGCACCCGCAGTGTGATGAATAAACTATGCCTGGTTTTTCCGTTTCCTGTTTGGGAGGATCGTTCTGTGCTCTATACGTTTTGTGCTTCCGATCCTACGTCGCATATGGTATGCACAAAGAGTACGTACGCGATGGCAACGTCGGCTTCTTCTCCGCCTATACGTACATGTTGGTGGAGTACACGATCGAACAGCGCCGTCGGCACATATATGCAGCAAGTACGTAGCAACCATCAACTGAAGAAAAAGAAACATCCATGGCCGCTAAGCCGCACGGACACCACGTCGTAGTCATCGACAATCCTTCTTCCACGACAAGCTCGCTGACAAGCTGGCGGTGGGACAGGCGGCGGTGGCCGTCCAGCTGATGCCCTGGAGAATGGTATGCTAATGCTATGCCACGACTGGAGGGGGCCTTGCTCGGGGGATGCCTGAAGAGTGACTTGACCCGCCAGGCCCGTCTCTAAGTTTAGGAGGTCCCGGTGCAAACCGACCCTATATTAATGAAAAATATATATAATCAAAATATTATCATGTTACTAACATAAAATTCATGCTAAATAAAGAACGGGCAAATTTATTTACTGATATCAATCTTTTCAACTTCTATTAAAAAGCATCATTCATCTAGTATTCTTTGAAATAAAATTTTCAATGATATTTTCATATTTTCTCCAGAATTCAATTTAAGTGCAATTGCCACCAATCTATTGAGTCTTTCTTGTGTCATTGTACTACACATGTAGATCTTTAGTAACTTCAATTTAGTTAGTTACCTGAGCTGATCTCTTATGAGTGATGTTAGCAACCCGGCGCCGTGCTGCCGAACTGGTGGTGAACGATTGTGGTGTCAGGCTGTCAGGGCCTCCGGGCGTTGTCGCATCGAAGAGGCCAAGAGGGAAGAGTACTGGTGTCGCTCGATCAATGTGCACGCAGATGCAGCGACAACGCTTCGTGTTTTACCTAGCTGGCATTTGGGCTTTAGCCTTAGTTGATTAATTTTTATTGAGCTAAAAATTTGGTGGCCCCTCAGATTAGGTGGCCCGGTGCTGACTGACCGCCTGGCACCTCCCAATCGATGGACATGCGGCAACTGCAGTCTATAACGATTTAGTTGCTGTTATTATAAACATATACATGCATATTGCATTCTGTACAATTGCTTATGTTCGTTTATATGAAGCAAAACTTCTAAAACATATATAGTATAGATTTGTTGTGCTATGCATGCGACAACCTATTTTGTGCGATGCAACTCTTTCTCCCGAGACTTGGCAAAGCTTTCATCTCCGGATGCACGGTCCTTCAGATGATCTGGTGACCTCTTTTTTCTTCTGTCGATGGCTTTGAATCTTCATGATTTAGATATCATCGTTTAACCTGTCATTTGGACCTCGAGATATAGCTCAACAAACTTGTTAGTCTAAATAATTATGTTTCATCTAATCATCGAGGTGCTTGGGAGAGAAGCGTGAGCAGCTTTTTGTGGGCCTTATTTGGGCTAGCGCGTAATTAGAGGACGATAATGGCCCGCCAGCCCGCCTATAATAATCGTGGTCGGGTCGGCAGCTGTCCAACCGCCTTTGTTAATTGATTAACGGAGGCGGATACCCTAACTCGTCTACCTCGGTTAATAGATTATTAACAAAAAGTGGTCATTTTAGAGAGGGGTAAAGTTTAGCCCTAGGATTTGGTGAAAGGAGGCACTGCTAAGGTTGATTTCTTCTCTCTAGCTCTCATCTCTCTCTATCTAGATTTAGGTCTAAATGGAGGAAAGAGAAAACTAGATCTAGCTCTCTAACTCTCATCTTCACTCTTTCACATGATTTAGATCGCGGTCAAGGAGCGGAGCCAGGATTCAACCATTGGAGGGCCGAGACACAAAATAAAAAAAATGAGCCCATAAAATTTTTGTTAAGATCTCTGTTATAGCATATACAGCAAGATATTTTAGAAATGGGTATATCAGATGATATGTTTAATCATAAAATGGGTCCTACGTTTTGCCATATAATAGTGGTTTAGGTTGTGTAACCCAAATATGTAGATTGATTACATAGAGAATTAGAGGTACTACTAATTGATAATTGATAAAGCATTGGACTGCTAAGCATGGAAATGTGTTTAGTGATAGAACAAAAGTAGTGCTTGTGTCAACAGTTTTACTTAAAAATAGTATAGAATACATAAATTAACTACATAATATAGAAGGATTAGTAGAGCACTAGGGGAGATCCCCCTCATCCCATCCCTTTAGTAGAGCACCGGCCCCCTCCAGCCCCTCCCTCCCTCTACCACCTGTGGTCATGGATAGGACTATAGGAGGGGTGGATGTACAATTTACCAAGGGTTAGCAACGATTTGTCTTTTCTATAGCATGAGTGAATTTTTGTTGCCGTTGTGAAAAAGGCATCGTCAGAGTTTAGGTGGGGACCGCATCATTTGTCCATGTAATAGCTGCAAGAACAAGCTTGTCTGGAAAGATAATGTGATGCAATCTTACTTGATCTGACATGGTTTCGTCATGGTGTGGAAGTACCACAGCGAAGTACATCCTAGTGTCACTGGTGCATCCGGAGAAAACTCATCGACGATGAATGAAGGAGGACAACAGACTTCATGAATCATGATTACACTACCGGAAAATCCATAGTCGCCGTGAGCCTGATACTTTGCCGTGAGCCAAACGTCGGGCTCACGGCAAAGACATCATTTGCCGAGAGCTAGGACAGGCAACACTCGGCAAAACAAAAACTCTCGGTAAAAGTGATGTTTGCCGAGAGCCCTGGCGGGAAGCTCACGGCACAAGCACAGCTCTCGCCAAAAGAAATCTTTGCCGAGAGGTTTAAGAGGCGTGCTCTCGGCAAACATGCGGCCATCGGCATAGGTAGGCACGTGGCACAGGCGTTCGTCCGCCCTATGACGGCCGGAAACGGGGGGCTAACGGCCGTCGGCAGCTTTGCCGTGAGCCTCCCCGAAACTCACGGCAAATTCATATTTGTCGAGAGCCTCTGGTGGACGCTCAGCGTAGGTGGCCACGTGGCACAGCCACGTGCACCGGCCGTGGCAACGGCCGCTGGCTGCAGCGGTGGCAACAGCCAGTTGCCGAGAGCTTGCAACGGAGCTCACGGCAAACCTAGCGTTTGCCGAGAGTTATGATCCTGGCTCACGGCAAAAGTTGCTTTTGCCGTGATCCTTCTTGCAGCTCTCGGCAAACATGTTAAAATTCTTTCGAGCTTTTGCGCCCAAACAATTTTTGGTAGTTCACAAACTTGACAAAGTACTACATGTGAGAATTTGACAATTTTACCTCTTTGTTTTCTATTTTTAATTACTTTCTATCATTTTTTGGGGTTTATGGAATAATTCTAAGTTGAATAGAGAAATGATTCGAAAAATAGAAAAAAATGTATGAACTAATGAGATTCATGTAGTTAATTGTAATTTCTGGCTTTAACAAGAAAATAAGAGTATATTTTGATGAAAACATGGAAATCATCACATGGATCAATAGTTTTGCAATTATTTAAAATAGCAAATAAAGTCCAAAAATCATGATTTTTGTCGATGTCCAGTGATTTGGTGTACCTTGGTTGTGGTAAAAGTTTGACAAGGTTTCACGCAAATTTGTGTCAGAAGATGCACAAAACCGAACATCTTCGTAGAAGTTGCGTAAATATCTCAAGTGATCTCTAGATTTGGAACTCAAAGAAAAGACTAAATTTGAGTTTGACTTCAATTTTGTTTGTCATGCTATAGACACTATAATGTAGTCTCTGTCAATTTTTTTTTAATTTTTTCAGATAAATTTGATATTTATTTATGCTTCATAAACACATGAAAATAATGAAAAGTTATAGAAATCCACATGAAATAATGAAATAATATGCAAAAAAGTGACTTCATGATTCAACTCTTCATATAAAGTAACATTAGTATCAGCAAGACTTTAAAAAAAAGAAGCGTAGAGGGAAAAAAATAAAAACAAATTTTCGAATTCACCCTTTTCCGAGAGGAGCCATGTGGCTCACGGCAAAATCATGTGTTTGCCGTGAGCGAGGCCTTGTGCTCACGACACAGAGTGGTTTGCCGAGAGCCTGAGAAGGGGCTCACGGCAAACTGCGTTGAATTTTTTCTAACTAAAAATTCAATCTTTGCCGTGAGCTTCGATCTGGCTCTCGGCAAAGGCTCTGTTTGCCGTGAGCTAGATCCAGGCTCTCGGCAAAGGTAGTGTTTGCCGTGAGCCTAGATCTGGCTCTCGGCAAACATAGCCTTTGCCGAGAGCCGGATCTTGGCTCTCGGCAAAGTAAGTACCCGCGGCACAAAAACACAAGTCTCCTCTTTCTCCCCCACTCTCACCTCTTTCTCCTCCCCCGCGTCGCTGCCTCCCTCGCCTCGCCGCCTCGCTCCGCCGCCTCCTCCCTCGCCTCGCCGCGCCGCTGCCTCCCTCCCTCGCCTTGCCGAGCTTCCGCCTCCCTCCGTCGCCTCGCGCCACCGCCGCCTCCTTCCCTCGCCTCGCGCCGCCGCCGCCTCAGGCCTCCACGCTGGCTGTCGCGCCCGGCCGGCCCCCACGTCCGACGCCCGCGCGTGCTTCGGGTGGGATCCCATCGTCGTCTTCGGGATTCTCTGGTCGGAGTCCGCCGCCGCGGGGACCGCTCGCCTCGCGCTGTCGTCGCTAGAGCGGAAGCCCCGCGTCCTCGAGATCCGCCGACGTCCCAGGTAATCCTAGCGCCATGGGATCAAGTGTTTGCTAGGTTTAGTGCATAGGCTTTGATTGATCTGAGTCCGGGCACACGACACACTGAACGCCCCTCTCTCTGTGATTAAGGAAAGGGATCAGCTAATTCTGTAGTTTCACAAAGCCCTTATATTCGTTTTTAGTAAGCTTTGAGAGGATTTCATCATGGACGATTTGTTTGAAATGCTCAAGGACCTACTATTCTGTTATGATCAATTAATTTGGAGTACTTTGTGGAAGAGAGCTATGTACTATTTCTAACATGATTCATGCCCAATTCTGTGTTACATCTTGTATATATTATAACAATTAGTAATTTGTGACACTATGCTCAATTACACTTTACACGTGCCAAAAATTAGGATTTAGGCTGTCATTTTTTTCACCCATTCAATTTTTGAATGCACATGCTCCAAATCCTGGGCCTATACCTGATGATATGCTATTTATATTCGGATCTGACAATGTATCAACCTGCTAAACTTTGATTTTGTGCATCGGGGAGGATGGAGATTGGGGAGGGGAGGAGTTGTGTGATTTTCGTGCGTCGCTTTGTGCTTGATGAGACAAAATTGTGGATTTGTGGTTGTATAAGGTTGCATGAATGTGAATGTGATTATATGTGATTAAATTGATGATGATAGTGGGGCTTTAGAAACCTCGTCGTGTAGGGGAATTGCTGCCGAATTTTTTCATTAACATTGTTATGTTATTTTTTCAGGAGAGGAGTCGACGCTCGCCTTCCTCATGCCGACGCTAGCCCATCCTCGACTCGACGCTCACCATCATCGACGCTAGCCGGATAGCAAGGTGAGACATAAACACACTTGTCTTTTCGTTTCATGTTTTAGGTCACGTAACCTAGTTAGGCGTCTCCCGTTCGAAAGAGATACATTTTGAGATATGCAGTTCTCTGCATACGTAAAACTGTATCTGTTTCGAATTGTCCACGTTTATTGGACAGCCCGAGGATGCGACGATGTCGTTAGTTTCCATGTTCTACTTCTATCCAGGACAGAGTTTCGGCTGCATCTTCCTGTTGTTCTTCGGATGCACACTCTCCTTTCAAGGACGTGTATCTGGAGAACAGCGGGGAGATGCTGCCGAAATTCTATCTTGGATAGGAGTAGAGCATGGAAACTAACGTCATCGCCGCATCCTCGGGTGGGATTAGGACCTATCTTTGCCTATTAGAAAGTATAAGGAGCGTGTAGATACTTAAGATATTTATATCCCTCGTTGAAATATGAAAGGATGGCTGACCGTGAGTGGATGTACACGGGCCGCCCGAGTCCGCGTCAGTTTACAAAAGAATGGATGGACAAGACCGAGAGATTCATTAGACTAACATTTGCTAAGGCTAAAGGAGCCAATGCGACTTGGTGTCCATGCAGTCGTTGTCAAAACAAGAAACGACAAACAAAGAAAGATATGAGTATTCATCTCTGCAAGAATGGGTTTGTTGCCGGCTATACTCGGTGGGTCTACCATGGCGAAACCCATCGGATAAGGGAGGAGGTGGTGAGGCAACGTGTCATGGAGTTTGATGATGAAGCCGGGGTAGGGGACATGTTAAATGAAGGACCTAGTGAGGAGGAGCCGGAGGTAACCGCAAAAGCGTACTACGACATGTTGTCCGCGTCTCAACAACCCTTACACGGGCATACCAAGGTTTCTCAGCTGGATGGCATTGCACGTCTAATGGCGCTAAAGTCCCAGTATAACCTTGGGCGGGAGGCCTTCAATAATATCTTGAGTGTTGTCGGTAGTCTGCTTCCAGAGGGTCACATTCTTCCAGAGAGCATGTACGAGGCAACTAAACTCCTCAACGAACTCAAGATGCCCTATGAGCAGATCCATGCCTGTCCAAATGGATGCGTGTTGTTTAGGAAAGAACACGAGAATGCGAGGTACTGTCCAAAGTGTAACTCGTCTAGGTACGTGGAGGAAGATGCTGATGATGGACAGAAGAAGCAGAGCAAGCTCCCCGTGAAAATCCTACGGTACTTGCCGTGCATCCCACGGATCCAACGGCTATACATGACCGAGGAATCTGCAAAACAGATGACATGGCATAAAAATGGACGTCGATACAATCCTGACAAGATGGTACATCCGTCCGATGGTGAATCATGGCAACACTTTGATCATATTCATTGTGACAAAGCCGCAGAGGCCCGTAACGTTCGCGTTGCTCTGGCTACATATGGGTTCCAGCCTTATGGGATGGGGGCTGCCTCATACACTTGCTGGCCCGTGTTTGTTATCCCTCTCAATCTCCCCCCGGCGTCCTCTTTTCTCGGCAGAACATTTTCCTGTCTTTGATAATTCCTGATCACCCAGGGGCTAATATGAATGTCCATATGGAGCCTCTTATTGATGAATTGGAGCATGCTTGGAAGCAAGGGGTATTGACGTACGACCGAGCCACAAAGAGAAATTTCATAATGCATGTTTGGTATCACTACTCCTTGCATGACTTCTTAGCATATGGGGTATTCTGCGGCTGGTGTGTTCACGGGAGGATTCCATGCCCAATTTGCAAGGCAGGTGTGAAGTTCATTTGGCTGAGTAAGGGTGGAAAGTATTCCGCGTTCGACAAACACCAGCAATTCCGCCCTTTGAACCATCCATTCAGGCGAGACATCAGTAACTTCACGAAAGGTGTCGCAGTTACAGACCCTGCACCGCACATTATGACCGGTGCTGAGGTTTGTGCTCAGGTAGCCGCTCTCCAGGTCAACGAACAAGGTGGTTTTGTAGGATATGGTCAGGATCATAACTGAACTCATAAGTCTGGACTTTGGAGGCTCACCTATATGCCAGACATTCTTCTTCCTCATAACATTGATCTGATGCACACCGAGAAGAATAATGCCGAGGCTATTTTTTCAACACTCATGGACATTGCTGATAAGACCAAAGACAATGTTAAGGCCCGAGTGGATCAAGCAACGTTGTGTGATAGACCAAAGATGAACATGGTGCCTCCCACAACCGGCAAGAACTGGAAGAAGCCCAAGGCTGATTATGTTCTGACGAGGGCCCAAAGGAGGGAAGTACTCCAATGGTTCCAGACATTAATGTTCCCTGATGGATATGCTGCTAATCTGAGAAGAGGAGTTAACTTTGGCACCATGCGTATCAACGGGCTCAAGAGTCATGACTACCACATATGGCTTGAGCGCCTTCTACCGGTCATGGTCCGAGGCTATGTCCCCGACCGTGTATGGGTTGTGCTGGCAGAGTTGAGCTTTTTCTTCCGCCAGCTCTGTGCCAAGGAGATATTCGAACAGTGATAACCGAGATGGAAAGGCTGGCGCCTGTCTTGATCTGTAAGATGGAGAAGATTTTTCCACCCGGTTTCATGAATCCGATGCAGCATATGATTTTGCACCTCCTGTACGAGGCACGAATGGGTGGGCCTGCACAAGCACGTTGGTGCTACGCAATCGAGAGATGTCAAAAGACTCTACGCAGCAAATATAAAACAAATGCAAAATTGAAGCTTCCATTGCAGAGGCTTTCATTCTGGAGGAGGTGTCAAATTTCACAACAAAGTACTATTCTGGCAACCTTCCTAGCGTGCATAACACCCCTCCTCGTTACAATGTTGGCTGCAATGAATCGAATCTGAGCATATTCCGAGGACAACTAGGCAGTGCTAGTGGCGCGACCAATAAGACTATGGACATTTCAGAGTGGCGCAAGATCATGCTGTATATCTTGACCAACCTCTCTGAAGTAGAGGTGTACATGTCGTAAGTTCTCAACCTTGTTTTCTACACTTCAACTATTCTGTATCCAACACCCTTGTTGTTGTTGCTACAGAGAATTTCATCATCAATATTGGCGTCGATCAAGGGAAGCAACCCCACAGGAATACGATAAGCTTCTCAGGGTAGGTGCGAGACCTGGAATGCCTGATTTCATTTCTTGGTTCAAAAAAAACAAGGTACCGTCATATTCCTTTGTTGTACATGCCTCATGCGTAACGGATATGACAACGATGTACCTTTCCTACTTGATCCTACGCAGGGACAATCCGATGGTTCTATGAGTGCCGAGTTGAGACAGGTTGCCAATGGCTTTGACTACAGGGTCAGGTCATTTTCCGGTTATGATGTTAATGGATATCGATTTCACACAACAAGACACGAGCGTAGTCGGCCCAATCGAAGAACAACTAATAGCGGAGTGTTTACACCGGGCTCTAATGGCGTCGACTATTATGGCAGAATCGAGGAAATTTACGAATTGGGGTTTCGTGGTAGCACTCCTTTTAATCCTGTCGTATTCAAGTGCCAATGGTTTGATCCCGAACAAGTGAGACGAACACCGAATCTTGGCCTAGTCGAGGTCCGAAAGTCTTCCGTCTATGCAGGAGATGATGTCTATATTGTTGCTCAACAGGCCACACAAGTTTATTTTCTCCAATATCCTTGTCAGACGGACGAGCGTCTTCAGGGATGGGATGTTGTGTACAAGGTATCACCACATGGCAAACTACTAGTCCCAAACAATGATGATTACAATATTGACCCAAGCACATACGAGGGAGAATTTTTTCCAAGAAGATGGGCTTGAAGGGAGTTTTGTCATAGACTTAGCCGAAGCGATCGGAATGAAAGTAGACAATGAAGATCTAGGTGAGGAAGACGATGGAGATGAGGTTGAAAATGTGATGGACTTACGATTACTTGAGCGATGGCAATTAAATAATGACAGTGATGACATTGCCCCTTTGGAGCACGGGCATGATGAAATTGATGCACGGGATAGTGATGATGAGTATTATGAGGAACAAAATCTTGATGATGATGATTATTTCTAAAAAAATATGTACGTTACTTTCTAGTTATGTTTTAGATTTATATTTTAAAGTTACATCTTGCTATGTTATGTGTAGTTATGGTTTTTAGCCTGTTTCTAAGTATATCTTGCTTATTTGTTCTAATTTGTTCATTCTTTTTTATTTTCAGGTGACTGAACAAATATGGCGGGCGGCAAAGTGAGGAAGGTGTCGTCCGTGTACAAGAGGACGAGTGAGGAGGGGGAGGGGTCGGGTTCGGGGTCGGGTCGGGCAGGAGGAGCTGGTGGAGTTTTAGGCGTCGAGAGCCGCGTCGAGAGCCTCCTCGAGAGTCGATGCCACAAATTCAGCTCTTCGACAAGGACGAGTACGTGGAGGAAGAAGACACGGACTTTCGACCTTATAGGCAGCCGGACTCGGAGGACGAGTCGGTGGAGGCAGAGGAGGAGGAGGAGGAGGAGGACGAGGAGGAGGAGGAGGAGGAGGAGGAGGATGCTAGGGAGGTGGAGGGTGAGGAGGTGGAGGGGGAGTACGAGCCGGAGGAGGAGGAGGACGAGGAGGACGACGAAGGTGCAGAGGACGTGCCGAAGGTTTGGTTGCGAGGCCCGTCGACCCTCCCTCCCCGGCCGCCTCCACACCTACGCCCAGTGATTAGACCCGCTGGACAAAAGTCAGTGCTTTTGACGTGACCCTTAATTTCCCTATGATTAGTTGCGATCTCAATAGAAACTAATATTGTATTGTAATTATTTTCAGGGGTTGGGACGTGGTGGGCGGTGGAAACCACTCACGCCTTGTCAATGGCATACTCGGCCTCTTGTGTAAGGAGCACTTCCCCGGCATGGTCCAGCATGCCGGAAAGTACGAGCCGGCTTTTCACTTTGAGCACTACTACTCTGCGCCGGACCAACGGGACACCCTGGGCCGAGCGTACAACAACAACGCGGAGCGGGTGAAGGCCGAGTTGTGGGTAAGTCTTTCTGGCACTACATTACTGAATTCATCGCATTTTAAATACTGACATAATAATTGATGTGTGTATATGCAGGATTTCTACAGGTGCGAGGAGGGAACTGAGGTGAGGGCGGAGCGTAACGCCCACCGAGCCTGCCAGAAGCTCCTGCACGACATTCACTATGAGGCGCGCCTCCAGGCTATCGTGCACTACCACGCCCACTACGAACATCGAAAGGTCACTAAGAGGCAAGCCGTAACAATGACGTTGGAGAGGGAGGATTTCCTCAAGGTAACTAACTAACATCAAAACTTTTATTTTCTGAGAATAAACATGCTTCATTGGATCTTCTGCCTTAATTGCATTGAATTGCAGGTGCCTCCTAGTTGGTGTAATAATCACACAGAGGCCTGGGAGAAGATGGTGGACAAGTGGTGCTCTCCCGAGTAGCAGGAGAGGCACAATATTCACCAGGACAGGCGTTTGAAGATGGCAGGACCATCGCACCACCAGGGCAGCCGAGACCTCACGAGATACGCGAAGGCATGGGTAAGCAGCTTTAATTGTTTATTCTGATGCAAGACATTATGAAAACATTCTAACCACTTTCTTCTCTTTTTCTGCAGTCGGCAGCACATGGCAACCGGGACTGCCCTCAGTTCAAGGCGTGGTGCTTAGCTCATATGGGCAAGGCAACGGACGACATCGACTACAGCGAGGACACTCCCGACTCGGCGTTCACCAACCCCACCATCCCTCCGAGGGTCAGTTCGTACACGTCTAGGTCAAGGGAGGTCCATGGGCCAGACTACGCTCCAAGCACCCAGAACTTTGATGGGTGAGTCGTCATGGAGGTGGGCGGAGGGAAGAAGCATGGGCGGTACTGGATGGGTGACAGCATCATGGACTCGACCACGACGCCAAGACTCCCCGAGATTCGGCAAAGGGCGCCGAGCGGAAGCGACACAATCCGCCCACGCATGACACAGGAGCAGCTGCAGATATCGTCTCTACAGGTTATTTCTTTTTTACTTTGTTTTCCATTGCTTTTGATGTACGATTGCTTCGCATTCTAACATATATATTTTGAATGTATTGCAGTCCCAGCTCGCCCAAGAGAGGACCGAACGGGAGAGCCTACAGGTCAACTTCACCCAGATGTACCTCTGGATGCAGAGCGTGGGCACTCAAGTGTCCGTCCCTCCCCCACAGCTTCAGTTTCAGCCAACGCCTCGGCAACCGACCCCTGTGAGTATAAAAACTTTTGGTTTGTAAGTTCATTGGTTAAATCTCGTCTCACGTGAAAACATTTCTCCTTTCTGTAGGGTATCTCGGCGGCATCAAATGATCCCGCTGGAATGTTGAACATGTTGCCTGGTGTGTCGCCTGCGCCTCGTGTGTCGGACTGGTCGCCTTGGGGAGCTCAGCAGGACGGACAGGGCTCACAGGATCGCGACCTCTCCAACCCCTCCCAACCGCAGGATCGCGACCTCTCCAACCCCTCCCAACCGCACAACCCGTGGGAAAGGCGATATAACCATTAGGTAGTTGATGGACACGGTGTTTGAACTATCTATGGTTGAACTTGTGGTTGAACTTGTATATTATGTGCATGAACTTGTGATATAACTTGTCGTTGAACTTGTGGTCGAAACACTATGTTATGTGCATGAAGTGTTTGTGTAATGGTTATATTAATTGCTTATGATGTGTGATATATTTCAGTTGTTGGGCACCATATATGAGCAAATACAAAATAAAAAAGGTCTCAGCCAGGGGTTTGCCGAGAGCACGGGGCCTGGCTCTCGGCAAAGGGGCCATTTTTTGCCGTGAGCACGGGGCCAGGCTCTCGGCAAAGATGTCATTTTTTGCCGTGAGCCCTGGCCACGGCTCTCGGCAAAGCCCTGTGCAGAGGCCCCGCGCCTGCCCCCCCGGTGTGGGCCCCATGGGCTCTTTGCCGAGAGCGTGGCACGTGGCTCTCAGCAAACCTTGAGTTCTTTGCCGAGAGACTGTCACGTGGCTCTCGGCAAACCTAGCTGCGGGCCCCACAGAGACGGCGCAACGCCGTCTCGCCGGCGTTAGGGCCAGGTCTCTGCCGAGAGGCTACATGCTCTCGGCAAATACCTCCGGTGCACACGACAAAGGCTTTGCCGTGATCCCGGCAGAAAGCTCTCGGCAAAGGGTGCTTCGTCGACAAAAACTTTGCCGAGTCCGCTTTGCCGAGAGCCGGCTCTCGGCAAAGCCTTTGCCGAGAGGATGATCCTCTTTGCCGAGAGTTCCAGGCTCACGGCAAAGAGCCTGGATCCGGTAATGTTATATCAGCATTGAGGATGTTCTCTCGAACACATAGGAGACGATGATGGTGGTGGGGAATGATGGTGATGGGGTTGGTGAGCAGGTCGATATGTGTTGGGGCGCAAAGATGTGGATATATTTGAAAATATTAGTAACTATATTAGAAGATTCCACTAGTTTCTTGAGATACACGCTTCATTCCGTTACAAGTATTTCATGTCCTCAATGACAGCTACGCTAAACTGAAATGTCCCTCGAATGATTTTGCAACAGCACACATTAAAACAATAAACTCTCAGAATTGAAACGACGTTTTATCTGCCGGCCGCTCACCAACCCACATTCATCACGAAGCCGGCTTGAAGCGCGTCACCAAATCCAGGATGTTGCCGTGCGACGACCCGCCTTCCTTCATCGCTGCTCTCGCCTTCTCCGCGAGCGCACGTGCCCGGCGCCTCCTCTCCTCGGCCTCCTCCCCGTCGCCCATCACGCTCCTCACGGCCTCCTCCACCACGTCGCGCCCCACCGCGACCTCCTTCGTCGCCGGCGCGTACATCAGCGGCTCCGTGATCCCGACGCTGACGCCAATCCCCAGCACCTCCACGGCCAACTTCTCGTTCAAGAACTGGTCCGTGAAGTGTGGCCACGTCACCACCGGCAGCCCGGCCGTGACGGCCTCCAGCGTCGAGTTCCACCCGCAGTGCGTCACGAACCCTCCCACGGCAGGGTGGGACAGGAACAGCACCTGCGGGGCCCACCCCCGGATCAGCATCCCACGCCCGGACACCCGCGCCTCGAGCTCGTCAAAGAAGACGCGCACGGGCTCGTCGTCGTACTCGTGCGCGTTCCTGACCACCCAGATGAACGGGTGCCCCGACGCCTCGAGACCGAGCCCAAGCTCCATGACCTGCTTCGGGTTCGAGTAAGCGATGCTCCCGAAGCTGACGTACACGACGGAGCCGGCCTCCTTGCCGTCGAGCCACCGGAGACACTCGCCGGCGTCGATCGCCATGGCGTTCCCTCTCGCCGCCAGCGTCGCGGTTTCGTGGTAGAGTGACACCGGCCCGACACTCCAGACCTTCATCTTCCTGGCCTCCGAATAGCCGGCGAGGTACTCCGGCTCCATGGCTTCGAAGGTGTTCATGACGACACCATCGGCCTCGGCACGCGCGCGCTCGACGTAATCCCCGAACTCCTCCCAGAACGGGACGGGGATCCCCCGGAAGAAACCCGGAGCCTGCGTCCTCGTCACCATGATCCGTTTCCCCTCCAAGCCCGGCACGACGACCGGCTCGTCGTCACCGGCGACACCTTCGAAGGCGTTGAACCTCTCGACGTTGTGGTGGCACAGGAGGCAGAAGGCGCACATGCTGAAGAACGTGAGCCTCGGGACGCCAAGGTTGGACGCGAGCACGGTGGTCCACGGGTGGCAGAAGTCCGCCACGACGCAGGTCGGGTACGGCGCGTGCGCACGGAGGTAGCTCTCGATGGGGTCGCGGAGGAGCGCCACGGCGTCGAAGTAGCTCTGCATGTGCTGTGCCGGGACGTTGTCCATGTTGTCCGCGCCTTCTGGCAAGCCGGATTTGGCGTAGTCGAGAGGGAACTCGACGAGACGGACGGGGAGACCGGACGCCCGGGCGGTGTCGATGGTCGGGCGCACACGCGCCGCCGTGGCTGGCGTCCCGGCGATGGTGCAGATCGCGCCGTGGGTGGCGAGGAGGAGAGCGGTGTCGACGGCCGGGATTAGGTGGCCCTGCGCCATCAGCGGGATGAACACGAAGTGCGCCACCGCCTCCCCGTGGTCGCTGGTTGCTGCTTGTCCTTGGCTACCCATCCTGAATTCCTGATTCTGGGCGATTGTTCGTGACCGATCGGACTGGATAGGGAGTAGTGATGTTCTTGGCTCTCGTGTGTGTGTGTGTGTTAGTATAGGTGCTGGCTGTGTCTGTGTGACATCTTTAATGGCATTTGAGTCGACTTGCTTGGAGCTTTGTTTGCGTCGCTAGCTAGCTAGCCCAGCCGGCCGAGGCCGGCGCGGTCGGCAACGATGGTTCCCAGGACGGACGCCAGGATTACACTTGTGTGAATTGAGACATGAATCATGAGGCAATCATGCGGGACGTCCGTGGTGGCGCCAGGATTACAGTTTGTGTGAACGGAGACATGAGGCTGTTGTGTGATGTATCGTGGCGTTGTACAACACTACCAAGAGCAGTTGTCTGAGTCAGAGGCCCAAAAATCCAACCAGATCAACGTCGGATGAGCATGCCTAATTAGCAGCCGTCGTCGTCATAGTTCACACGTCAGTATCTCAGTATAGCGCAATCATTGGCTCGACGTTGGATTTGGACCTTCATTGAAAAAACCAAGTCAAGTTGAATTAGCGGTTTTTCCTTCAGGCATCCGTCGTATGCCAAGATCAAAGCGACGTGCTGAACGAGTTAGAAATTCAATTGAGTTTTTCCATAATTGTGGTATTTGAACCTGAAGTCAAACATTGAATTAAAAGGAAATTTTTAGAATAATAAAAGAAAGAAAAAGGGAAAGCAGTGCTGATGCTGGACGAGTACAAGGCCCATGGGCTAGCAAGCCCAGCAAGATCAAGGGCAACTGGCCCGCTCCGTCTCTCTCGCTCTCTCCAACGGTCTCCTATGAACAAGACATCCTAATAATATATACCCGTAAAAAAAATCCTAACAATATGTTACTCCCTCTGTTTTTATTAGATGTCATATCGGGTTTGTTCTAAGTTCAACTTATCCAATCAAAATATATTCCACGTTGAGTTCAACAAAACAGTTGTGGTATTATAGATGTTTTTTTATGTTTATACAAACTTGGTCAAAGTTAGATAAGTTTAACTTAGGGCAAATCTATTATAACATATAATAAAAACAAATAGTGTATTAGGATGTCCCATCTCAATAAATTAATTATTGGAAGACATGTTTTGTAGTCTCCCATCTTATCCCATTAACAACAATCTTAGGAGACTCTTGTGTTAGTTGGAGAAAGTTAGGGCAGATTATTGGTTTGTCCCAAAACTTTAAGAACTATTGGAGCACTATAGAGGGTAAAACTTTGAGGGGAAAAGTGTTCTACAAATCGAGATGAATTTGTAATTGTTTGCGTTTTGTATGAGGATTATTCTAGGTTTAAAAATGTCGTAAAATTTGATCAGGGCGGTCCATTACAGACTTGATGGTTGAATAAATAAGGGACGCATAACTAAAATATTAGTGGGCTTACGTGGATGTGGCCCCTAGAAAACTGACAATCCCATGTTGATGTTATGTACAGTACTATGCATCTTGTGACTAGGGGAAAATGTCGCACTCGCACTAAGGAGGCGGTGGACAGATCTGCTTGATTTATATGATTAGAAAACTTAAAAAAAACAACTTTGTCAGTTTTTAACAGTTATTTTCGCATGCTAGTATACTTAATATGAAATCGATCCTATATATAGATATAAAACTGCATAAAATAGAATTTGAAAGTCTCCTAATGTATTTTTATAATGCATAGCAATACTATAAGTCATGTCGTAAACTTTAAACTTAATTTGTACATGACGACATAAAACAGTAAAGTTTCATTAGAGATAAATTGGACCAACAAATAATTTATTTGAAAGATTACCAACAAAAATTAGCTGGGGGAGTGGATCTCACGCACGCACCAAATTTTCGTGGAGGGGTTAAGCCGACAAAATGAACACTGATGATAGTAAAATATACTTTCTTTATTTTATTTTATTTTTTAAAAAACAACTTTGTCAGTTTTTACCGGCCATTCAGCCAAGGACAAGATATGCGCAGCAACCAGAAGTCAATATCACACATCAGAACCAAGAAAACAAGCTCAGTGCGTCCTCAAGCTACTATACATGTCCAACGGGCCGTGCCGGCCCGGCACGACGGCCCACCGTGCCGGGCCGGACCGCAACCTGCCGTGCCTGGCCGTGCCGTCGTGCTGGCCGTGCCGTGCCACCACCGTGCCTCGTGCTGCGGCCTCGGCCCACGGCCCGGCCCATGGGCCGATTGACCGTGCCGTGCCGCCCGTTGGCACGGCGGGCTTTTCTCGTGCCGTGCCGGCCCATGACCCATCAACATTCAAACTTTCAAAGATTCACAAATACACAATCACATAAAAGTTCCATTCAAGTATTCAACATTCAAGATTTCAAGCAAGAATGCAAGATTTTAGAATCACATATGCACATTCAGACATTTATAGTATCACATATTCTGATATTCACGTAATCATGTTGGGAGGCACCGGGCCGGCACCGGGCTAGCTATTTTACCGGGCCGTGCCCGTGCCGTGCCACGGGCCGAGGTGGCGGCCCATGGCCCGCACGACGGCTCGGGCCGGGCCGGGCCGGGCCGGGCCCGCTGCCGCCGTGCCGTGCCGTGCCATGGGCCGAGCCAAAACCCCGTACCGTGGGCTGGGCCGGCGGGCCTCGGGCTGCATGGCCAACTATACAAGCTACCAGACCGGCCTCCCTCGACGACGACGCCAGGATGACTAGCCAAGGACAAGCTCAAGCAGTGACCCCCGGCCGTGGAGACGCCTCCACCTCTGCCGCCGCCGGCAGCAACGACGCGGCGTGGGCGGCGCACTTCGTGTTCGTCCCGCTTCGTGAGCAGGGCCACCTGATCCCGGCGGTTGACACGGCTCTCCTCCTCGCCTCCCACGGCGCGGTCTGCACCATCGTGGGCCCCCCATCCACGGCCTCCCTGGTGCGCCCCACCGTCGAGTCCGCCCAGCACTCCGGCCTCCTCGTCCGCCTCGTCGAGTTCCCCCTCGACTACTCCACTGCCGGCTTGCCGGAAGGCACGGACAACGCCGACGCCATCCCGTTGCAGCACATGTGGAGCTACTACCGCGCCATGGCGCTCCTCTGCTCACCAATCGAGAGCTACCTCCGCGAGCACAGCCCCTACCCGACCTGCGTCGTCTCCGACTTCGTCCACCCATGGACCACCGAGCTCGCGTCCAGCCTCGGCGTCCCACGCCTCAGCTTCTTCAGCATGTGCTGCTTCGGCTTGTTGTGTCAACACAACCTCGAACGGTTCAATGCTTGGGATGGCGTCGACGACCCCAACCAGCCGGTGGTCGTGCCGGGGCTGGGGGAGAAGAGGTTCGTGGTGACGAGGGCCCAGGCTCCGGGTTTCTTCCGGGGCATCCCGATCCGTTGCTGGGAGGAGTTCGCCGACTACGTCGAGCGCGCGTGTGCCGAGGCCGATGGTGTCATCATGAACACCTTTGAAGAGATGGAGCCGGAGTTCGTCGCCGGCTACGCCGCGGCGAGGAAGATGAAGGTCTGGACCGTCGGGCCCGTGTCGACGTACCACCAGACACGCACGACGCTGGCATCGACACTGGCATCCAGAGGGCTGAGGAAATCCGCCATTGACCCCGACGAGTGTCGCAAGTGGCTCGACAGCAAGGAGCAAGGCTCCGTGGTGTACGTCAGCTTCGGGAGCATCTCGCAGGCGGAGTCGAAGCAGGTCGTGGAGCTCGGCCTCGGGCTGGAAGCTTCGGGTCACCCGTTCATCTGGGTGGTGAAGAACGCGCACGAGTACGAGGAGCCCGTGCGCGAGTTCCTGGCCGAGCTCGAGGCGCGGGTGGCCGGGCGTGGCCTGGTGATCCGGGGGTGGGCGCCGCAGCTGCTGATCCTGTCCCACCCTGCCGTGGGAGGGTTCGTGACGCACTGCGGGTGGAACTCGACGCTGGAGGCCGTCACGGCCGGGCTGCCGGTGGTGACGTGGCCGCACTTCACGGACCAGTTCCTGAACGAGAAGCTGGCCGTGGAGGTGCTCGGGATCGGCGTCAGCGTCGGGGTGACGGAGCCCCTGACGTACCAGGCGGTGAAGAAGGAGATCGTGGTGGGGAGGGGAGTGGTGGAGGAGGCCGTGAGGAGGGTGATGGGTGGCGGCGAGGAGGCCGAGGCGAGGAGGCGCCGGGCGCGCGCGCTCGCGGACGAGGCGAGGGCGGCCGCGCGGGAGGGCGGGTCGTCCCATGCCAACTTGCTGGATCTGGTCAAGCGTTTCCGGCCCGGCGCAGCATCCACGTGACGCTTCGGCGTGACAAATGGCAAAATGCGAGTAATAAAATCGGAGCTGCGGAAGTTGTTTGTGTTAATGTGTTATGTGTGTGGTTGCGTCTGTTCCGGATTTGTTGTGTCAGGGCATCCGAGTTTCTGCCGGCGGCGATGGCGCTGCTTCCGTCGTGCTCTGCTCAGCTAGTCAGCTGCCTAAACTGTGTGCACGGGGCACTTTTATTTTTTTGGACTGTCGGGCATCATATTTGATCAAAGGGTTGCAATGGCCTTTTCATTCACTCCTGATCGCTAATGTTAATTTCCTAATTTTTCAATCAAGCACACCGAAGAAGACTGAAAAGAACAAGAGCTAGCCGTTAGGCAAACTTTTGACTACGAGTTGGATGCCGAGTCGTTTCTACTTTTGACTAAGAGCATCTCCAGCAGCTAGCTTGGTCATCTGGATGCCATGTCCTGATTCAGCTACTCTGACTGACAAACTATGGAAATCGGACAAGGTTCACATAAAAACATCCCCACATGTACTTGTGGCCACATAGCTTATTCTAACCATTCATTTCTCTTACATGGTATTCATTTAGCTATTGATTTTCTCATCTACCCTTGATTCTCACGTGGCAAAGTCAGCTCGTTCGGAACCTAGATTCTGGATCCAATTTTTGGATCTTAAAAGAGTGTAGGCTAGTTTCCTAACCCATGATACCTAACGATAGCCATGGGCAAAACATTTTTTTTTATCATTGCAAAACATACTGTTGAGGCTGTAGTACAAGTAGTCAAGGTAAGAAGTCGCAGCTGACTCATAGTGGCAAGCTCATGACTCATCAGCCCGAAGTACCGTAACAAATCTGAAAACTGGAGACAAGAAAAACACGATGTGCTCCGTGCGCGGATGGCAGGACCGCAGGACACGCCGAGAAAAAAAAAATGTCCGTGCTACCCAAACATAGATATTGATCATATACGTGTTCCTCATGCAGTGGCTACACACCCCGCCGTGTCCACCTCAAACCTCTTCACCAAATCCAGCAGGTTCCCATACGACGACCCACCTTCCTCCACAGCATCCCTCGCCATGGCGGCGAGCACCCTTGCCCTCCTCCTCCGCTCCTCCCCTTCCTCTCCTCCATCCATGACGCTCCTCACCGCCTTCTCGACCACATCCCTCCCCACCACGATCTCCTTCAGGTCCATCCGGTACATCACCGGCTCCGTCACCCCGACGTCGACGCCGATCCCGAGCACCTCCACGGCGAGCTTGGCGTTCAAGAACTGGTCCGCGAAGTGCGGCCACGTCACCACCGGCAGACCCGCCGCCACGGCCTCCATGGTCGAGTTCCACCCGCAGTGCGTCACGAAGCTCCCCACGGCAACGTGCGACAGGATCAGCACCTGCGGCGCCCATCCCCTGATCAGCATGCCACGCCCTGCGACACGCTCCTCGAGCTCGTGTAAAAACTCGATCACGTCCTGGCCGTGTTGGTCGGCGTTCTTCACCACCCAGATGAAGGGATGTCCCGACGCCTCGAGCCCGAGCCCGAGCTCGATCACCTGCTTTGAGTTCGCCTGCGCGATGCTGCCGAAGCTGACGTACACGACGGAGCTGGGCTCCTTGTCGTCGAGCCACATGAGGCACTCGTCGGCGTCGATGGCCGCGGCGTTCCCTCTCGACGCCGACGTCGTGGTGGTGGTCCGGTGGTGGAACAGAGACACGGGCCCGACGGTCCAAACCTTCATCCTCCTCGCCTCGGCGTACCCGGCGACGAACTCCGGCTCCATCTCGACGAAGCTGTTGGTGACGATGCCATCGGCCTCGACCAGCGCTTGCTCCACTTCATCCCCAAACTTCTCGAACCCTGGCATGTCACGGAAGAACCCCGGAGCTTGAGCCCTCGACACCTCGACTCTCCTCTCCAAACCTGGCACGACGACGAGCTCGTTGGCGTCGGCGACGCCGTCGTACGAGCCGAACCTCTCGACGTTGTGCTGGCACAAGAGGCAGAAGGCGCACATGCTGAAGAAGCAGAGGCGTGGGACCCCCAGGCTCGCCGCGAGCTCTTTTGCCCATGGGTGGCAGAAGTCTGCCACGACGCAGGTCACCGGGAGCGCCACGTCAGCGTCGGCGAGGAGGTGGTGCTCGAGCGGTGTACGGAGGCGTGCCAGCGCGCGGAAGTAGTTGGTCCAGAGATCGGGTGGGACCTTGTCGACGTCGTCGGCGCCGGAGGGGAGCCCTTCGGCGGCGAGGTCGAGTGGGAGCTCGAGGAGGCGGACGGGAAGGCCGGAGGTGTGGGCGAAGTCGATGGTCGGGCGGATGCGAGAGGTGTAGGATGGCGTGACGACGATGGTGGCGAGCGCGCCGTGGGTGGCGAGGAGGAGCGCCGTGTCGACGGCCGGGATCAGGTGGCCCTGGAACATGATCGGGATGAACACGAAGTGCGCCTTGATGTCGTCGCCGCTGCGGCCGCCGCCGGCGTCGCTCGCCGCTGCCTGGCCATGGCCGTTGGCCAGGTCTTGGATCGCCATTTAGTTGCCGTTTGAGGCTATAATTGGAGAGCGCAGTGTTTTTGCTGATGGTACTGTGTTTTGGGCATCTTGATGGGTTGGGTGCGTGCAAGTCGGACGTGTTAAAAAGGAGACAGCGTTTTGGACGCGACGAGAACAAGGTGTGGCCTTTTCGGCTTAGTCGGGAACGACGGTTCCAAGGTGCGTCAACAAGGAGATATCGCGCTCGAGAGATACTGCAATTTCGTTGCCACTACATTTGTGGCCATCTGCTGCATGGTTACTTCCTGGCGGAGCTGGCGAAAAATCCACGCCTAGGGTCATTATCGTATAAAAAATGACATCGACATGTACCGATAGTTCACGTAAGCAAGTGAAAATATCTCAAATTCTCAATAAAAAGTACAATTATACGCCACACTTTATATGTAAATTTTTATTGTGGTACAAAAGAAATACAAAACGTGGACCAAAAATCGATTCAAGATCACCAACGCCATGACAATTTGCAAACCTGGGATCATTTCTCATATTGGTAATTAATATTTCAAATTAATTTCTTCTGTAGAAGTTAAAATATCATAATGAGAGAAAGCATTGCGTAATTGTAATAATGTCTACGAGGCCATGAATCGCAGGATCTACGAGGAAATCAAGATGGTGGAACAACGTTGGACCATTGAGCCATTGACCTTCTTGGCTAGACGCCGCCAAAAAGTGACGTAAACGATGATGTTTCAAGTCATTCTAGAAGACTAGATACTGTAGGTTTTTATTTCTTGCGAAATGGCTTCAAGTGAAACTGACCATGTCTCAGCAGCTGATACTGTCAGTTTCAGTGTGTGTGTGTGTGTCTGTTTGAGGTGGTGTCACTATGTGTTGGCCGTTCCCCTGGCAAATTTAGGCCACCAGGCTTAAAAAAACAAATAATTAGGCCACCGATTTGCAGGGCCAACGATGTGGGCCTGCTAGACTACGGCCCGGCCTAAAAAGTATGACACGGCCCAATCTGGGCACTCACTCGCCAAACGCTTTGTCAAACAAATCACTCTGGGCCGAAAATTTGCTGGGCTACTGATCCAAAAACTAAGGGAACACACCAGCCGACGACTTTTCTCAAAAAAAAAAAAAAAAGAAAAAAGCCGACGACCTTGTGGCCTTGTGAAACAGGCTTCCTATGCATGCTCTCTCCCGCCGCCGCTGCCGCCGTCCGCGCCGCGGCGGGCTCGCCGCGGGCGGTCCGCTGCGTGCACGCGCGCCTCCTCAGGGAGGGGCTCACCCACCTGCACCCTGCGCCGGCTCTCCTGGTCTCCGCGTACACCAGGTCGGGCCTCCTCCCGGACGCCCGCCAGGTGTTCGACGACGCGCCGCGCCGGGACCTCTACCTCTACTCCTCCCTGCTCGCCGCCGTCGCCCACTCCCCCACCCCCGCGCTCGCGCTCCCGCTCCTCCGCCGCATGCTCTCGGTCGACTCGCTCCGCCCCGACCACTTCGTCCTCGCCTCCCTCGCCAGCGCCGCCGCCAGGCTGCGCAGCCTCCGCCTCGGCAGGCAGCTCCACGCCCACTTCGCCGTCTCCCCGTACAGCGGCGACGACGTTGTCAAATCGTCGCTCATCGACATGTACTGCAAGTGCGGCGTCCCCAAGGATGCCCTCAAGGTGTTCGATAGTATCGGTGTGAAGAACAGTGTGGTGTGGACTACGCTGGTTTCTGGGTATGCGTCTAATGGCTATGCCGATGAGGCGCTGGAGCTCTTCTGGAGCATGCCTGCACGCAGTCTCTTCACGTGGACTGCGCTAATCTCAGGCCTTGTCAAGGCTGGAAACAATGCTAGTGCCGTGGTGCTGTTTGTTGAGATGAGGCGGGATGGTGTCAGGATCGATGATGCATTTGTGTTAGCAACTGTCATAGGTGGCTCCGCAGACCTGGCTGCACTTGTTCTGGGCAAGCAGCTGCATGGTTTTGCCATGAAGCTTGGGTTCCTGTCCAGCATGATAATTGGAAATGCGCTTGTTGACATGTACTCCAAATGCAGTGACATACACTCTGCTAGGGAAGTGTTTGAGGGGGTTACAGTCCGTGACGTTATCTCATGGACAACAATTCTTGTTGGAGAGGCACAGCACGGTCAAGTTGAGGAGGTATTGTCTCTTTTTGATAGGATGGTCCATTCAGGATTTAAGCCCAATGAGGTGACATTTGTTGGATTGATCTATGCTTGTAGTCATGCTGGTCTTGTTCAGAAAGGGCGGCAGCTGTTTGAGTCCATGAAGCTGGAATATGGCATCAAGCCTGGACTGCAGCACTATACCTGCTATCTGGACCTTCTTAGTCGCTCAGGCCATTTATCCGAAGCTGAAGAACTCATCAGGACAATGCCATACGAGCCTGATGAAGCTAGTTGGGGGGCCTTATTGAGTGCCTGTAAGAAGCACAATGATGCTCAGATGTGTCTCAGGGTTGCTGATAATTTACTAGAGCTGAGACCCAAAGATCCTTCAACATATATCTTGTTATCTAATGTCTATGCAGTGAATTGCAAGTGGGATTCCGTGGCCAGGGTGAGAAAGATCATGGCTGAGATGGAGATAAGAAAAAAACCTGGGTATAGCTGGATCCAAGCTGGAAAGGAATTTCAGCTGTTCCATGCCGGGGAGGTCCCGCTTGATATTAGAGAAGAAATTACTCGTTTTCTTGAGGAATTGGTCTCAGAGATGCGCAAGAGGGGTTATGTCCCTGATACTAGCTCTGTGATGCATGACTTGGAACAGCATGAAAAGGAGCAGCATCTGTTCTTGCACAGCGAGAGGCTGGCTGTAGCTTTTGGAATACTGAAGACTCCTCCAGGATCAGTGATCCGGATTGTAAAGAATCTTCGGGTCTGTGGGGACTGCCATACAGTAATGAAACTCATCAGTGAAATTGCACAGAGGAAGATCATCGTGAGAGATGCTAGTCGTTTCCACCATTTTGAGGGTGGGAAGTGTTCTTGTAGTGAATTCTGGTAGCTCATCTGCTGATGTTTGGTTGTGCTAGGTATGGTGGAAGCTTTTACCTTGATTTGGCGGCATACCTTTCTAGTAAGGAAAAGCAAAGATATCTAAAGAATTTTTGGTCTCTCAGACTACAGAGTTATACTGCTTTTCTTATTTGTTGACATAATGAAGAACTGACTAACACAATGCTGAAATAACTAGAGAAGTGTGTTCAATTTGTCTGTTTATACTCCAAAATATTATTTTGCTTTGCAGATACTTCACAGGATTGAGCCAAGTCATGCAATTGAGTGGTCTTTCCTTTCTTTACGTCTTCAGTCTTGCAATGATAATATAAGCAAAAGCTTTGACATGTTGTGGAATGTCTGGTTGAGACCTATCTATATATATTTTAACAATTGTCAGTTTTTCCCAGCAAAAGGATACAGAAAAATCTTAGCTTCTAAAGCATTTCCAGCATGCTGATTTTCCTGGTTTCCATTTGAACCAAATGTAAAGCTGCATTTTGCAGGATGCCACGTGAAAAGCTAGGCTAGATTTTCAGAAACTGTTAGTGCTTCCCAAGTACACACTACAACAGATGTTACCTGTCCACTAGAAATTTTACTGTTATGCTGTCTTCCACAAATAAACTGTTAGTTTGGGTTATGTTCTAGAAGAACAAGCATACGAACAAACCTTATGATGTTCTTCTGCTAGTTGTACACTACTGTTTCTTCGTTGTTCCTTAAATTTTTATCAATCGTCACATATTCACAGTGCATATCAGAAGGGAGCCAGCCAGATTTCTCAGAATCACAGCTAAAGAGAAATATCGGCAAAAGGCTATTTGGATTGCTAAGTCGCTGGAGTGAACAATGCGACAAATTTACATGCAGATAATCTTCAGGCTATACAAGTCTACAATCAGTGGCACTGCGCAATAACACCCCATCCTATAGGATAGGGAATATTGAACCCGTTTGGTAACAACATGAGCATGTAATCTTCTCAGATATAACTCCAGCCAATTTCACCATGATATACTGTAGTCATCTAGCCATGGGCCTGTCTGGTGTTTATTACACATTTACGTGCACTGGCATTCGACGCAGCTAGTTTCTTCAGCAATGCCGTTCTCGGCAGGCCCCCCGCTGTCCACCTCTTGTGGACGTTGAGATAGTACTGGAACCCATCCCTGTTACAATGCACGCTGCCGGCCGCGTCCGCCGACCACTGCACCTTTAAACCCCTGCATGGCTGCATCCGTCGGGACTCTGCCACTCCGGGCATCTCCTTAACGCGTGAGTTCCCGTCCCGGCGATCATACTTGCCTTGCCTTTCCCGGCCGGTTGCTGCTCGGCTACTCTAACGAGCCAACGAGCCTTGCAAGAGTAGGCAACCCAAGAATCATCGATCGTGCAGTAAGCGACGAAAAGGCCGGCGCTAAGACTGTCACTGTCACCGTCCAGCCTTATCTTATCTACACCAGGCATTGCTTCGCTTGTATGTTCAGCACTGTCCTAAATCTGGAACATTCACACATCGTCAGCTTGCACTGCATTGCATGCAAGATATCTCTAACACAAGCGTCAATAATACAAGGACGCACGGCACAACATTCCCTACTACCAATATTGCAACTACTGTGCTGATGTAAATGAATATCAAATGCTAATTACAATAAATTCTGTTATCGTTTGCATACAAGTTATTCCTAATTCCGTTCCCCTATGTATCATTATTTCTTTTTCACAATAACCTAGCAGCGCTAATCCATCGCGGCCACCGGCGACTACAGGTCGGCGAGCAGCGGCTGGAGACGGAGCCTGGTGGAGTTGACGTAGTCCTGCGGCGCGTGCGGCGGGAGGCCCGGGATCACGAGCCCAACGGCCCTGGCGGCCCGCATGACCCACCCTTCCGCGTACTCCGGGCCCACCGCGTACCCAATGAGGAAGCCCCTGACGAGCTCCCACGCCGCGTTGGCGTACTTGGGCACCACCCACACCGGCGAGAAGAAGTTCCTGTTGGGCTCCTCCGCCATGGCCGCCGGCCTATACAAGCTATCAAAGTATACGCACAGCCCAAAGTGCTTGAACAGCAGCGCCGCGTCGTCGTAGGGGACCCTCGGCACGACGTCGTTGCAGTACACGAACCTGAAGTATCGCTTCTCCAGGTGTGGGGCCATGAACCGCCCCAGCGCCACGTCACCGACGCGTGGCTGGCCGTAGGTGTACACGCCGGCGAGACGTGCCAGCATGGCATCCTCCTTGTGGAGGGCTAGGACGGTTGGGAAGAGCACGGCGAGCGCGCCGCCGAGGCTGTGCCCGGTGACCACGAACTTGGCGCGTGGGTTGGACGCCAGGAAGGACCGGAGCTTCTCGCGGATGGCGTAGTAGGCGTACTGGTGCGGCGACTTCTCGTCGGCGTTGGACGCCGGCGGCGAGGTGGTGGTGAGGTTCTCCGGCCAGCCGGTGTTTTTTTGGAGGCCGAGGGCCTTCATGAAGCCGCCGTGGACCTTGCCGACGCCGGGGATCTCGTACCACGAGAAGTCCACGTCCGTGCACCACTGCTCCGCGTCGAACGGCTGCGTGCCGCGGAACGCCACCACGGCGAGCTCCGCGTCCGTTGGCTTGTCCGCCAGCATGAAGGCCTGGGTTGTGTAGTCGCTGCTGAATTCTGAAGGGAAAAGACATGAACGTCGTACGACGTGTCAGTGTCAATCAGACATGCATTAATTGTGCCATGAAAACAATTCAACGTTGTACTGAAATATCGTACCGTTCCAGCAGTTGAAGAACTCCAGGAATGTCATCTGCAGAGAGATTAAGAGCAGAAATATAATATGTTAGCTATATGCTAACAGAATTTTTTTAAAAAAAACTGATTACAAAAAAAAAGTGAAGGATTGTGCACCTGCCAATGGTTTTCGACAACGGTTTTGATGACGAGTTCGTTCTCGTAGGCTAGTTTTGCAGCCATGATACCAAGAGCTGCGTGATAGTTGCTGTCTCCGGGCTTAATCTTCTTGTCCAGCTCGACCCTCGTGTCAATTAGTCCGATGAACGACCGATAATTTGGAGATTTCCTGTCCGGAGTTCGTACTTTCCCTGCAATATAATGCAACGTAGAACAAGATGAGTTGTTGCTGATGGTACAGCTGTTATTGTTGGAAACCACACTGGCATCATCGTGCGTGTTTGAAGAATAGAGTTGATGGTTTTTGGACTTAAGGTGATAAATACGGAAAATGCATGCATGTACATAGTCGTCCTTGTTTGAAAAACAGTGTCATTGTCTGTCCGTTCTGTGGAAAGTTTGTTTATTTGACACCATACGATTTATGTGTTTTTCACAGTTCTCGGAATAAATGGATTGCAGAGCTAGAACTAATGGCTGAACTCATCCAAGGTCCGAATTAGAGATAAGGTGAAATAGGGCACCTTCTGATCTTTAAAGTGAAGGAGCCACCTCCAAATTTCCAATACAAAACAGGTTTCATCCTAGCAACCATCTACCTTGATACATTTTCAGTGCGATATGTAAAAACATAGTTTCTAGATTTAAATGGTTTTGTTAGATTCAACACCAAGATTACTCCATACGGTTGGATTTTATGAATATTTGCTATACCAAATAGTTAATGATCAACTTGTGTCATCAAGTGAGATAAACAAATGAAGCAAGAATCACGGGTATGATTGTCGCAACTGGCTAGCGACCATGACAGAAAAGCAAGTGATAATTTATATACTTGATTGCTTAAAGCATTAAGACAGCCATCTCAACATATTCTTAAGTATAAGGAACTAACAACATCCTTATCTTCAGAAGGAAGAATGATTGGATTGACTTCTTCCCATGTTTATATTACTAGCAATGCTTGAATGCTCAACTAGACCAATGGAATCTCTAATCTAGAAAACATTTCTTTATGACTGACACAGCTGTGTACAACACGCATCATAATCTCTCATACTGATAGCCGTCTTACCAATTCATAAACCTTGGTTATTATCTTTTGAGTTTTCTGCAGACAACTACAATAACTAAATGGGATGGTGTCACGGTGATCCTTGAAGCATTTCTAAATATTACAAAGCGATAAACTTTAGAACCCAGTCCCTTTCAGACTAATTATACTATAAAGCGTTGATCGGCTACTCCTTCAGATTTTTCTGTGTATTTACTTAATTGACATTTTTTAAATAGCCCATCTCTCTTATTCATCTTCTCATATTCATTCAGTTTGCACGCTTAGCAATATGCTTTTATATAGAAACGAGAATTTTGTTAAAAGAAATCAGAGAAGTTTTTCTATAATGCGCCAGCATTTTGTTAACATTGGATTGGGTAGAGAAGTTTATCTCTTATTTTTGTGTTCATGAAATTTATGAACTTAAGTTTATTCACACCCCCATTATGGGCAAAAACACAGACATGACATTGAAGAAAGCCATTTTTCAAGGAAATATATACAGGTTGGAAACCAAACCAAATGCAAAACTGCACAAATATATACTTTTATCACCTTCCTCAAAAAGAAAAAAGGAAGAGACTATACTTCTATCACCTTAAAGTTTAATTAGTAATTTTCATGAAAGAGAAGAATCATAATCATTATATATGTCAAGAAAAGCCGATCATGTTATGGAAGTATGGAACTGACGAGGAATCATCTGAAATAATTTATTTCTATACTAGCGGAGTATATACTCGATGTGTAACCCTTTTAATTTGCAGGAGCATCAGGAAGAATTGACGATCATGTTAAAGAAGAAAAAGAAACGATTCACGTACCTTGAATAGCGTTCTTGACGAGCCCGAGAACGCCGCCGCCATTGTCGGTGAGCAAGTTCATCCAGTACTCGATGGCCCTCCCGAAGGCGGCCAGGGGCCTCTTGATGGACATCAGCAGCATCTGCGCGACGAGGGAGACGAAGATGGCCCACCTCCGCCACCGCTCAGCGACCTCGGTGCCGATGGGGCAGTCGACGGCGTCGTTGTCGGCGACCTTGCAGGAGTACAGCAGGTGGAACAGGCTGCGAAAGCCGCCCTTGTCTGGCCGCAGCACCATGAAGTTGCTGAAGAATTCGTCCCGGCCATCCATGACTGATCTCCGGCCGCAAGCAACAACCAAACAAGCTAAGATCTATCAAAGCTGATTTTTTTTTTTTGAAACTCAAAGATGAATAATTGAAGCTATGGCAAGAGCAGAAATAATGGAAGTGGCAGGATGTCTTGCTTGGCTCGTCCGGGGAGTCCTTATATATAGGCAGCAGGGGCGATGAACAATAGGACGCCATGTGGTCATGGCATTAGTAAACGGTCATTAAGCCGACGCAAACTATGTGTTAGTTGGTTTTAATTACTACTTAGTATAGATAATAACTGTATAAGGCAATGAACAACTGAACAAGTAAACGTATAAAGTATTAGTGCTGGTTGAGGACCGGCTCAAAGTCGGAACCAGCTACCAGTCTCCCATACGCGCCATGGATAGGAATCCCGAATCCGCTTGTTCCTCGCACGCAACGAGGACGAACCGAACCCAGCAATCTTGGTCGGTAAGAAAAGCTATCTTGGTGACGGTAGGATTGCTTTGCTTCGGTGCATATGCATGTCTGAGGTGCTAGCAGATGGCTTGGCGAGATCCCATTGTGTCGCGTTGTGTTAGAGTGTACGGTGGTCACGCACTGGATTATGTGGATCATAATTCATAATAAGCATATAACGCGTAGTCAAATCTTGACTTATATGATCCTCGAATTCAAAATACATGTCATTTAGGATATTGACAAGGTCTACATTGTGACATATCATGCTTCAAATGAAGTTAAAAAAATACTTTGGAATTGTTTCATGGTTAATCCAATAAACACTTTCCTTATATTTTAAATCTATGTACTTTCTTTATCCATTGATCGATGGTCAAGGGTTAAGAAAACTAACTATAAAAAATCATAATGGCACGTGTATTTTAAAATGTATGATATGAAGTATATTTTAGTACATGTTCTTGCAAAAGTGGCAATGCTTTGTTTTTTAAAAAAGAAAAACATATGCCAACGCACATACTCATTGGACCTATGGACATCTATGATCTACCGCCTCGACAGACCTCAAACCTGAGTCACCATATTAGTTTCAGTGTCAACAATGACGTTAGCTAGCCACCCTTGAATTAATAGCCCATATATCATGTGGTTTAATCCCTGCTGGTAGTCAGGGTGGTACAACCACCTCTGATAACCACGTAGACAATGCTCGGCGCTCTCGATGATATTACCTTGTATTCTCTCCATCCCATAATACAAGATGTAACTCCCTTCAAGCAACATTATTGTGTTTAGTTCTACTTCTTTCTGAGATGAGTGAGTAGAGTAGATCGAAAACAACAATAAATATAAAATGAGAGAGAATGGTAAAGATACTTGTTTGTACGATGCTCATTCATGTTATTAAACAGGTGTGGAGAATGAGATACCTTGCATTTTAGGACTTAAGAAAAGATGGTTACGTCTTCTATATTAAGGACTATAGCTGCTAGAGAACGATGGGAAAGTGGGCTCGCTCGTTCGTCCGGTCTCTATCAGCAGGCACCGTACCGTGGGATCCAACGTTGTTTAACTGGTCATTATCTACGCCTATAGGTGCCTGCAGTATATAGTAAAAAAGGGGGTCTTCGGGCACACGCACGTTGACGTGGCAAGAGCGCGTGCGTCAAAGTTTGGCCCTCTCGATCTACACCGCTTTATAGCATCACTGCAAAGAAAACTAGAATAACCGCGTGTACGAACTACTAACACAGTAACACCATTGGTCAGATCCCAAGCGTTTGACACTCTCAAGGTTGATTCGGCTAATAATTTTGCCAAGTCAGCATCTTCGTACCAAAGATCAAAGCGCAAAATATACAAACATGCATATCCCTCGACAGTCGACTACAGAAAAGCAAACGTAGTACGTTACATATAACACGGCGGGCGACCAGGTCAATTGCAAGGGTATTTCGGTGCACGTTCCGGTTCCAACACATTGCTTGGATTCTTGTGACTGCTGCAAAGATCGATCAACACTGGTACACTGCTAAACTTTAGCATGGTGACACTGTGCGGCACAGGCGAAGTTTGGCAGAGCCGGTCGTCGGAGATGCATGAATCTAGAGTGTCTCGCAAGAGAGACCAAGAAGCTGGACGACAATGATCTGGCTCTGTGAACGGGAAGCCAATGCTTCCAAGCTACTCCGCGGCGTGTGGAATTGCTGTGTCCGCACCAGTGCGTGCGTGCGTGCAACGTGCGCGCGGGGCAAGTTCCCCTGCTTCGGCCGGCGCTCGTGGGCCGGCCAAGAGAGCGAGAGGGGGCGATCGAGCTATACGTCTACGCGCGTGCACGCGACAAGTGCGACCGCGGCCGGCAGCTTGCTTGACCTGCCAAGTAGGACTGACTGGCCAAAGGCCCAGGGACTTTACTGAATCTGCCCGTGAACATCGGCATCTGCTTTATACGGTATGCAATAATGCACTGGAATAAACTTGACTAAAGGTTGAACTATATTTACACGGGTTTACGGATTTAGACTCCCTTACTTGTACGCCTAATATTATCTTTTTGTCTGGCATTTCGACATGGACCAGTGGACCGCCATGTCTGGGGTCTGGGCCACTGACAGTGACAGGCCGGCCTGGCTAAACGAGGTTCATTCCAATTCCATGACCCATATCTCTTGGAAGTTCATATCAGTCCATTCCTATGGGTTTCGGATTGTTCAAATAACCAAAAAGCAATGCTTGCATATCCATATACTATACATAACTCATTAACCCCACAATAAGTTTAAAGTTGAAACCATGAACACCGTGTCTTAGGCAGAAATAACAGCGTTTGCTGGGCGCACGCCTGCCACCAATTCATAATAGAATTGTGCACGAATCAGTCATATAAACCGGGTCAAGCCGATCGTTTCCGTTTTCTCGTGCCTAGCTCTTTGAAGCAAGGCGCCTTAGCAGCAGAAAGGCTGCGCTGCAGAAACTTGAAAGGGAGGACGAACGAGCTCAGAAGGGCAGGAAAATGATTACACTATTGTGTTTGTTATGACAAACCCTTTAAAATTAAGATCACATTTTGACTACATGTTTTTTGGAACATTTTTTATGCAGGTGGAACGGTTTATAAAAAATCATCCCAATTCATGGGGAAAAAGTTATACAAAAGAAGAAAAAATTGTACAAGTGAAATAAACTTGAATAATTTTGTTCATTTGGAAAAAGTATATGACAAAAAAATGAAGTTCAAGTAGAGTACACTATACAACATCTCATAAATAATATAAAAAAAACTTCACGTAGCATCTCATGTATACCATGCGAGCAATCCTAACAAAATCATATGGAAACACCTCATGTATATTCCGGGAACAATTTAAACAACACAATGAAACATAGCGTGCGAACAAGCTAAACAACACAGTCCTCATATGTGTGATTGGTCAATGCATTGAGAAGGGAAAAAAACACTGAAAACATGGTTTTTGCTCTGAAGTAAATTCCCTTTATTATTTCGTTCAAAAAAATCCCTTTATTATTTCGGAGGGGTAGCTGAAGTATATTACACAAGAACCATATGCAGTACTCCTAGTTGGAAGGTATATGCTTGCAGAAACGAACGGTCAAGTGGCTGTGGCGAACGCAGGTCTGTGAATGCAATGTTGAGTTGTGCAATGATGCGCGGCATAAAGCATGGTCCAACTCCAACCACGTCCAAGTTTATCGGGAAGGATGGAATACAGTTACCTTGGCTAGATACCTGTAGTTCAGTTTTGTACAGCCGAGCTGCTTCACTTCCCTAGTTCCGTGCGCTTGGTCTGCTGTCCGAGTGGATGGCTCTTTACACTGACTGTCTGAAATCAGAGCACTCCACAATCCACATAGCATGTTCGGCCCAACAACAAGCATAGGAGGAACTATACAGTTCGTCAAAATCGCAGATTTCAATCAGTACTTTGGAAGATGAAGGAGTAAACATAAGAATCGTAACTAGACTCATAGAACTATACTCCTTAATCAAGGTCGTAAAGGCATAGTTCAAGAAGAACGCCATCGTATTTCACAAGCAGTAGACAACTATGCATCAGAAAAGATTCTTTTTTTCCCTTATAAATGATACCCAACTTCAATATTTGCAAGGAATTCAAATCAGACACGGCCCCTGCAATTGAGTGGTCAATAAGAACGTGATCACATTTCACCACCAGTAGCAGTAGGCGAACCACCACCAGTAGCAGTAGCACAATCTAATCTCATAGGAGAAAAAGCATATTGAAACTGGGAGCTTGAACTTTTGTCATCAACTCATTCACATGGATGACCAGTGATATCACAAAATCGGCATCATATGAAAGGTATTGTGATGTGAATAAACTTTGGCGCATGTCTCTAACAATGATGCGAACATAGAACTTATTATATATCTAGCACTAAGGTTACGCTTGGGCAAATGACTATGATCACCAGCTTAGCGAGTTCCTCTCGTCCGAAGGATGACAGCCATCCTCTCAAAAATTTAGAGCATAAGGTTGAGCTCTAATTGGTACATTTGTCAACGGTGAAGAATGATAAATGCATTCTAGTCATCTTAATATGAATCAGGCACTGGCCTTCAATGCAGCCTCCTCCACGGTAGGGGCTGGTGCAGGCGTAACGCCACCAGTAGTAGGCCTGTGTGGCAGCAAAGGGAACCGTCAGTTATTTTCAATGCCAAAGGAATCACCACTTATTTTTAATCCTTTTCAAAGGGAAGGAAGGCACTTACAATCCAACCATGACTTTGAATGCATCATAAATTCCCCACTGAGCTCCAGTAAGTGTACCGATCATGACGATACGAAGCGGTAGACCACGAGTGAAGAGGCCCCAGAGGCCAAGCTTCTTAACAGCCTGCAGAAGCAATATAGTGAGTACAGAGTAGCCAATGAAGAACAGAGCAAAAGGGGAAAAAACTAGGCCATCTTAAGAAGGGAATATGTAGAACGTGCTTACATCACCCACTGTAGCACCCTTGGCATTGTTCAGGAAAGAGACCAAGTTGTCTGCCGGGTGAGAAACAATGGCACAGAAGACACCAGCAATGTAGCCACCAGCAAAGCTGATACCCAATTGGAAAGGTTTACTACACTCCGACTTTGGAACGGGAACAGCATGCTTGTAGATAAGTTCAACAATGGTCTCAAATGACGCAAACTTCATCATTGTATCTGAACAAAATCACGAAAACATGTGTGTGAAACATATATAAAGGATAAACAACTAAGAGAAGCACAAAGTATTTAATGCAAACATCAAGTTGAACTGTAGTAGCATGATTGATTATGTACTGCAGAAACAGGTGATGCACATTAAAATCTATCTCCAAAAGGATATTTAAAAACTATTAACAGAAATAACAAAATAAAAACTATGTTTACGTTTATAAGTCCAGAACCACATATCTGTACTTCTGTTAAAAGAATGAGGCACTTGAAAATGTAGATTTTTAGTGTATTGAACATGCATGTGGTATAATCAAGCAATGCCACAAGTAAAACCAAGAGAGCCTTTTTCTCTCTTGAAACTTGAAAATATAATAAAAAGAGGGAAATACAGTTATTTTTTCTGCTTTCTTCAAGGAGAGAAAAGATAGCTTTGATTCTAATAACATAGCTGGGAGTTGACTAGGGTTCAGTTAGTCATTTCTTCACTGTACCACGAGAATCATATTAAACAGTGCTTATCAAAAAACAGTGGCAATGAGAACATATGAATCAAAACAACTTGCTATTCTAAAACAATGTTGATACTAAAATAAGGCCAGTAAACATTCAAACAGAAAGCTGGTCTACTCATTGTTCAGTTTTGATCTCATTGAAACCAAACTAGTAAGACTTATCATTTATCGTGGCCAGTTTTGAACTCAATGAATAACATGTTCATCAAAGACTATTCTATAGGGAAGAGATATCGTATTAAAAGACAAAAATACGTAGGGATGAACTTTTGGCATCACCAAAGAGGACTAAAATTAACGATGATGTGCAGATGTACTAAATCATCACAAAGTTTGACATGAAAGCAGCAAGGACATCGAATAGTACATGAGCCTAACTGAGAGGAACATGTCATGTAGGTTATGACTGACTTTGATTTGGAAAAGCACAATTCTAAGCACATAAAAATTATCAATTGAAGAGGCAGCAAATATTCAGATTTTAACCAGCCACCGTTAAATAAATTTAAGCAATGAATGGGAGGGTGAACAATCATGTAACAGTGACTAGGCAGCACACATTAATAAATACAGAAAGATAAGACCATTAATATGAAAGGTTGTCAACAGTCCCAAACATACAACTGTGAAGGGGGAAAACACCACATAATAAGAAAACAAATAAGCTATCCAGGATCTACTTACAAGGAATCTGGCGACCCCAGAGAGGGACAATACCCTTGTAAAGCCTGCAGGTTTGAAAACAAATATTGTTACACCACAGAACTGAATGGCAAGCATAATTCAACTCAAATTTAAGAAAATAAGATGAAACACTAACCCCAGGGCACCCTCAGATCTAATGAACTTAGGGAGACCATCACTGAGCCCACGTGCAAAACCAGGCTGCGTCTGCACACGGACCTTCACAGCTTCGAAGGGGCAGAGAGCCACATCAGCAATCACCTCAGCTGAAGCTGACCCAGCAAGGTATATCAAGGTCTTGTATTTCTGAGCATACTCGGGCCCGGCAATATCTGAGTAGTACTTCTTGAAGAACTCGTAGAATCCAAACTTGCAAGCTCCCTGAGCACTGTAACCAAGCAGGGTTGGCACCCATCCCCTGAAGAAGCCCCTCACTCCTTGCTCCTTGGCCAGAATTCCAAACCCAGATGAGATGCTCTTGTATTTTGCTGGGTCAATCTGGAGCATTGATCAAAGACGGTAATGTCAAAAATCATATACCCCGTTCTTCTGTACGTGACAGATTGAACAATCGAAATAAACTTATCTACAATGATCTATGCATCAAGCTAACTTTTTGCACAGTACGGAGTATATTACAAAACCACACTACCATTTGAGGTGACATATTATCTACACAAACATGTTCACTACACTATCAAAGTAATCAGGGAGGAAATTCCACTGGATATGTTATTATCCTAAGCCAGTTGGTTACTGGACACTAGACAGGTGTACAAAACAATCAGTCATGGTTCAACTAAGCAAGTGGTAAAATGCAAAAGACCGCACCGAATCTACACTACTTTAACATAGTGTATTCTTCCCTAGTAACAGTAGATCACACGTTAAGTAAACACTGCTTACAGAACTAAACAGAGAGCAAAATTGAATCGGGGATCTGCAGGAAGCAGATTCATCGCCGCCGGATCTAACAAAGCCCAGCCCGATTCGTAACCCCGAGAGCAGTGAAGTACTGGATCTACCTCCCTACCCACACACCACACACTACACACCTGCATGTTGCACTTGACGAGGTCGAGAGGTGTGACGGCCATGTGGGTGAGCCCGCAGCTGGCGATGCCTCCGGCAGTGCAGGCGGCGTAGAACGCCGGCGAGTACATCTCGATCTTCTCCTTGGGCGCCTGGATCGGGAACGACGGCGCGGCCCCGGTTCCCGTGGAGGCGGTGAAGCGGGAGGCGCCGGCGAAGGACCTCGCCGCCGCCGGGGCGTAGAGGAAGCTCGGGAGAAGCGACTCGCGGGAGCGGTCGGAGAGCGCCATTGTCGCCGAGATTTGGAGGGTTTGCTCGGCTGGGCCAATCCTCTCGGCGGGGGGCGGCGGTGCTCGCTTCGCTCTCGCGGTCGCGTGGATTCGGCGAAGAGGAATGGGAGAGGGGGAGGCGGCGGAGTCCAAAAGGTCTCCGTGTGTTTATAGATTGTACGAAAAAATACTGTAGCATAAGAAAAACACTATAGCTGTGAAACGTGTTTTGTGAGGGAGTAACAGTGAAAAGTTGGAATGAATAGTGAAAGCCCTAGTATTTCGGGCTTTCGGCGGCCGCTTTGCGTGAGTGTGGGGCCCAGTACAAAGTGGGCCCCGGGGGCAGGGTGTGCTTGCTCGACGAATTATGGGATCTGTGCGTTCTGACTGGCTTGGCGCCTTTACTTGTCCGCGTTTTCTACGCCACGTATCATGTCCAAGATCTGTCTAAAAAATCGTATCATGTCAAAGATGACCTGTGATTGTTTGCAAATCTATTATATTATTACTTGAAGAAAAAAAGGAGCCACCACGTTCACCGAGAGGGTCAAGAAATTCCTACGTTAATCGAAAAAAAAGAGAAGGATTCGGGCCGTCGGATTTTATGAAGATCTAACGGCTCATATTAGCCCAAGGAGTCCATGTCACATACGACTAGCAATAAACTAGGGTAAAGAGTCTATGTCTAATTCGACTAGCATTAGACTAGACTAACGAGTCCATATCAAATATAACTAATAAATATGTATGATTTTGGAAATATTTATAAAAATATGTTTTCTTTCCAAAACTCACGTGCTTTGATCTAGATTTCCATGTGTCCATGTTAACCACAAGTCTGGAACCATCGGTCATCCTAAATGTAATTCGATCACGTCATGGAAGGACTTGGTATTATATAGAAAAAGAAAAGACCATGTTTTGTTTTTCTCATATATGTATACCATATTAAAATATCCATAGCATCAATATATGTCATAAATAAGTCATTTTTCATATTATTGCGCAAGGGACTGAGGCCTTCAGACACATGAAATTAGCACTGAACGCACATATAGCTATGTATATCCCGATATAGCTAAAAGAAAGCAAGCAACCACGTTTGTAGAGAGGCCCAAAAAAATTTCATGTTAATCCAAAAAAATAAAATGACTTGAACCATTCAAATTTATGAAGATCTAGCCGTATGTATTAGAGCAAAACGTTCATATCTATTTATTCAAATACGACTAACAATTTATTAGACTAAATATTTCATGTCCAATATGACTAACAATAGACTAGGCTAAAGAGTCTATTTTTTTAATATGACTAGAAATTTAATGGCTAAAAGTTCATATCCAATACGACTAATAATAAATTAAGTTAAAAAGAGACTATATCCAATATGACTAAGCAACACACTAGAGCACAAAATACATGCCCGATACAACTAATTGGTATATAAAAATTCATAATTTTCAATAAAAAAGCGATCATTAAAAAAAGGAGCCACCATGCTTGCTGAGAGGTCCAAGAAATTCCCACGTTAATCGGATAAAGAGAAGGATTTGGACTGTTGGATTTTATGAAGATCTAACCACCTATGGTAGCTCAAAGAGTCCATGTTCAATACGACTACCAATAGACTAGGTTAAAGAGTAGAGGTCTAATACAACTAGTATATATTTAAATAATAACAATTATATAGCCCATATACGTCCAAAAAGTCTATAGATATAAATTAATAAAGAAAAAAATATATAATTAAAAATAATAAATTAAGAAATACTATAACCCATGTCAAATACCAAATGTTGCCACACTATTATCACCTCACGTTGGCACATATGAATCCAAATATGATGGAAGAGAGATCGGTACTAATAATATTTTTATTTATTATAAATATGAATTTTAACCACATAAAAATATTGCACTTAGAAAACAATTATCAATTAAGCTAGCAAATTGGCTTACGATATATGACCGGCAAACGTTAACACTCATTGCAGCAGCACTGCATCACAAATATGTTCAATGTCCATTTTAGTGCGTTGGTCAAAAAAAAAAGAAAATGAAACTAACATTTAAAATGTCGGAGTTGATGAGTTATTATTACAAAGAGTTAAAAATTCATTTCATATAGATGGCACCAATGTCAAACCAGCCGAGCCATCAATCTCACCCTGTATGGACACTCGGGTTTCTAATAGCCGGTTAGCTGCTACTGACGGAGCCCTACCGCCATTGGTAGTTAGCACTCCAATATGTATGTAGTATGCACTTTTATCCTCAATATGTTCTCAAAATAACAAGCTTGATTAGGTATTCGTTGTCTTCCATGCAAGGTTGAACGATTAGGTCATGGTTAGGTGTGAATCAAAGACCCAACACGCCATCATGTGTGCATCAAGATCTAAAACCTATAGTGCAGAACATTCACGTAAGTTAAAGTTTGCAAACGCAAGATTCAGTTGCGTGTTTTGTGACTCATATTTTGCGGCTCATGCTTGCTCAGCAATTGATCTTAATGACAATTTAAGGGTACCTCCAGTGTATCCCAAAATTGAATCATAGGACGAGAAGAGCAAACCATGCACATTGTGAATGCCAACTATCATGTGTCAGAGAGAAAACCAACCTCTAGACTCGGTTAAACCTCTTCGAATAAAAAAATCATCCAACCATACCCATTGATTCTTCTATCACATGTAGGTGGTTAGGTCTAGGATATGCCAAAATCCAAACAAGAAATCAATAAAATAAATAATCTAAACTAGCACACATGGACAAAAAGCAGAACCGGTGGATTGATATATTCATCTACCGAAAGGGAAGTTATCTCACCAGATCAAGTTTCCCAACATCTAGATCGAAGGTTCCTCTTTGTCTATGCTGCCCTATGCAAGCTAACTGTAGCAGCAATTGAAGCAAATGAAGGAGCTGGACCAGAGCTCAAGTGGAGTGGAGTCACCATAGTAGAATAGTGGAAGCTTAAGGGTGCAAATAAATTCAACCACAGTAGTATACAAAGATAACTAACCGGGGGAATGACCAGAAGAAATTTAAACGGGCACGCAAGAGATATGGTCACACGAAGAATTGATAGTGGGGTTGAGCTGTGAAGATATAATCATCAGTTGGATCCATGGGCAACGTCGGGGCTACAGACTCTGGCATTATGCAGACCGATCACGTCTATCTGCATTTTGACAAGCGAAAGAAGATGTCTCACAAGAAATAAAAAGGTTGAGTTCCCATTAATCGAACTTAGCACTATGCCTATCGAACCATAGCTCAATAACTTATTTTTCTCCCTAAATCTGATGTAGTATTTGAGCTACATTAACATGTGGACCAGTGACATGAATGAAAGCAACATTAGCCTAACTGCATAAAGAAGTTCTGCTATGATTGAGAATGATGTAGCCATGCTGAGAAAAAAAAATACAGTGTGTAAGGAAGAAAAAAAAAACCAAAGACACAAATGTTAGTATGAAGTATTAAAAAACTAGCTACCCGCGCTATTTGCGCGGGCCATCTTGCTAGTTAACAAATTACAGCATCCATGTTTTACATGAATTTACTTTTGGATTTGAATGTAAATCACATGAATTACACTGCCTCCTTTTCTTTTTTTTCCTTTTCGTCTTGCTAAACAATTGGTTTACTATCAAAGCTTCTGAGAAGCTTTTAGGTTTAAATACATATATAGATCCGTTGAAGGCTTTTATGAAAAATTTCTCCTAAAATTGTTATGATAGTTGTATTGAAAAGTTGTTTGAAAAAGTTATGTTTTTTTCTAGAAATGCTAAAACATATCCGTAAGAAAGTAATTATAGGAGATTTTCTTGATAAGTTTTACTAGGAGGATTTTCTAGAAATTCTCACGAGTACATGAAATTTGAACGCATAAATTATAGGGTTTCACATATACAAAGTGGTGAAAGAAAATTATAAGCCTCAAAGTCATTCTGTCGCGACATCATGCTCTCCGTACGTAGGAGCCTTTCTACTTCTAGTGCACCAACTATCAATGGCATTGTGGATTGTGCTATCATACAACATATTTTCGAATCCCTTATTCATTAGTTTTCTAACAAAAGTAAGTGATTTAAGTTAACATGTGCGAACAAGAAAGTGTGGTTGCATCATATCTCAATCTCCCAAGCTTAGTAGGACATAAGGTGACATATCAGCTCAAGGACAATGGTGGGTGCAGAGGGCATCGGCGATTCGAATACAAATGATCCCCGCCTTCACAGATTAATTTCCACTCTTCTGCCAAAAAGAAAAAAAAACGACCACAATGAAGGAAGGAACACGCATCACTTCAGTGTTCGAGCAGCACGCAGCGTAAGACAGAATCGTGGTCATCTCCTCGCAAAAGCCATGCCTTCCCGCCGAGCCACACCTTGGTAACCTTGCCGCCATCCCATCGATCCCCCCAAGAATCCTCTTATACAAAGTACAGAGGTCGTGCGCGTCCTGCAACCTCGGCTTCTTCAAGCCACGGCAAGCTGGCCGGGGGTGACTACTGACTAGCTAATTGAGCTTAGACAACCTCCGCGCGCACGCGCCGGCCATGTCCACGGGCGCCACCGGCGGCGTGCGGCGTCGCCGGCGGACGTGGCGCCTGTACTGGTGCTACGTGTGTGGCCGCGCGGTGCGCGCCGTGTCGTCTTCTTCCCCAACCTCCGACGTCTCCTGCCCCCACTGCTCCGGCCGCTTCCTCCACGAGATCGACCTGCCCCCGGCGCCGCCGGGTCCCGTGCTCCCTCCGCCAACCCAGTTCTTCCCGCCGCCGTTCCTCCCGTACGCCGACGTCCCCCGCCGCTGGATCATATACACCGGCGACGCCGACGCCGACACGCCGCTCCCTCGTCGCCGGCGCGTCCCGTCCCCACCTCCGACACCATCACCACGGCGCCCCGACGACGACGGCGACGCCATTGACGCGCCACCGCGGCCACCACCTCCCGTGGTCGGCTGGGACGCGTTCTTCATCGGGCCAAACCTGGACGCGCTCATCGAGCGCCTGACGGAGGACGACCGCCCGGGCGCGCCTCCGGCGCCGGAATCGGCGATCGAGTCGCTCCCCACGGTGCGAGTCTCGCCGGCGAACATGGCGGACGGGTCGCAGTGCCCCGTGTGCAAGGAGGAGTTCGAGCTCGGGGAGGCGGCGCGGGAGCTGCCGTGCAAGCACGCGTACCACACCGACTGCATCGTGCCGTGGCTCCGGCTCCACAACTCGTGCCCGGTGTGCAGGCAGGAGGTGCCTACGTCGCAGCAGGAGGAGGAGGATGGGTCGCCGGAGGAGGGAGGTGGTGGTGGTGAAGAAGAAGGAAGTGGCGAGACGGAGGCGGCGCCGCCGGCGCCGGGGACGGTGGTGATGGAGGGATGGGGGCCACTGGGTTGGCTGTCGTCGTTGCCGCGCGGGGCGGACGAGGGCGCTTGGGAAGAGGATGACGGTGACGCCGCCGGTGGTGGTACTTGTGCCGCGGCTGTACTGCAGTCTTTTGTTGTTGTCGCTGCTTGCTTTTTCGCCCTCTCGTTCTTTGTTTGAGATGTGCCAGCTCATGCAGGCTATGCAGCACAGCAGCAGGAACAGAGAAAACGCGACAACACGATCACAGACTCACAGTCGCTGTGCATGACAAAAGATTGTTATACTACTACTGTCCAATATCCCGATCATTGATAAGCATTTGTAAAGTCACTAGACAAGCATTGGCATTGCCCCAAACGTAGTCACGTTACTTCGTATTTTGCCACCAACAGATTTTTTTTCTCTCTCTCCGCATATAACACCCGTACAAGAAGTATAACACACATCTTTTCTATGATACCTCAGGTTCACTAGACTGATCAACACCGGACAAGCTTTGCTAGGCTCTGAACAACATAGAACATCACGAGCGCACGATCCTGTCCAACAGGAAGTCAGGAATTACATTCGAGGTATTGCATGAATAACAACACATCATGCATTCCTTCATTAACCTGTCTTGCTCCCACATCTTCCTCGCCACCATGGCCTTGCTACTCTGCTTTCTTCAAGACGAGCCCAAGTAGCCTCTGCACCGGGCAGCCGCCACGACAAGGAGCACGCCACTCAGACGTCACGGCGTACTCCTCCATGGGGGTGATCCCCAGCAGTGTCAACTCCATCGGGTCTATCCATCCGCTGAACTGCGCCGCGTCCACCTCCATCTTTTCCAGGTCTTCATACGCTCGCTGCCTTTCCGGATTGCACATCCTCCGCTTCCTCTGACAAGCCTTGGCGATGAGCCCACGAAACGCGCCCTGATCGGGTGCCACCGGCGGCGCCTTGGGCTGTCCACGGCATGAGCTTCCACTGCCACAGCTTTCGCTGTCGTCGTCCGTGGTGTCGTCAGACTTCGTCTCCGCCGCGACGACAGGGGAGGCGCCGCCGTCTTCCTCCTCTGTCACGACTGCGTCGACTGGCATCGTCTTCTTCCTCTTCTTGGCGCATGTCGTCGACCTCTCCGCCTCCGTAGCCTCGGACTTGTCTTCTTTAGCCGCCATGAACGGGCCGTCCTTGCCGGAGCGACGTGGAGCGCCGCTCTTGGCGACTGTCTTCTTCTTGCCGGACAGGAGCTCCGCCTTCTTGAGGAGGCCGTGGAGCGCCTCCATCTCCGCGCGTAGCCTCTTCTTGAGGACCAGCTGCGGATCTTGGACGGAAACCTCGGCCGGACTGAAGGCCGCCGTCGTCGTCTTCGTGTTCGATCTGAGCCCGTCGCGGGCGACACGGCGGCGGTCAGCCATGCCGCGCGATTCCCCGCGCTGCTGCTGCTTCCTCGCCGGCGCCGGGGCCACGAGACCAGGCATCTTCAATCGCGGCGTTGATCACCTGGCTTGCCTCTGAGAGCTCTCGCCCTACGCAAGAACGGCGGCGGCGCGTGCCGGAGCGGAGCGGCTAATGGGGGGAGATTGGTGCGGTGGTGGATGGGATTTGCTGCTCTGCTGATACGGCATTATAATGTGACTAGCCGGGGGGCGTTCCGACTCGAACACGAACAAGGGCAGGGTCGCGCGCGTGGCGTTGGTTGCGTTCGATCCACGACGAAGGGGGGTGTGAGGCGAGTTCGAGTCCGACTTGTCGCAGACTCCATTCCTCCAGGGAGATGATTTCCGACGACGCGCGGATGCAGGAATGAATGAGAGTAGCAGTCGGAAGTCGGATTGTTGTGTTACTTCATTTTATTTTTTTTTTGGAGGGACTGTTGTGTTCTTTATGAAACCGAACAACTGTTTTCATCTGGGCCTGTCATCTGGGCCGCAATGTGGCCAGATGGACTGGGCCAAATCATCATCGAACTTTCCCTCTCCTACGTTGAAATATTTTTTCTCTTTGTTCCACGGGTTAGTGTGGTACGGCGAGGACGGGTCAGGCCGTCAAGGTCATCGGTGTTGGGAAAGCTCGCTAGCGTCTCTGAGTCCTTAATTGAAGATGACCGAAGGAAGAAGATAGGCTAGGCTTTCAATTCCCGTCCAATGGTCGAGAAATTCGAGCGTTAGGAGAGACAAAATGTGTTGATATGGACTGTTTACAATGTTGTAATAATTCCTTTTGCTCCATTTTGTTTGCAATAAAGCTGCCTTTACTCATAACAAGCAATTGTAAAGAGGTTAACTTCATGGGAGCTACCTTAAAACATGTAGCTCCATGAGAGCTCCCCACTACAATGCACGAGTACTAACTAACATATTATTACAATTGTTTACATGAATTAAATGATCAAATAGTATACGTATATGAAATTTAACTATACTCTTTGTGCCAACAATGACCAATTTTGGATCACTGTGTCGGCGATTAGTCATCAGTAACTGAGAAATTGCTTCCGCTTCTCTGACGCCGCCGCTTTTACTTTTAGCAGTCCAGAGCAGCCGAGAAGCTCCACAGCGCAATGTCGCCTTCCTCCTCCTCCCAGCAGGCGTCGTCCATCGCCATCGCCATCGGCGCCGGCGCGAAGAATGCGCTGCAGGGGTCCATCATGGCGTACTCCATGCACTTGGGCGACTGGAAGAAGGCGTCGATGTCCGCCAGCGAGCTGTAGTCCACGTCACAGTCTCCATCGCCGAAGTTGGCCGGCAGCTCACTCTCGCTGCTCACCGTGGACTCCGGCGAGCTCACCGCCGAGGAGGCGTCGCTGGGCGAGCTGCTGCTCCACGCCGGGGTGTCGCTGCAGGCGCTGTCGTCGACGACATTGCCCGCGCACGCCGCGAAGTCCGCGGCGGTGGTGGTGGTGGCCGCGGCGGCGGCGGCGGCGACGCGCTGGATGGCCTTGGGAGACATGGCGGCGGGGGGGAGGTCGAAGGGGAGGCGGAGAGGGAAGTTGAGGTCGGCGGCGGCGGCGGAGCCCTTGAGGCAGAGCAGCGCGGCGTCGTAGGCTCGCGCGGCGGCCTCGGCGGTGGAGTGGGAGCCGAGCCATATCCTCGTCTTCTGCCCCGGCGCCCTCACCTCCGACACCCACGACCCCCAGCTCCGCATCCTCACGCCCTTGTACGTCCTCTTATTGGCTCCGTGCTTCGCCGACGCCGGCGAGGTGTCATTGCTCGTCGCCGCCGTCTTCACCATGGCTGCTGCTGCCGAGCTCGCTCTCCTCTGCTCCTTCCCAAATGACACCGACGATCGACGAACCTGCTCTGCTTTCTTGGGTTTGCTTGACGCGATGGCGATGGTTTGCAATTAACGCAAGGTTTCTTCTGCGTGTGATGTGTCTGTATAGTGTGGTACCAGCTTGATGATCAGTGCTTGCTGCTGCTGTTTGTTTGCTTGGGAAACCATTGGTGGTGACGGCCACATTTATAGGATGGGCACGCTTTGGACAACTGTGGTAATGTCAATGCAGTGTGTTACGCATTAGTTTAAGCATTTGTTTAGTTGTTGAGCATTTGGATCCGTTTTCTGTTCACATCAGAGCGGTATCCTGCGTGATGGAGAGAATAGTCTGGGACTAGGAGATCAGCAAAGCACCCCACGGTCAGCCGTACAGCTGCCAGTGATGCAGGGAGGAATTTTTAAAGCGAACGAGGAAGCATCGTACGTCCTGCTGATCGATGTTGGTGTTGGTGGCGTAGTAGACTCGTAGACGTCGCTGCTGCATCCTTGTTGAAGGAGCTCAGGTCACCACCTAGGTCAGGTGGGTACTGTGCCCTGTGTAGTGGTTTAAACAAAACCTAGTGGACTTTGGTTAGGGATCTCTAGCGTGATGGTGTACGACTTGTGTGCACAGCTGAGCTAGCTGTATGTGTCGATACCAACTGGCGAAACCGAGTTCGGAGGGCGTCAAACTGCACCTGGCTGTCACTTGGAACGGATCGATGTTGTTGATGATAGGCTTGACTCCTGACAATCATATACTTTTCTTTACATGTTGTGCAGTAAACTTGTGGTGTGGAGATTGTAAACGGCTTTGAGATTTAGCTTGGATCTCACTGGCTAGTTGTTAGACTTTGTGGTGTGAACTTATCGCAAGCCTCGGTCTCCCAAAGGCATGCATGTGACTGGACAGGTAAATTCAATCAACTGGACGTTAGCCGCAACCTAATCTAGAAACTAACACTTTGGACAGTATTGACACACTGGTGGTTATCTTTTTTTATGTAACATAAAATTAAAACACACTGTTGCCATGCCTGGTGGTTGCATTGTGTGTTGCGACCGAACCTAACCCTGCATGTGTGTGATGCGTAATGTGGCCGTTCTCCCCTTCCAGCTGTAAGCCGTTTAACCTGCCGACGGGGTTGACTGCACACTAGATCTCGACATGCTGACGCGCCCGGCTACGTGACGCCCACATGGCCATGGCAACTTTTTCCCACCTCGGCACGCGCCGGCTACTGCTGCAGATCGATGCCGGTTAGCTAGCTGCCTCGCGCTCTCGGTCCGCTCGCGTTCAGCCCCATGAACAGAGAACAACAGCAGTGGGAATCCACACCTCGCACACGCAGCCGCATTACAGCAGGAATTAGTACGAGAGCAAATGTAGATTACCACGTTGCTAATGGAAAAAGGAGGGGGTAACATGCGTGGAGGGACGGAGGCAGCTTTGTTTATTCGGCCCCGGCAGCTTCGCGGACTCTGGGAAAGATGAGGGAGACAGGAGATCGGCTGGAGACTAGGGTAGTGTGGCGACGGCGGTGGCGGCGGCGTACGGCGTCAGCACGGCAGCGACAGCTCTCCGCTACGGACGAGATGGGGGCGCGTACGTACGAAGCCGTGTGCTCCGGCAGACGGTCGCGGCAAGGGCAGCTGGAGCTTAGCTGCACTCCTTGCCGAGGACAGGAGGGTGGTTGGGTTTGGATTGGATTTCATTTGCTGTGGGGCGCCTCCCCGCAGAAACCGCGTTCCGCTGTGCGAGATACTCTGCCGCTAGCTGACCGTGGCCATTGGTGGCTAGGAGGAGTAGCAACCGGCAGCTAGTGTAGTGTATCATGCATGCTGCCACGCCAAAACGACTTGCCGACGACACTTACAGCTCCATCCTACATGTTGTGCTCGTCTACAACCATAGTTTTATCGACGAGCTGTCGTTTGAAAGGGAAAACGAGCACAAAAATGGCAGAGTCGATCTACGAATCTGAACGCAAACAATGCATGATTTGCATACACTTCTATTCGTCCTCAGCAGTCTCGTGTTCACATGCCATCACTCCAATGTTTTGCCTTGGAAAGATATTCGGTGAAACCAAACCCACACCATACTAAAACCTTTGCGTCCATGCAGAAAGTAGCAACACACACATGCGAGCCAACCTTACTCGACCGGCCATGGTGATTCGGGTCTTCGGGAACCCTTTGCCGTCTCATTCGTTAGCGTCAGCAGAATGAACCATCAGTCATCAGATCAGCTCGCCGGGTTGGGTTGCGTCCCGGCGTGGCCCACGCTCACGCGGTTTAACAGCCTAGCAGCTCGCAGAGACCGACCCCGACGGCCTCTCTGCAGATGATCTCATGATGCGAGTGACTGACAGGCCAATGATGGATGAACATGCACGATCCCTTGTCCCTTAGGCCCCGTTTAGTTTCCCAAATATTCCCCAAAAATCCACTATTCATCTAACTTTTTCCTATTCATCCTACCTTTTCTACTCACATATTACTATTCATCTACAGTGTTTTTTTGGTGAACAGTGTATTTTCGGGGAATCTTTCCCCAATCTAAACACACCCTTAATCTTTCTCTTTCTTTCTTTTATTTTCCCTCTACGAGTTTGTTGTTTGCGGCCGTTTCGTCAAAAGAGACCGAGGGAGGAAATCGACGGCGGAAAATTGTTAAAATCTTTCGGCCCGTACGTCGTCAGCGTGGAGCTGGAACTCTGGAAGGCATTGGGCTGCACAGCGGACATGGACACAGGGGATGGGCAGGAAGATGGCCGGAGGCTTCTTGTCACGGGCAAGTCACTGTTCTTCAGGTCCTCAAAAGAAGAAGAGAGAATGAAGAAAAAAAAAACAAAGTTGCGGTTCAGGGTTCTTTCAGTTTTCTTTTTCAGAAAGGGCCAAGATTATGTACTAATCTGAGAGGTTTTGATTCTCCGAAAAAAAGATGCTTTTGATTCGCCCAAAAAGAGCACGAGGCTTGTCTCACTTTGAGCCGGAGTGTCACGTTGGCCTTACGCGCTCAAGAGTCGTGACAAGCTGGGTGTCAAAGTGTGAACAAACCCAGCCTGATGAAAGAACCGATGGTACTGTCCGCTTCAAACCACGGTTCCAACTCACGGACACATATTTCCTCCCTTGATCATCAGGAACGTGCCGCTCAACCTTTCATGCACATTGCTTTCTCAACTGAACTCTGATAATTGCAGCTTTCAACGCTGCAGCGGGACTCCACAATTTCATCACCAAGCATGTTCATCCACTGATAATAGCGTTTCATTTTTAATTGGAAGTTTGGAACGCTAATTGATTTATTAGTCCCTCTCCATTATTTGCTTTTCAGAAGGCGGTGCAAAGGGGGGCAAGAGAAAACCACATCACAACAATTCGTTGCTAGTATTCATCGACATTTAACAGTAAGCTGCCGACACGGGCAGATCGACCACACAGATCACAGCATATGAAAAAGATAATCCTGGCAGCCATCTTCTTTATTGCAATGTATATAGGATGACATGAGATACAGTTTTGGGCACCTCTGCCTCTTTATTCCAATCCATATATCCTCTCAACGTATTCAACTAAGACCAGGATTTCAGGGCTCCATCTACAGTACATGTATCCTCTCTTAATTATTTATATGTCCAAGTGGATACAAATTATTCCTCAACTAAAACCCAGATTTCAGGGCTCCATCTACACCACCATGAAGGCGAAACCACTAGAACCACAAAATCCCAGACACGCCCTTTTTTGTTGCTGTTGTTGTTGTTGGGGTGGAGGGGTGGGGGTAAATACAGTTTGCAACTCCGTACCAGATGTATGCATGAATCAATCTGTTTAGCATATCATTCAAATCACCATCTTAGGCAGATTTTGACAGCTTTTTAATGTTTCATTTGGTAAGTTTGAGACTGAATCTGGATACCTCTGGATGCAACAGGAACTCAATAATGCTATGATCTATGCAACACCAGCTTCGGTTCCGAATCAGCCTTGTAAGCAGCTTAGTGCTCTAATAAGATGTTCATAAACTTTGATGCCTCTCAGGAATACTTTATCCTCCAGAAACTGAAACAATAAGATTACACCAGTTCCGAGCATCACATTCTGGACAAGGAAAATCCAAAAATGGCACCAAAGCCAGGATACTTACCTCATTATTGTCGTGAAGGAGTATCGGAGTATTTGTCATCGGAGAAAACCCAAGGGCAGGAATGCCCAACTGCCTCACAAAGCGTGAATCTGTGGTTGAAGATAAGATCTCAGGCTTGGATAGCTTTCCACCTGCAGAGGTGATGGCCTGCTCAAATACAGACCACCATGGGTTTGACTCATTGGTTGCTGTAAATATGGGACGACCTGCCACATCTGTTACTGGTCCTTTCCTTATCAGCTGCATGAATAACAAGGGATTTCAGGAGATACAGAATTTGGTTTATTCTCAGCTATTCAAATGACAGTAAAACTAAAATTCACCTCGTAGGTCAAGTTTTTATGAGCTGGTGCCCATTCCTCTTTGACTCTCCATTTTATCTGTTCAATGTCTTCGGTGGGAGGAAGGCGAAGATCAAAGCCAACCTCTGCTTCTGAAGGTTGCATATTCATCACAAAACCCTGCATCAGTCTGTCTTTAGCGACTATAGAAGCCTCAGAAGAAATGAATAAATTGTATGGCAAAGTTGAATTTTGGTCCATGCCACTACCATCAGTTGAAGTTTGTGATCTTACCCTAATATTGACAATAAACCTATTCACGGTTGAAATTTTTAGTGTGGAGCTTTGAAGCAAATTATATTTGTAAGTATATACACTAATTAGTGTTGCAGGAAAGCTGCGGCCAAATATTTATGATAAGAGCATATAGGGAACATGTGCATACTGCATAATGAGACTGAAAGTCCAATGCAGAATATACAATGACTGAAAGTCCAAATGCAGACTTATACAACTATATGCTTACGTACAAATAAAATCCTAATTAAAATAACACAATTATAGTTGTGAAGGCACTCCTAGTATTACGAAACCTGCAACCTGCATCAGTGCATCTACAGAATACACAGTTAAGTTTGCTCCTTCAACTCTACTTTGCTGGTTATGAGGTACAAAGAGATACAGTTTGCAACTTTGTTCAACTGTGTTTGGCACTTTGTCTCCCTCAACTTGATGGGTAGACTCATATGCATGACAAATTGATCACTCTATCATTAGATTAACGAACACAACATCCGGGATTCTTCCCACTGCCAATCAAGGTTGAATTCTAAATGCTAAGGGAACTACAAGAATTTTGAACATATTTTACCAATAAAAAAAGTTTCCAGTGCACCTTAGGTTTGCATGAAACTTATGGGCGCATGCCCTAAAAGGCCAAAATACTAGAATAATTCGACTGTAAATTCAAAATGCATAATACTCCTTGATCTCATAAAGAAGAGAATAAAGGGATGCAAGTGAACAGAATCATAAAGTCAAGGGACTCAAAACAACGACAGTAGGAGTAAATGTCCACTCTATCATCAAGCGAATCTACACCTGGTGGACCACTTTCCATACAGAAAACTTGTGAATTCAAAAAAGTAAGATGCTGCGCTCTTCCCAACTGATGCACTCTTTACAAATTGTTTCAGACAGAAATGCAGACTACCATATCTAATGCTGGATTACACGTTCTTTGGTTTACTAGACCTGTTTGATAACTGCATCAGATCTAATATTTTACAATTTGGACAGATTTGCATATCAGAAAGTAAAGTATGTGAAATACTAGCTTAACCATAGAGTCAAGCCTTAAAGCCTATAAAGTTCAGCACCACAACATATCATGGAAAGTGGAAACAATGCAAATATGAACATTGTAGTGACATTAAAGGCTTCTTCAAACCATCTCTAACTACAAAATTTCAAATCTGATTGCCTTGGGCCTTGCACTAAGCTGGGTGTCAATTAACGAAAGGCAAGCGAATTGAGACCCAAATACCCTTACCGTGGGGCTTGGTATGCCGGCCTTCATGTACACAGGGTTCACTGAAACCACCTCCCCAGGACCCCTCTTCCCGGCCTTCACCATTCTGAACTGCGCCTCCCTGAAGCCAGCAATGGCCTCCACACAATCCATCAGATTGTCCACGGCGGCGCCATCAAACATCCTCGACCCGTGCCCGGGCGAACCCGCCGCCTTCACGATGAGCCTCCACACCAGCCTATCCGCGTAGAAAACCCTGAACACATCCGTCGGCGACGCCTGCCCTTCGTCGAGCATGAACCCGATGTTGAGGGCGCGGAACTCCTCCGACTCGACGAACTTCTCGAACCCATCCACGCCGCCGATCTCCTCGTCGGGGACGAGCGAGATGTGGAGGGTGCGGGTGGGCGCGAACCCCGCGGCCTTGAGGCCCCTGATGGCCTCGAGGTACTGGATGGGGAGGCACTTGTCATCCTGCGCGCCGCGCGCGTAGATGCGGCCGGTGGCGGGGTCGCGGTGCGCGGCGAAGGGCGGGTGCGCCCATTTCTCCGGCTCCGCGGGGACGGAGTCGATGTGGGAGTTGAGGAGCACCGAGGGGAGGGAAGGGTCGGAGCCCGGCCAGGTTAGGAGGAGCAAGGGCTTGGTCTTGCACGGGGTGAGGTGGAGCGTGGTGGTGTGGAGGCCGAGGGACGCGGCGTAGGGGAGGAGGAAGGAGGCGGCGCCGGCGTAGTCCGGGGACGGGTGCGCCGTGTGGATGCGGAGGTACTCCTGGAAGCGGGCGATTTGATCGGATTCGAGCTCGGTGAAGGGGTGGGCGGGCCGGAGGAGGCCGGAGAGGAGGAGGACGACGACGGCGAGCAGGAGGCGGTGGTGGCGGAGAGGCGGCATCGTGCGACGGCTGTGCTCCGCTCCGCTCCGTTGCGAAGCTGAGCTTGAGGCGAACGGGTGAGTGTCGTCGATTGCTTGATTGATATGTTGACCGCTACTGGACTGGCATCGATGCGTTGTGGGTTAGGTGACGACGTGGCACGGTTTGCCCAACAGAGAGAATCCATAATCTGTCATTCTGGCTGCTCGCGGCTGAGATCGGCCCACCACCACTCTACACTATGGCCGTGTTTGGTTTGTTTAGCCCATAGTGCTAAAAACAAAACAACAAAACTGTAGCATATGCAACAGTAAAGAGTTGGCATTTAGCCCTCTCTTATTTAGCCCCCCCTTGTTTGGATAGGGGCTAAAGTTGCATTAGCACTAAATAGAGCCTCCCACCTATCTAAATGCTCGTGGGGGTGCTAATTCCATTTAGTCTCATTTTAGCACCCATGTCCAAAGTGCTATTTTGGAGCTAAATTGGTGGGGCTAAATTTTAGCCCCCCCTAACCAATCACCCCCTATGACAAACTTTATGCGAAGGTTTAACTTAACAATGCATATCTCATGCATACCAGATATTTCCACAGAGCAGTAGAACTCAATGCTTGCCATCAGCAACGGTAAAGAAATCAAAATTCAAGGATGAGCTAGATTGCGTATAGTATCAGTTGCTAGCTACTGAAAGCATGTATATCATGTATCAACCAGCTTGTTTTGTCCACCATATGAGTTCCTCGCGATAAAAAATGACAAAACTGTTCTTTTCCTAGGGTAGTTAAGAACGGAGTACAAGTATCAAACAGCTGAAGGTGATTCTAGATCAGATGAGTTTCTTCTTCTGGAAGAAACCTTGAAGATGCCACAGCTGCAGCACAGAGACCACAATGCATACTCCAAGTGACAAGATGCTGAACCAGGCAACTCTAGAGTTTGTTTTCTCGCTCACTGTCCGCATTTCCGCTTCCCTGCACAGATGACATTCAATCATGACATGTACTGCCTGTTGCAAATGCTCTTAACATATTTTGGCAGTTATGTCGCCTGGGGTCCAAACTCCGGCTTCACCCCAATCAGGGGTGGATCCAGAGTATTAGTATTGGTGTCCGGGAATACCCAATAATCCTTAGGATTTAGCAACATTAACAGTTAGTGACAACAATGAACAGATATTCTAGATCCGCCCCTTGCCTCATTTCTGGGTGAGAGAGGCGTGCGCTGGCCTAGAAACCAAAGACGCCCTACCGTTTTGCAGACAGAGTAGAGACCGGTTCAAATGACAAAACAAGAAATAGATAACTTGCCTTGCTTTGAGGTACAGCAAGTTATGATGGATGGACTCCACCGCAGCTTCAAGTTTCCTAAGCTCTAATTCTACACCCTGAAAAAGAAAACAGATTGCAATCAGTTAGAAACCAAAAGGGATGCAGTAAATTTGAAGTACGTTTCAACTTGACTAAGCGTATGTAGCCATACCTCAATTTTCTCCTTCTTAGCAATTGTGTCCCAGTCCTTGGCTGCAATCCCTATCTTCCAATCAAGATTTAGAGATGTTCCCGATCCTTTCTCTGCACTGTCTATCCAGAAGCATGCAAGGTAGTTTCCGGCTTCTGAGGTAGTGAATGCAAACTGACCCGTTGTGGCATTTTCATTGTGATGCACAGTATTGCCGTATGGTGAGGTAACCTTAAAAAAATTACAAAAGTTAGGGTTATGGATATCTAAGAAAACAAAACTATAACACATACAAGGAGCAGCATCGTTAAGATAACAAGAATGATGGACATTTCTCATAAGCTCACTATCACAAGATGACATACACAAACAACATAAAGGAAAACAGACAACCCACTTATTCATGTCACACATGCTGAAGTTTCTTTGTGAAAATTAAGCCACCATGAGTTACATGACGCGTTACCTAAAAAAAAAGAATTACATGACGCATTTGTAGGTTGAGATTGCACTTGATTCCTATCAAACTAGAGTTAAGGCATTAAGGAGGAGAATAATGTTCTCTAAACAAACAAATAGATCAAACAACAAACATCAATAACATTGACATATATATTTTCCTTTTGTATTGTGGGAATAACGAAAAGTCGATCACCACATAAATCCCATAAAGCATAGAGGTTTTTTAGGATAAGCTAAGACATGTGAACATCCGACTTATGGCTAATCCTTTCTAAGATAGCATGTATGACCATGAAAGTACTAGCTACTAGCCATAAGGCGCCTTTGAGGATCAAATCTTCTGTTGTCTGGAGTTGGAAAAATTCAATATGGATCTTAAGTGGGACACTAGTAACATTATATTCATATAGTTGAACTAGTCTGCTCATACACCCACATTATTACAAGGAACTAGGAGAATATATTAATGTGCATAACAAATAGGCATGTTAGTAACATTATATTCATATGTTGAACTCATCTGCTCATACGCACACATTATTACACAAGGTATTTGGAGAATCTGTTGATGCACATAACAGGTAGGCATGTTACCGACCACAGTAACAAACATGATCCAACATCTATGACCTTGGTGTTATGAACCATGATCCCCAATCGCATTAGGGCTAGTAACAGAAGACTGGAATTTAAGAATGTGGTTCCCAAGGAAAAGTTGAAACCCGTCATCACACTTTACTTGGTAGAGGGCCATCCAGCATAGGAATTCCCAAATTGACAAAGATTATCCCCATCTGAAGAAAAGACCAAGTGCAGCTTTGATTTCTAAGTAAATTTGGACAGGGGCAGAGCCAAAAGCAAGCAAAGCCCTGGGCTAAACAAGCTAATACATGCTCAAGTTCTTGCTAGCTTTCATTTTTTTTATCTATCCTCGTGCCACATAACATTGTATTCCAAGCTTAAGACCCGTACTGCAGCACAGGCAGCAAAGGGCGTGGAGGAGCCACTTAAACTGGATCATCTCTCCAAACCAGGAACTAGGCACAAAGATAAGATTCATGATGCCTGTTAATATGTACGTTTCGCCTTACGATAGACTCACAAACACAATTCACATTGAGCATCTAATTATCACGAATTTGTAGAATCACAGCGTTTGAAAAATGCCCCCAAAGCTCGAATATGTTTAATTCCTCCCTCCGCCCATCTCTCATAAGTGCTAGTTTTGACTAGACGAAGAAGAATCTGCAAACAGTTCAATTCCACGACCAAATTCGCACGAAAACTTAGCACAATCTAGCACGTCAGCAGCAAAGCTGCGTCCGAATTCGCCTACACCGAGATCCCATCGCGCAGCAGTTCACCGACCCAGATCGAGATCGAACACGAGAATCAACGAAACCGCACCTTAAGCACCTCCGGAGTCCGGAAGGAGGAGAGGAAGAGGGAGGACGGGGGCGAGTTCGATGGGGCTCGTACCTTGACGGCGACGGTGGGGTGCGAGGTGGGGTGGGACTCGTACATGATCGCGTAGTCGGCGAGAACCACGACGTTGGGCTGGATCTCCTCGGATACGCACTTGGTCCCCGACGGCGGCAGCTCGAGCCACACCGCCTCTGCCCCGGGCATCAGCAGCAGCACCGCCGCCAGCAGCACCGCCGGAAACATCGACGCCGCCATCCGCCCCGGCCGATCTGGGGCGCGGGCGTCCCTCTCTGCCTCCCCCGGTCGCGGTGGAGTCGTGGGAGCTTGGACTTGTGCGACGCAGGCACGGGCAATGGCGTGCGCTGCGGGGGGGTAGGCTGTGGGTTTTCGGGATTTTATTAATTTTGCGATTTCGGAGGAGGGGCGCACCGTACACTTGAAGAAATTCCCATGTCACGCCGCCGCCGCGTGCGTGACCCTGGCGGTGGACCCATCCCGTTGACGGGGTCAGAAGAGTATGGTAGGCTTGGCCCAGATTGCGTGTTAGTGTGTTATTATGGATTTGGGCTGCGTTAGGAGGCCTGATGGGGAAGTTGTTTGATATATGGGCTTTCGTGTTGCACCGGCCCGGCCCCTGCCTGGCTGCTGCTGATTGTTAGGTTAGGTTAAGCCCGCAGTCTGAAGACAGAAAAAAAAAAAAAGATAGAAGTGAAGAGCCATCTGATCCTCCTCCGATCAACCTCATCAGGTGTCCATCTTCGTTTTCAGGAGAAGAGGGCGGGCGAGAGGAGCCGCCTCGCTCTGTTGCTCCTCAGAAAATGAAGAGCCAGACCAAAAAAGGCCTGAAAAATAAAATGGAAAAGGGTGTACACTGTACAAGCGTATGCACGTCCAAAGACGAAGGTGATGCGGCGGCACGGGCGAGCCAGGAACGCCGTGAGAGTGACCTCGACACGTCGAGCCATGCACGCATGCGGATCGGCGGCACGCCTGATCGTGTGGCCCCCTTTATTTCGGCAGTATTATTTGCCAACGTGGCAAATCCGCAGCACACACGTCCGGGATAGGATTATATGGAGCTTTTTAGGTCGTGCCAACACGCTCTGTGCATGCCAAAAAAAAAAAAACACGTTCTGCATGCCTGCTCGCACTTTGCCGCGCAGAAAAAGGGCCGAGAACGATGGCCGATCGATGGATCGCGATCACACAGCTCGCGGTTGTAGTAAAGACTAAAGAACTACGTTTTTTTCGGCTAAACAACTATGAAGAGTGTCCTGGATAATGCTTAGCTTAAATCCTTTTCCACTGTTGAAGTTTGGGAAAGCTATAGTGGGAAGAGCAAACACGTAGTCCTAGCGAACCTTTCTAATAATGGAGCAAGCCGATGGATGGATTTACGCAACCCATCGGTCCAAGAAGTATATTGTTTGTGTCTTTTCTCGATTTTCTAACGTGTCGGTGACACGTGTTTTCCCTCTCTTTACCACTAGCACGCAAAGAGTCGCCACGTACGGATGAGGATCGACACCACATGCCCACTTGTCCCTCGTCAATTTTGTGTCTTGTCTCCATGATATGTACTCAGTAGTTGAGCGGCACTATTGTGGCCATGATAATCCAAGAGTTATCATGGTGGAACCCGACTAATATTGAGCCATAGATATACTAGGCAGATCAGCGTGCTATGCCGCGCCCGTTCAGAAGCAGTAGTGTTTTATTTATTTCTGAGTGTAAACACATAATGACTCAAAGCAAGCAAGATATACTTGAAAGATACGATGAAGCAGTTTTTCAAAGACGTGCATAGCACGTTTTTCATTAAGAAGAGTGTAAGTACACTAAAGCAACTTCAAAAGAGCCCTCAAAGTGGAAGACAAAGAAAGGCAACAACCCTAACAAACATGTAAGAAAAAAAATTACAACACCACCTGATATGACCGCCCGTAGACATGCAACACAAAGTCATGCAAGACACAGCCTCCAGGGAAGAAATGACTTTGTGGCCACCATGGTCCAACCACCCGCTTAGAAGAGTTTCGCACCTTGCCGAGGATGCAGGGGTCGCAGAACCATAAAGGTAACAAAGCATCCACCCAGACCGTAAGACCACGCACGGCAAACCATCTGCCTAAGCACTCAATGGTGGCAAAGAATACACCTAAACAGTAGAACCGGGGAAACAAAGCATCCTCCCACACGACCATCGACAATGGCAAAGCGTCCACCTAACCAGCATGACTATGGTAGGAAAGCATCACTTCAAGCACAAATCAATCATGGCGGCAAAGTATCTGCCAGGGGTAAGAAGCAAGAATGGCGATAAAGTATCCCCAGAGCAAGAAGCAAGAACAACAACAAAGTATCCGCCAGCGAAGAAAGGACGGCAAAGCATCCGTCAGACGTTGACGACCCAAAAACCCAAGTAAGGTGGACGAAACGAAGCGAAGCGAAGGCAAGCGCAAAGAAAGCTTTCTAGGAGAGCAGTCGACCAGCACGAGGACTACAACCAGCCGGAGGCGACAAGGGCAATGAATCCTAGCGTTGCTGAAACCCCCAAGGGAAAAGGGGTGCACGCACATCACCAATTGCCAAACAACGGAGCCAACGGAGGCCAGAGTAGCAGAAGAACATGTATGCAATGTAAAAGACTAATTTATTCATATTGCACCACGGATTAAAACACTTCCATAGCAGTTCAGAGAAGAAACACGTCAAAACTGAAGCTGCAAAGAAATCAGAGAAATAAAAGTATTGTAATAATTTGCTTGGAGCACTTACATAAGGTTAAACAAAATAAAATGGCCCTATGAAAATAATAGGCATGGCTGCTCGCACTTTGCCGCGTAGAAAATAATGGGCCGAGAACGATGGCTGGTCGATGGATCGCAATCACGCAGCTCGCGATTGTAGTAAAGAAACAGAACTCCTTTTTTTCAGCTAAAGAACTATGAAGAGGGACAATTATGCTTCTTCTTCATCAAGCCTTTCCACTATTGAGATTTGGGAAAGCTAGAGTGGGAAGAGCAATCACGTAGTTCTAGCAAACCTTTCTAATGATGCAACAAATCGATGGATGGATTTACCCGGCCCATGGCGGTCCAAGAAAATATTGTATGGGTCTTTCATGACGTATTGGTACCATGTGGTCTCCCTCTCTTCACCACAAGCACACAGAGTCACACGTGACACACACTAGAATCTAAGGTCCAAGGGGAGAGTAACCACCGATGACGATCGCCACCACATGTCCCTCGTGTCATTTTTGTGTACCCAATCTCCAAGACGTGTAGTTGAGAGGCACCACTGTGGCGGTGCGTGCATAATCTAGAGCAATCAGCAATTCAGCATGGTCAAACCTGACTACTATTTATCGCTGTATGAAAAACATTTTAAAGAAAGTCATTTTAAAGATTTGTCCCACAATTATTGTCGTTGTTGCCACCTTTAGTAGGTGCGAGTCCATGCAATAGGCATTTAGCGCCAAGTATGGGTAAGAATAAATAGAGGCAGACATGACTATTTCATACTTTTGGCAATATGTATCAATGTTTCTAAGTCACTTTATTATAGGAATAGAGGGAGTAGTGTTTAAGAATTTGAGGGTGGGGCAAAGGATGTGCCAGACACGATCTTACAACCTTTTTTCGTTGTGATTTGAAATTAAATATGGTGTGTGTCAAGTAGTAGACAGGATCAGATTAGTCAATGCATAGTTGGATAGATTATGATTCCAGTGGCACAGCCCTTACTTCGATCCTCAGGAGCGCAGCACCAATTTCATCAGGAATGGATCCGCCACTTGCTACACTTGTAAGCTATAAACTCGATCCGAGCTTCCCAAGCATAACCCCACATTGTTTGAAAATTCGCACCTTCAAAATACAAATGTTTGGCAATTTATTTTTAGCTTTTTAGATTGGAATGTTTTTTCTACTCTCGTTTTGCTCAAGCAGCTTGTAGTCTTTAGCTTTATTGATACCGTGATGACACAAAGGTTAGAGCCGTAGAGGAACACATACATTTTCGAAGATTCGTGAATACTCTCATATTTTCATGCTAGGACATCTATTATATTTAACACTAAACTATAAATACTTCATTAAACTACCCACTGAGATATTTTCAGGTATGCTTACGGTTACGGAACAGGAAGCATCCTGCCACATGTCCGGAATATAGTTGAAAATCTTGTTGCATCAAAACTTTCAAGCTGGAAAGATTCCTGCACCGTCCCATTATCCCCAATTATTCTATGCTAGAGTGATCAATACGACAATCCAGGGGGTTACACATATATATAAAAGCTACCTACTTTATATGTAACCCAGCCCATTAAGTTTCCATTGCAGAGATCGAGACCCATTTGTCTTATCCATGAGCGAGCGAGGTACTCCGGGATGAATGATTCGATCAGTGTCATCCGGCACTAGGCTAAAGCGATGAATTATGGGACGGAAAGCGGCAGCATAAAGCTAGGAGTAGCTGATGCTGACGTACGGTTTGCTCGTTGCAGATTCAAAGGGAGGGCAAAGCCATCTTTTGGGATATGCGATTAATGGGTCAGCGCACGAATCAAACTGATGAGATGATCGGATCAAACAGTACGTTTTTTGTCACACGAATTCATTAAACAAAGCTTGTATTAGTGGAAACAGCGGTGGTGGTGGTGGCACAACAAGTTAAAAACGCAAAAGCTGAGGCGGATCAAGTCAAAACAAAAGTGGTTAATGCAATGACATATACTACTAGTTGTAGTAGTCCCGTCCCGTCTCTACGAGAGCAGAGCAATGCAAGCAATCGAAGCAGCAGCGCATCTCTTCCAGATGGATAGCACACGCTTGTCGTCGTCGTCGTCACGGTACAGCAGCGTAATAATTAATGGAAGGTCGTCGTCGTCGTCGATCTCGGCTTGTCATCAGTAGGTGCACTTGGTCGTCACGGCCACCGGCGTCTCGACGTCGGTGACATGGCCGCCGAGCACGTGCTGCTTGCCGTTGGCAGTGGGATCCGAGGCGACGATGGGCAGCTCGGCGGCGCCGGGCTTGCCGTCGCCGGTGAGGTGGTCCTGGCTCTTGCCCCAGATGAGCGAGTAGAGCCCCACCACTATGATCGCCGCTCCAATCACGCTGTAAAACCACACAAGAACGGGAAATGGAGTTATTTGCCTCTGGTGATTCATTATTTGCTTGTAGTACTAGTATTTAACTACCTTCCCAAGGTGGTCTCTTCTTTGAGGATGGTGGAGCCCATGATGGTGGTGAAGATCATGCAGAGGGGCTGGAACGCCGTCACGAACACGGGGCCGCGCGCCCGCGTCACGAGCCCCTGCACGTAGAACGCCACGGCGGAGCACACCACCCCCTGCAACAACGATCAGCAGGTTAGTTTACTTGCTTGCTTGCTTGCCACATGGAACATATATACATATATATATATCGTTGCCAGTGGAAGGCAACAAACCAAATCATCGGTTGCTTGCTTACAGAGTAGACGACGGTGAAGAGGCGTGTGTCGAAGCCGATGCGCCAGGCGCTCATGTCGCGGCGCTCCGCCACGAGCGCCACCGTGCCGCTCATCACGGACCCCACCCCGCAGATGAGCGCCGTGAGCGACATCTCCGCCGGGTAGCTCTGCAGCGTGTTGGACTGGAGGACGAAGAAGCCGGCCCAGCACACGCAGCTGCCAATGATCATGGCCGTGCCGTTGAGCCACGAGGCGCTGCTCTGCTGGCTCGCCGTGGCTGCGGCTGCACCGGCGTGTTGGTGGCCGCTGGTGGACCACGGGAACGGCACGACGGGGCCGTGGTAGAGGATCATGAGCACGGCGCCGGCGACGGTGCAGACCGTGCCCAAGATCTTGGCCTGGCTGTGGAGGCTCCGGAGCCTGAGCTTCTCGATCCTCAGGACGAGGGCCATGATGAAGGTGACGGCCGGGAGGATGTTGACGAGCGCCGAGGCGAAGCCCGCCGAGGTCAGCTTGTTGCCCAGGTAGTACATGTTCTGGTCCAGCACAGGCCTGAAATTATAAAGTAGTCAGGGATTAATATAATATTATAATGCAGGTTAATTAGTACATGTTAATTCTTCTTCACTGCAGGTTGCAGGTTGCATGTCAACTAATGGGGCACGTACTCGAGCAAGGCGAGACCCAGGACCTTGACGAAGATGCGCGGCGTCATCTTGGGCCTCACTCCCCTGCAGCAGCGAAATCATAATTAGTTAAGCAAAACCATCCCATTAGCAAGCATGCATGCTAGTAGTAGTTAACAGGGGATCGAGCGAGCGAGACGGTATGTATGTACCTCTCGAAGAGGAGAGCCATGGGGGCCATGACGACGGTGGCGACGATGTTACGGTAGACGACGAGTACGAAGTGGCTCATGCCTTGCTTGAGTGAGGCGACGGAGACGATGTACATCCCTGAGAACCCCACCATCAGCAGCACCATGTATAGGTACGGCTTCACCTCGTTCAGAACCTTGCCGGCGCCCATGGCGATATAGTCCTCAGGCACAGCAGTATTACACTGCTATACAGCTTGCTTTGAGCTTAGGCTGCAATGCGTGGCCAAGAAGAGCTGAAGAGACTGGAGCTAGTAGCTCTCGCTCACTTGTGCTCCTCTGCTCTGATGCGGCGAGGAAGGGAGCTCGCGGGGCTGCCAATTTATAGCATGCAATGCGCGCGCCGCGAGCGGGGGCACCATGTCAGGTCAACGTCGGCGCATGCATGCATGGCCCGCGTGATGTCACGGCTGGGGAGTGCAGTTGCCGCGTACCCCTGCACTCTTCCAAGGCCCGTTTTCTGCGGCAGCAGATGGAGGTGACACTCAAAGCGAGCTAGGTGTGGTGTGTTTTGCCTTCACTAGAGTTGAAACTTGAGTGATGAAAAAAAAAAAAGAAAAGGAGTTGGCGCTTGAGCCGTGCGGCCGTGCCTCGTCCTCTCAATCTCTCATGGCTTGTGTCGCATTGTATCTTGATAAGTTATTGATGCCTTCATGGTGCCGTACGCATCATTTTTCAAATCGCAACTCGTTTCAATTTTTGAGAGAGTCAAATTATCTCAAATTTAATTAAATTTATCATGTCAAAGCATGGCCCAAGGCCAGCACGTCGTGCACCACTGTGACGTGTGCTAACCCAAGGCTTCGCTCTAATAAATATCATGTCTTAAATAATGATTTATCCACATAATTTGGATGTACATCCACATAGTTTGGGTGCTAGCCTCCTCCAAACACCCAAGTCTTGGCTAACTTTTCTCTAAGATAAAAGAAGTGATCATGCAAAAAAAAAATGAGATAGAGTTTTCTTCTACTATCTATACTTCTCTGAGATACAATGAATTCTGACTATTCACCTTCAGGTGTGTTTTTTTAAAAGGATTCACCTTGAGGTGTTATACTAGCCCAGGAAGACGCCGTGCCGTCTGGCCGCCTACCATGTCATGCCGTGCTCTAACGCGCCACATAGGACTATATTAAGTATATGACCTGGAAATGGCACGGTTTAATTGCCAATTGCGAGTATAGCTTTTAAGTGTACATGTACATCGTAACAGGGTACCTATAAGGCTATATATACACGCTAAGGCCTATATATCGATCTCGCGCATCTTAAGGTAGATGGAGACGGCTACAAGGCGTCTCTATCGATGGATCCGAGTCACTCGTTTACCCACGGTCCATTTATATTCCATTTTCGCAGTATTAGATTCTATGTGATTTTTTATATTCGATGAACCCGTGCACATGATCGTTGATCGGAGATCAACCGCTTACTTACCCCCCGGCTCCGGGAAAAGCAGAGCACAGCACCAGCGGAGGTGCACGCAGTGCTGTCCCTGTCGGCGTTGTCTACTGCTCCTGCGACGGCAACACTGGAAGTAAGGGCAGTCAGGCAGTGCCAGTCTTTCAGGGCTATGCAGTGCAGAAAGCCAGAAACACAATGAGTGTTTGGCATTGGGTACATGGCACACCCGCTAAACTTGCAGCTGATACGGTCAGGAATTTAAAGCCCGATTTCCTTGCGGAAGTCTAATTTCAATCCACAACTGCGAAGCTGGATACTAAGGACTATCCAAACTCCAAACCAGTCAAACTTGTACATTTGAGTGGCTTGAATAGTGGTTTTCTATATTTTAGAAAAATTATAAAAAATAATTTAATCTTAAAAAACAGTAGTATTATTGAAAATTAGATAAATACGGAATCAGCCCTATTTTTTCTATAAATTTAACCAATATGTTGGTGTACCTACCAGTTGAAAGTAGTTGCATCTTATCTATTTTTATTCCTAGTATTTTAGAATAAACAACAAAAATACTAGGAACATGACAAATATTTAAATATCTATTTAAGAATAGGTTGGTTACATTTTTACAAATTTTTTGCACTGATTTTATTTTTTATTTCAAATTAATTGTTTATGAATTTTAAGTTTAAATAAGTACTCCCTACGTTTCAAATTATAATATGGTTAAATTTTTTACTCAAGTTTGGCCACTCATCTTATTCAAAATTTATACAAAATTTCATATTTTTTGTTAATTCAAAATTTATACAAAATTTATACGAGCAGTTGAGTTTAGAGCCAAAGGATAAAACGAGCAGTTGAGTTTAGAGCCAAAGGAGTCAAACGGATTATAATTTAGAATGAAGAGAAATAGGTAAATCTGATGTACATACCAAAATTAACTTTTAACTACCAGTTTAGGAAGTCCAATTATTTGCATGCAAGGGCGTGGGAGTCTTTTCATGCTACCATTAATCCGTCTGAAAATAAAGCTAGAATGGCACTCCTCATAAGACGGAGGGAATATGTGAAATGTGATAGCACACGTTACAAGTGCAAATTGGGGGGGACAATGTCCCAAATAAGGGCCTTGTAGAAAGCCACTCTTGTAAAGCATGCCCGATTGGTGGGAGACCATAGGGTATGGATGAACACCGCACCATATAGGTCTAGTCCTACATAACTCGAGTATAAGTGTCTATTTTTCAAAATAAAGAAATGCATGGGTTAGACCTATTTTTATTTTGTGGATAATCCCAACCGACTCCCAAAGTAGGGATTATGGGCACAAGAACCGTTTCTATATTCATCACAGCACCGTGGGGGTACAAACTTTGATTCTTCCTTGAGTCACTCTTTCTTACACACGTCTTATCTTCATTACCAAAGGTGGGAAAAAAGAGAGAGAAAGAGTTTGCCCAACTCTTCCTTTCCAAAGATGGAGAGCAATGGCTGAATTACTTGTGGCATAACGCAAACCTGAAATGTGCGTGAACCATATGGATGAAAGTTGATGACAAGGAAGAAGAAAGTAATAACATGAGGAATGGGACTGAGGAAAAGATAGACAAGTAGATGAGCAAGTTAACCTAAGTGTGGCCAACGAGTTCGTAACCACAAGTATGACAATCAAAATGTGCCTTGTCATAGCTGTGGAGGATGTCTAGCGTCTGAGGAACTACAACATGACTAGAGACCTGTTCGTTTCACCTTCAGATTGTGGAAAATATGGTTTTTAAAAGATCTGCCCTAGCATTTTTTTTTCTCTCACGCACATTCCATAGTTCAACAGACAACAATTTTGCTCTGCTCAGCTAGAATCCAAGTACGGCTTGTTTGTTTCCGCTTGCACAATCTCAGGTTCCACAATCCAAATTATGCTTTTGCCCCCTCAGATTCCTTAATCCAACAATCCACTCCACTAATTGTTTTAGTTTCTTATCCCACAAACAACAATTTTGCTCTGCTCACTTAGAATCCAACTCCGGCATGTTTTAAATAAACATGCATGGCCTAAGCTTAGGAAGAAAAGCTACTCCTAAGCAGCAAGCAAAAACAAAAGAAAAAGGATTACCGACTTATCTATTCGGAGAGAAAGAAAACATGGTAAATGCTCCTACTTTCAGAGTAGTGTAGTTTAATCGACATCAAGTAACGGAGAACACACACTTGTCTTTTCCTCCAGTACGTCCTCCTACGCACAAAACAATAACGCAACCTTTCCAGTCTTGCAAACATTTTAGACCCAGATGCCCCGCAGAGGCGTCCATCTGCCCAAAGCGAAGCGAAAGCATATCTTCTCCATCTTTTCTTTTTTCTGATCCAGCTTTAAGTAGGCATCTAAGCCAAAGAGAGACTGGTTGCTTGCCCGCTTGGTCTCGTGAAAGGCATTGCCCGAGCGAGCCAGCAAGCTGCCCGTTCACCTAACAATCATACAATCAACTGAGGCATCGGCTAGTGCTTGCTGATGAGTCCCGGCCCGGCCGGCCGTGGTGCGCTCCGGCGAGGATTTGCATATCAGCTGGAGCCTGAAAAATTAAATGCCTCTACGTTCTCGTCGTCGATCTAGATCGATCTCCTCCTGCGTTGGAATCGGAAACCTATGCGTCTGTTAACTTGTAACTGTTGACCTCTAGAAAGATCCGGTCCTGATTGGCGAGTGCAAAGCCTACCTCGACACAGATCTTTCGATTGATGGTGAGGTGTAAGCAACCACACACACGCGACAGACAGCTGATCGACGAGAAACGGCGAATGTTCGATCGGAGCTGTGCGAGTTTATCTCGATCTCCCATCGTCTCGCAGCTTCGATTCTCTGACCTCGCCGGCACTGACTGATCTGCTCATGACGCACGTCGGACGCGGCTGATAGGCGGCGGCGGCGGCGGGCATGCGAGGGTGCGAATCCTGCCGTTGTGCTCTCGTAAGCCGCAATTGTTGATTATTGACAGTGTTGTGGGCTGAGTGCACGCATGCATGAGTTGCGTTTCGCTAATCACCCTGTGAATCTATGTATGATGCGGTTTGCATTGATGGATAGGATTAGGAACTGATGCTGATGGGAGTGAAGCGATTTGCGTTGGGATTGTGGTTCTTTGCTGGTAACTCGATCAGCATGTTGGCCGTTAACTGGCCAACCAACCAGTACTGTCGCTAGTGCAGCCCAACCAAACATTCTTTCCTTGGAATCCGTCTGATAAGCGTGCATATTATATGTGGCATCAGTGCACATCTTTAGAAAATAAAGTATGGCTGTGGAGGAAGACTGCTTTTGTGGATAATCTTGTGTAGATCCATTGACTTCGACAAACTCAAATTAAACTGAAAGAGCAATCGCTTGGTAATTAACATTGTTGCTAGACAGATTCAGATAAACAGACAGGGATCCTATGCGTCCTGACGGCAAAGGTTGCATCATCTAGCATCTATGTTTTTTTTTCCGGAAATCTAGCCTCTATGTGCATCCTGTTAAGTGTTAACACCATATTTTGACAAATGGGTTGGTCGATGCCGATGACTGCAAAAAGGTGATGATACCGATGACTGCGGAAAGCCGATGAGCATCGAGCCATCGAAGCCTGTGAAGCGCGAGGGTCGCATTAAGAGTTTTGTAGACTCTGACTTATGTATGAGTCTTTTAGATATGGTAGTTTTGTTTTTTCATCAAGATATGTAAAAGTCGCGATCGACTATGAGCCGTTGGTTCAGGTTATAAATATTAGCCTTTGAGGTTTGTAATAGGACACATTCAATACAACCTTTTCCCGGCTAATTTACAAACCCTATTAGGAGTTTCCTTAACGTTGTTTTCTCAGAGAGTTCTTCGGTTAAACAAGGATGCGTCATTTCGATCTCCAGTTTATTGTGAATATTTAACCTACGATGCATCGCTTCTCTTGTCAGTTTTAGTAGATTTCACAGTTATCCCAGTGTTTGACAATCTATGATGCTAGGTCTTTAATCGGCTTGGTGGCTTTATTTATAATACAGAGCATGATCAACTTTGTTTCATTCTTCAAATCGTCTGATATAGCCAATGGTGTTCTATTCATGCTTTAGGATTAATTAAAGGGGGCGTACCCAGTGCCGTAGGCTCCCGCACTGCGCGGGGTCTGGGGAAGGGATGTATGCGCACAGCCTTACCTGCACAAAGTGCAGAGGCTGGGGCTCGAACCCTGGACCTTCCGGTTACAGACGGTAAGGCACTACCGCTGCACCAGGGCCGCCCTTCATGCTTTAGGATTAATTATGTTTCATAATTCAGAAATCTAGTCGATGATGCTTATTCTCTGCATATCGGACTTATGGTTCATATTACGACAGAACAATTTGAAAATTCAGACAATAAGTTCTGAAATTTAATAATATTTTTATTCCTTGCCAATTTCAAAACCTGCATCGGAGTAAAGGAAATCCCGTGCATTTGCACGAATATCACCGTCCAATTTTTACGTCGACATCTGTAGTTATTAGTCCTAAGCTTGCTCAAGTTCTATCTCCATGCTTATTGGATGATTAGTCCTAGGGCTATGCTAAAGTACTCCACTCAACTTTAGAAGGTAAGATTTCAAATAAATCTCAGCCATCAACTTTTAGAATAAATGAAATATTTTAGTAATTAAAATATTTAGAGAAAAAAAAATCCCGGAATTTCGACACCCCTTCCATAATTGCTCCTCTTAATCTGCTCTCTTTCCTTTACGCCATTGTTCCCTACCTTCCTTATATGCGCTCGACTGCATAAATGGGGATCCAGCTCCAACGAATTGCCACGAGAGGGGATAGCATGTGCCTGTCAGCCTGTGAGGCCGTGACACCTGAAATCTGATAGAGTTAAGTGTTTTGAACTGTCCTCTAGTGTTTTTAAAATCGATTTGAACTGGTCTCTAGTGTTTTTCGTTTTGAAATTGAGTTTGTGAATCACGTCAGTACAGGGGAGAACAAGGCTTGGGACTACCGGGATCAACTGATTATCCAGTCATCCTATAAAAAATGGAAATTTAAATCTAACACAATCAAATTAGATCTAATAAGGAGATACTTTGTTACGGTGCTTTGTGGTTACTTTCTCCCTAAATACCATCAACCGTTGATCTTGAAAAAAGATGCTTTATTGTAAAAAGGGAAATTTATTCTTCTATTTCTTCCACACTAATTAGATCAGATCGGCTATAAAAACAGCTCCCTTCCTCGACCTTCTCTCTTATTATATACTTATTCTATTATAAATAAAATATTATACTAAATAAAGCGACGATAAGGCCTGGATAACTACATCACTTGACACACTAACAGACGCTAGCCAGTCGTTGATGATTTTCTTTAGTGAATAGTGGTTGATGAAATGATAGCTCAACTTACAAATATACTTCCAAAAATAGTTAGCATTTTGCCCTCCACGAAGCTCAGAAGATTTGGTCCTAGCATGGCGATCCAATCGTGACGTTTTCCCCATCTTCTGCATCCCGGGAACATAAAGCATGGACAGTGTAGGCACACTGTCCACTGAACCAGTGATATTGCAGCCATATGGACCGGCCAAATCGACCTGGCTTGTCAAAATTTTTACCAGAAATTATAGCAGCTCAAAGATTTCAGACAGGGCTTTACTTTGAGGCACATCTAGTGTCAACGAGCATTGTCAGTGCAGTTTGTGCAGAAGTGACTGATGACAGGTACACTCACGAAGGGAATATAGTTGATACACTGACGGCAAACAATGCATGGCTCCCCTTAAGTAGTACACTCACAAAACGGCCTAGTGGATATACTAATGGCGAACAGCGCGTGGTTGTGTCCTTGGTCATGACTGGAATTTGCACACCCAGACCCAGTGTAGAATGTAGGCCACTGAGAACCATTTATCCTCATCCAAAACGAGACGGAGGGCAGTGACGTCTCGTTCGAAACTTCGAATGTCTTTGGAAAAGAGGATTCGAATCCGGGTGGGCTATACCGCCAACTAACCCAACTGCGCTGCTGCCACTAGACCAAAGAGTGTCCTCAACTGATTTGTCCTAATCACATACACAGATCGTACATTATGGACCATTGCGGGGTTTGTTATTGTGGATATGCATGAAGCTAAAGGAGTCATGTCATGCCATTGGAAGTCTGTCTGACTGTGTATGCTTGACTGCTTGGCACCGGCAACTGAATATTATGCATGATCCCTACCGATCCAGCCAACCACTGAAGACATGAAATCAACAAAACAGTGGCACCCTTTATAATATGACCCTTGATTTTATAACTCACTAAAACCCCACTGTGCGATACACGCCAATTGCTTTGAATTCCAAATATTTATGATTTTCTCATTCTATTTGAAGTGACTTGGGCTTACGCTTATGATTAAGTTTTTTTTGTGGAACCTGGAATTTACATTTGGAAACAAAAAACACCATGTTTTATTATAACGTTTAGGAAAAAAAAAAGTGATCATATATAGAGCCAATCTTATACTAGTTTCAAATATATATAATGGTCAAAGTAGACAATGGTAGACAAAACAGGTATCGTATGATATTGAAACAAAACGAACTGTGGTTGTGAGTGCTATACCAAAATGTGAATTAGCATGACCATCATTTCCAAACCAAAACACAGTGTAGTAAAGACCCTCGCTATTCTGTACAGTTTACAATGGATGAGACTTTAGAAGATAACTGTTGTGGCTGTTCAAACTTGTAACATTGGGTTACTTACATTCAGAAGTAACAATATTTGATCATGATAGACACCCTAGTGCCCTGACTTCTTGCGGTATTCAGTTTGCAAAAGATCAGACGATATTTCATCAATTGCTATTCAGTTACAGACTTACCCTCAAGTTCTCGTAGTCCCATGCTGTGGACTACCTGGAAGAGATCCAATTCACCTGTGGTTTGGCCTGAAAGAGGGAATAACATTTTTTCATCTGTAAGCAAAGTAAAAGAAATACAAAGAGGCAAAACAATAAACAGAGAAAGAATTAAGAGAACCTGAAATTAGGTTTATTAAGTTCTGTAAGTGATGCTGCTGAGAGACATGGAAAGATATCATAAACATGTATTTGAACAGATCCAACATCCATGTCAGAGTGCTTCGTCGTTGAAAGCCAGAAGTATAGATAACCCAGTGGCCAAAGCCAGTGGTTAACTGATAGTTGTTAAGATACTGGCTCAAACTTTATGCTGGTACGTATCAACATGGAAATACAACAGTACAATATGCTATTCTACTAATCTACTCCGTAATAAAATCAACATGCACATTGAAGAGGGCATGCAAGATGCCCCGAACCCAGGAAACTAATTGAAATATATGAGGGTTAGTGGTATTAGAACCATGATGGATTGGTACATCATGGACTCATGGTATCATCATCCTACAAATTTTACATGGATGGCAGAAATCCTTACATCATGGACTCATGATACCATATCATTATATGTTCATGATTAATGAGGCAGTAATGGATACACATCTCATTCCTCAAACCAAACACCACATATATTAAAGAAGACACAAACGAGACATTATGTTAACAGATCGATAATGAAATTGGAAAATGAGTCTTATCATCACTGGGCTAATTTTCAGGACAAACAACATATTACAAATGTTCTGGTTCTTGTCAAAGCAAGAAGATGTGGATTTGAAATTTAAATTTAACCCCAAAAGTGAAACTCACCCAATGCAGATTCCAATTAAACTAATTTAATACATATCTGCAATCATCCTGGTTGCAAATATATAGCAACCTTAGCAGTATGTCAATTAACTGTATCCATTATGGCATGAAGACACACATCCTTTCCACAACTCCAGGTTCTGCTCGGCCTTCCAAGTATTACCATTCTTGCTGTTAGTGCCATCAGTGCACTAATGACTATTGGTGCCCACGTTAGAGTCTATAGGATCAACCCCTGGCATTGCAGCGCCAGCATCCATGGGAGCAAATGCTGAATCCTCTCCTGACACTACCCCTGGCATTGCAACTCCAGCATCCATGGGAGCAATTGATGCATCCTTTCCTAACACTACACTTGGCATTGCACCTATAGCATCCACGGGAGCATTTGCTGCCTCCCCTCGAGACACTAGCACATATCCAGCATCTGCAGGCTGAGTATCGATCGCCTCAACAAAAATTGCACCTTGAGTTTCTCCTTTCATCTCTGATGCCAGATCCTCATCTTTTTCAGATCTCCGTTCTGTCAAGTCCCTAGATACCTCAACTGAAGTTCCTCCAAACCCACTTTCATAAGGCCTGACCTTTCTTGGCCTCCCAGGTCCTCTCTTGATCCTGGAAGATGACGTAAGCCCGGTTGCAGTAGACCTCCCTGCCGATGGATTCTTCTTTCTTGGCCTCCCCCGTCCCCTCTTCACCACCAATGCAGCAACTCCTGTTTCTGCAGTTTCAGCTTCCAATGGCCTCTTTCTGGGTCGCCCACGGCCTGTTTTCTCTGTCAAAGAACTACCGCGGGATTGCAAACTCCTAGCTTCAACTTCATTCTGCACAACCCCAGCTTGGCTTGCGTCTTGTGCCGGCAGAGCTTCATGTTGACCCTCAGTCATTTGTGCAGCTCTCAAGTCCCCACTTTCTAGCGGCTTCTCCTTTCTTGGTCTCCCAGGTCCTCTCTTAGTTAATGCAGCATCTACAAATTGCAGAGACTCAGTGTGCATCTTCTGCTCTGAAGGTCGACCACGCTTTCTCTCCCCAGTAACCTCAAGCTTAGGAGGGCGCCCTCGTCCCCGCTTCACACCAACCACACTGGTACTGCTCACAGATACTACTCCCAGCAGCTTAGAAGCAACAGGATAGGGATTCTTGCGCGGACGTCCACGCCCCCGCTTGATCCCAGATGGAGGCGACGGAGCAATAGCTCTCGGCAGCGGCGAAGACGAGGAAGGCACCAGGGCAAGGGCGTTCTTCTGTGGGCGTCCACGCCCCCGCTTCACCCCGTATGGTGGTGGTGGAGCAATTGCTCTCGCCAGCTGCGAAGAAGAGAAAGGCACCAGGGCAAGGGCGTTCTTCCGTGGGCGTCCAGGCCCGCGCTTGGTCCCAGATGAAGCCGGCAGAGCAATCGCTCCCGGCAGCGGCGAAGCAGAGGATACCATAGGGACAGGGGCGTTCTTCCGTGGGCGTCCACGCCCGCGTTTGACCCCAGATGGAGGCGGCGGAGCAATCGCTCCAGGAAGCGCCGAATCAGAAGACGCCACCAGGACAAGGGCGTTCTTCCGTGGGCGCCCACGCCCCCGCTTGACCCCAGATGGAGGAGGCGGCGCAGCAATTGCTCCAAGTAGTGGCGAAGCAGATGAAGCCACTGGGACAAGGGCGTTCTTCCGCGGGCGTCCAGGCCCTCGCTTGGGCCCCTGAAAGCTCGGAATCGGAGCGGAGGGAGCTAAATCTGGATTCTTGCGAGGCCGCCCCCTGCCGCGCTTCGGTCCCGGAGCAGGAGCAGCCTTGGGCTTGGGCGGGCGGCCCCGGCCGCGCTTCTGTCCCGGAGGGGAAGCTTCGGTGGAGAGGAAGTAGTTGCCAGAGACGAGGCGAAGCTGTCCCTGCGAATTGAGGCGGCGGAGGTGGACGGAGAGGAGCGCTTCGTGGCTAGAGTGGAGTCCGGAGAAGTGGTCGGCGATGTACTTGGCGATGGCGCGGCGGCTCAAGCCGCTCGGGTCCTGCAGCTCCGTCAGCGCCTGCACAATCATCTGCGCGGCGCATCCATCCAACCCAATCCATCGATCGAGAATTCGAGATGGAGCAGCGATAAGCCAATTTTTCAATCCAAGGAACCGAGGAAGGAGACAGGGAGCGGAAAGGACGGAAGCAGGAAGCTTACCTCCTTGTAGGTCGGGTGGGGACGGCCGCCGGAGGGCGCCGCCGGCGAGGGAGACGCGAGGGCGACCACCATTCCGACTTGCCACCGCTTGCTGCTGCTGTTTCTTGTCTTGTTTTCCCCACTGCCGGGCGGGGCGGAATGGTGGAGCGGTGCGGCGTGGACGGTGTGAGAGTGAGACAGGGGAAGGCGAAAGCCGCCGATGGCGACCTGGTGACCCTTCATCGGACGGCTCAGGATGGTTGGAAGGGTCCACCGGTGGACCGATGACGTTGCACACAGTCAAAAAGAAGTTAGGGCTGCAGTTACTTGTCCGGTTGTAGTGTCCTGTACCTTAGAAACATTATTTTTTATCATAATTTTTTTTTAGGAAGATCATAAAAAATTATTGTGACTTTGTATAGGTGGTTTTATTTTTTTCATGATTTTTTTATGAGTGAGGAAAAGGCTATGTCACTCAGAGGTTTAAAGTGACACTTGACTAATTCCATGGTTAGTTTTATCGTACGTTGTGTATTACCACGTTGTAACCATTTCTTCAAATTTGACAAATTAGAGTTGTAATTATGTTTAAATATGAGCACAGACTTTAGAGGCTCCATTTAGAATGTTCCTTTCCTCCGATCGAGGAGCGAGATATAATGGAGTAAGTCTTGAGCCTTAGTTTGAGTCGCACAATCAGGGCTGAGGGTCAAGTAATGTTAAATCTTCTCTTTTTTGTCTCGAGAAAAATCAAAACTCGTTGTGTATTGTTAACCAGACCCTCAGACTCGAAGTGGAGTGGGTTCACCATTTGATTGGAGGGCCCAGAAATATAATTCATTCTATTAAAAACCGTGATTACTCTCACAAACTTTTGCTATAAAGTTTGGCTACAATAATTTTCACCCATTTCACCCCAACTAAACACCACAACGAAGTACTTGGCAGGAGAAAGTAGGCTTGCGTTTTGGTCCGAATACTTGTCGGATAAAGTGCTTCGCTGGTGTCGTGGTTCAAGTACTCGTCGAAGATTTCTCGATGTTGCCAAGCCAATTTGATGTATCGTCGTTCGAGTACTCGACTTCTTTAATCAACTTAGCTCCTTTCGTTATGTAACTTCATTAGCAATAAATTAGAGGGGTTGATTCCTATTCTAGTTTCTACAATTTTTATGTTTACACTTTTTATATGATCAAGATCTTTCATAAAACCCTCTAAAATAATGTTTTTATTGAATACACATGGACTACGTGTCATTGTATTATGATGAGAAGATCGGCCAATCAAATCTTCGGAGTAATGCCACGTAGCTTGAGCTGATGCCACCACATCACTATTACATTGTTTTCTCGTTCTTCGTGAAAACAATTATTCTAACCAAAATGAATGTGTATTCATAAGCATCGACCCCTCAATACAAAGATGCAAAAGAACATTTGAGGAATTATCCCTTTGCAGATTGACTTTTGTTTCAGTTTTTGCTATAACATACAATCTGAATTTTTGGTCTGACTCCTTTACCCAAAGTTGTAGCTTATACTTTTATCAACAATTTACCTTAAAACAACTTGGCCAAAAGACCAACCATTTTGCCAAAATTCAACTCTGAATCTGGCTGCAGCTCACCCAAATCCTGAAACACTCCACTGTTTTCAGTTGGTATACAGTAACCCTCCTGCTTTATTGATTTCCATTTGAATATTTCCATTCAAGTGCTCTAGCTCATACTTTGCCCCCCCCCCATTCGGATGTAATAAGTTACGTTTGACGAAAACTCGCATTTCTCACTCGATTTCAAAAGTTTCAGATTATTGACCAATATTTGACATAAGTCAAATGTCTCGCAAATCTGAACCTTTACTCATATCTTCGTTGTTTTTAAACTGAAAATTGGACCTTAAATCGACCCTTAGCTGCTGCTAACCCCTTTGCGCGATACGGGATGTTACAACATGTTTGTGAGCGGAATAACGGTTTTCAATAATATAAAAGTTTGTAAAGTTTCGCAATCTAAACAGGGCCTTTGATTTGTGGCAGCAGTTGCAGTTTTTGCGTGGATGAGCGGTGAGCGCCAATCACAAACATGAACAAGAAGCCTATGCTGTGTTCAGATTGGAAGTAAAAAGTATTTTTTCTAGATGAATAGTATACTGGGAAGCGTGTTCTGTGAGTGGGATGAATAGAAAAAACTTGTTGAAAAAGTACTTTTTCATGAATGTGAACACAGCCCTAGTCTCGGTCTTTTTCCCTCGGGCTGCAGCTGCCGCCACGTGCTGCCACCACCCCTGAAATTGGCTCGGCCTATCTGTAAAAGTGCAACTATAATCTATTTTCCAATTGAACTTACAATCTACGATTTTGACAATACTGGTCCTAGCACGTGAATCTATGATAACAATTTTCTTCCATGTATATTACAGAAATATTGTCTGTTCATCAATCTTGTGATCTTCTAACCACATAAGGACATCATATCAACGTTTTACAAAGGCCTTGTTTAGATCGCCAACTTTCGCCAATTTATTTTGCCAACTTGTCACATCGAATGTTTGGACACTAATTAGGAGTATTAAACATAGGTATAAAAATAAACTAATTACATAGATGGACTCCACATCGTGAGACAAATCTATTAAGCCTAATTAATTCGTCATTAGACACTGTCGTGCTACAGTAACCCGTCATTAAAAATGCACTAATGACGGCACATATTAGGCTTAATAGATTCGTCTTGCGATGTAGAGTCCATCTATGTAATTAGTTTTTTAATTAGTCTATATTTAGTACTCCTAATTAGTGTCAAAAGGATGGATGTGACATTTCGCCAACTTTCACCAACTCATCTAAACAGGGCCAAAGTCTCAAATATAAACACTTGGAGAAGGACAAGTGCAAATTTGGTACTCATGCAATGCTACCAATTTCTTTCATTATTCAGATCCTGTTCGTCTATGCTGACTGTGGCCACTGCACGCACTAACATAGCACGGTAGCACTCCATAGCAGGTACGGTCTAGGAGTACTCTGCCAGCTAGTGCTGCAACCTGAAGTAGTCGAGCAGGCGACCTTGGAGGCCGTTCCTGTAGAAGAGCGCGAAGTACTCTAGAGCCGTGACGCTCCTGTACACCGGCAGGTCGCTGCTGCCCACCGTGATGGGGCCATACAGCCTCTTCTTGTCGTCCGTGTTGAAGAAGCTCGCCACCGAGAGCCTTGGCGTGTCCCTGCTCCTGTTCGCCAGGACCCTGTGCTCCACGCTCCTGAACTTGTCGTTGCTGACGAGCTGCAAGACACGGTACATCAAGGCAATCACCAACAATCAACGACGGATTATTGTGCTTATTACGCTTCATAGCCAATTCATCTGATAGAGAGGGTATCGAGCTGATGATGTTTTTTCCCCCTCCCCTTCTCGATCGACAAATCTGAGCTGATGCATACCTGAAGAAGGTCACCGATGTTTATGATCAGGGCACCAGGCAAGGGAGGCACGTCCACCCAGAGCTTCCGGCCGCCGCGGCGATCGACGAGCACCTGCAGGCCGCCCACGCCGTCCTGCAGGAGGACGGTGAGGAAGGCCGGGTCGGTGTGGGTGCTGGTGCCGAGGGTCAGGTGCGGCTCCGGGCACGGCGGGGAGTAGTGGCTCACCACGTTGAGGCCCTCCGCGCAGCCCATCTCGCGCAGGTGGGCACTAGGCAGCCCGAGCGACTCCGACAGCAGCTCGAGCACCCGCATCGCCACCTTCGTCACCGCGTCACTGTACTCCATCATCACGCCCCTTTTTTGTTTTGTTCGTTCTTTCGTTCGTTATGGTCCGATAATGTGACAGTATTATAAGCTAGTATTGACATGGATGGGGTTCGTGCGTACCTGACGGCGTCGGGGAGCTCCTCCGGCGACGGTGGGACGGGCGCGAGCTCGCAGAAGAGGGTGTCACGCCAGTTGGCGGCTGCGGACTTGAAGAGGTCGAAGTTGGAGTTGAACCTCACCTTGTGGGCGGTGTCCCTGGTGTATACCCGGCGCTTCGCCTCGGCGGGGCCCTCGTTGAACCGCTTGATCCCGGCGAGCATGGCGTCCATGAGCTCGCCGGGCACGCCGTGGTTGACCACCTGGAAGAACCCCACGGCCTCCGCGGCTGCCCTCACCTGGGCGACCACCTCCTCCCGTGGCGCGCCGGACAGGTCGACGACCGGTATGGCGGCCGCGTCGTCGTCGTCGTCGTCGAAGGAGGGCGAGTCAAGAGCGAGCGCGTCCGGTGGGTGGTGGAAGATGGCCGGGATGGCCGTGACGCCGGCGTCGACGAGGCCCTTGACCCCCGCCTTGGTGTCGTCGAACGCCTGCAGCTCGCGCTGGCGTTCGTCCGTTGCCACGCCGGCATCGGCGGATCCGGCGGTGGTGGACATCGTTGGTGCCACTCCACGCGGGGGAGGTGGGGTGTATAGTACGAGAGGTGAGAAGTGGACCGAATCACCCACCCATCGATCTCCAGTTTTCTATGCTAAAAACATTATTTCAACTTTCCTATTCATCCCTCTTAAAAAAACCGTTTCTACAAAATGTCTCTTCACCTTCCTTCAACTTTCCTTATTCATCTCTTTCACAAAACACGCTTCCCAAAAAATATTCTTTTCTTCTCAAATCAAACGCTACCCTATTGATCTATTGATGATGATGGCGTGGTGGCTCGTCAAGTCGTCAGGTGGATATATAATTTTCTGCACCGGCCAGATCCTTGCTGCACCGGGGCGCGCCAGAGGGGTATGCTGTGTTTCAAAAATATCTTTTACTTCATATTTATCTTTCTCGCAAAACATGATCTTTAAAAAAAAGATTTTCACCTTTTCTATTTATTCCTCTCATATAACACACGTCTCAGAAAAAAAATAATTTTTCTAGTCTCAACTAAACACACAGCATGTGGTGTTCACGCTCGGAGCGGCGCAGGCTCTGGAACTCTGGAAGGCGGGCCCGTTCCCGTGGGTCCGACGCGCTCCAGTGCCAGAAGCCAGAGTGCCGCGCCGCGCCGTCACGGTGGACACGGCGACGAGTCAGCGAGAGAAAACCGTAGCCCTTGTCAGTCTGTCTCATCAGGAGACAGACTGAGAAGGGCACGTCGGGCACGCCGCATCCAACGGCACGTCGGGCACGCCGCGCTCCGCTCCCTTCCCGACTCCCGAGCAGGCCGCACGCCGCTGCGAAACTCCCCTTCCCCTTCCGCCTCGGCATCCCACCCAATTCTCCTCGCGCCCCCAAATTTCCCCCGAAATTCGAATCGCCCGCCTCCCGAGCCCCCTCGCCGATGCCCTCCAAGCGGTTGCCGTCCCCGCACGCCATGGACGAAGCCGCGTCCGCCGCCGCCGCCGCCGCGCGCCTCCGCACCTCCACTCCGCGCTCCAAGAAGCGCACCTCCCGCTCCAAGTCCCGCGCGCGCTCCCCGAACCCTAACCCTAGCTCCCGCCGCGAGCGCGTCCCGGAGCCCGGCTCCGCCGCGCCCGCGCCCACGCCCACGCCCGCTCCCTCCCGCAAGAGCGACCGCAGGCCCAAGCCCCGCTACATCCCGGACTCCGCCACGCTCGCGACGGCCATCGCAGCCTCGGCCGCAGCCGCCGCCCCCGCCTCGTCCGGCGGCGGCGGCGGGCGCGGAAGCGCGGGCAACAGCTCCAAGCTCTGGCGCGAGGCCGACGAGGTCGCGCTGCTCACGGGCGCGGCGGCCTTCAAGGACCGCACCGGCATCGCGCCGCGGCGCCCGGACATGCCCGAGCTGTTCGACTCCATCAGGGACTCCCTCGCCCCGCACCTGGACCAGGCCAAGATGTACTACAAGCTCAAGCGCCTCAAGAGTAAGTTCCAGCGCTCTGCGTACAGCAAACCCAGCACCGCGCACGAGCGCAGGGTGCGCGGGCTCTGCGCGGCCCTCTGGGGCGCCGAGCTCGCGCGCCCTGTGCAGAACGATGTCGTGGACGCTGAGGAGGCCGAAGAGGACGCCGCCGCCGACAGGGGCCTCGTCACCCGTGATAGGGAGGGGGCCGAGAGGCTGCCTATGGTCAAGGAGGTGCTTGGGGAGTACTGGAAGATGAACAGGCAGGGGCTGTCAGGGGTGTCCCTGGAGAAGGGGTTGGCGCTGGTTGGGTCACAGGAGGCTAGAGTGGCTGAGGTCAAGTGGAAGCGGCAGCTCGAGGAGGATATGCGCATGCAGATGCGCCGTCATGATCTCGGGAAAGAGGTCTATGGTCTTCTCATCGATGCCATCAAAGGCCTTGGGCCTTAGCTTGGGTACAAATTTTACTATTATCTGTTAGCTGTGAGAGCGAGCTATTTCCTTGTTTTAATTCCGTGGATCATTAGGTTTCTTTTTCTACTCGTCATCAGTTTACTATTGGATTAAGGTGCAAGTCCTGTTAAACTTACATCGGAAATTGGCGTGCTCCTTTAATTAGTGGGATTTGGTTCTTCAAACCAAAATGTTTGTTTGGTTTTCTGAAGCCATGATGTATGATTGCGTTGACAACTTTCTTTCACAACTAGCTTCACTACCAGCCCATTTTCTTTTCAAAGAACATTGAATTTGGCATATCATTGGATTTGTAACATTCTCGCTGTATTGTTTGTATCATGATATCTGTCTCAAGAAAAATGAATTGTTTTCTTCCAAAATTTTTCTTGCTTCTGGGCCTGCAGGTCATTGTGTATATTTTGAATTTTCCGTAGGGATAGTGTGCTTATCTGGTCTTTCTGTTTGCGAGGATTATCTGGCCCTTTTTTTGCATGCAAAGTAGAACTGTTTGGTTGCTTTCTTCGTGCCATTGTAAATTTGGGCATTGAAACGTCCGTACATATGCCTGATGCTCTAGGGTGAGTGTGTGGTTTTGGAATTAATGATCTCATTTTCATGTTTTGGCATTGAATTTTACGGTTTACAATAGGTGTGATTCCTTATTAATGCTTGCCCTGGATTATTTGGTTTGCATTTTTTGTCTATTGTGAGTTTAGGTGTTTAACTTTGGTTGAAGTCACAACATTTTGCTTACAATTTAGTTGGATGGCATGTTCTCTTATACGTTTTGGATTCTTTCAAACAAATTGACTACTTTTCTGCTTTACTCTTGTCAAATAGTTTTGTGTTTGTAATTTGGTTTCTTTTGTACGCTAAAATTTAGTCCGCTGGCATGTTCTCTTAAATTTACTTTTGTCAAGTTTATCACATTTTTACCTAGCATTTATGTGATTGCTTGCATGTTTGGATTAGTTACAACATTTATATGTTTGGCATCAAATTAGTATATTCTGTCATGATCTTTCTGAATGCATGTTGGGATCGTTCCACTTAATGAATGAAAAGTAGCATCGTCTTTGTAGTATGGTTTATTTTCCATCCTAGCCTTACCCTCGGTAGCAAACTAATCCTTATCTGAAACAGATCAGCAACTAGCTATTTTTGGCATGGTCGTCGTAGGTCAGGTTAGTTCTGGATGGTTGACTACTAAAGCCCAAAGTCAGTGTTTCTAGCACAATAGATGATTCTTTTTTTACTAATAAATATGGTGGTGATTCTAGCATGATAAGTGCTTAGAAATTGCTAGGTACTATGAGGATGGTTGGGTAGGTGCTGCTTAGCGGAAAGTTGGACTGAGCTGAAAGTTGTTTGTTCATTTTCTGCATCTCGTGCTTTTGGTCCAGGCCCTCGTTGGTAGACATGGTTGTTTTGGTACTACTGTAAAAATTGAACGGCGCTTTTTTATGTGTGAAACATGCCTTATGGTTTACAGTTTGGCAAAATAAATCTTCTCCCAGTATAGATACTTGAAGATAGTACCACTATTTGGTTTGGATGTCAGTGTTTAGGAAAGAAGTGGTTAAGTATGCATACTTCTTTTTGATATATAATATGAGGTATACATGTTATGTGTGCACATTAGTGAATCAAACTTGAGAATTTTAAGACAATTATAGTTGTCTGAGATTTTGGCATTGGGGATCACACAAATCCATCACTCATGCTGTTTGTGTTTTGTGCTGCATTGTATGAAGGGGCAACCACATAGTTAGGAAATTGGAGGATCTACTTGTGCTGGGCTTTCAAACCTTCATGATTTTTTTTTTGATAAAAAAAATTAGATTTGGATTTAATGGCTGCTTTGTGTTCTCCCTTATAGACAACCATGGCTTAGGCAATCATAATCTTATTGATCGAGTTGTTATGCTTGGAGTTTCATCCTCCATAATGTTGAGACAAGCTACACGCTTATGATTTCTCCCTCTTGATTGTATGTGTTGTCTTTAAGTTTGATGTTGACTCTTAATACTCTCTTTGTTTGACGTGGGGTCAGCCTGTGGTGGAGAATGATACTGGTATCCATTTATTCCACAAACCTCATTTCATTGAATCAGACAAGTGCTTCATTTATGTATGTCTTTGTTTTTGTTCTATGCTTCCAGTATGTTCAGGCAACTAGTAATATCTGCAATAGAAGCTGACAATTTACCTTTTTCTTTGTCCCCCCAATTGATGTTCTAATACAGTCCACTACCGCTCAATCTCATCTCATGAATCAAATTCGCAAAATACCTACCATTGCACAATTGCCAAGTCAATTTGTTAATCATAATATTGAATTGTGTTCCATGAGGGGATGTGTTTACCTGCCAGCTAGGAACCATCGTTCCTGTGTTTTGAAGTAGCAAAACCTTATGTTTGTACCTTTTTCCTTTCATCTCGTGTCACTGTGTTAGTCACCACATTGGCATGGCCTATTTAGGAAATCGTAGTTCCTCTCCGCTGCATAGGAAATCTATTGATACTTTAACACTTCCATTTTTATCTAGGATCTATGATGCATTATGACATGGATAATGTGGGGCATGACCTCCTGACATTAAGATTTTGTCTTTCTAGATTAGTCCTTGTGTGGAGTTGGGCTTTGTCCATCTTGTTGTGCCTAACCTGGGATCTGGTTCAGGCAGGTCTCTAAAGCCACTAAGCCCTATGTCATTGCCTAGGATTTTGGGTATTGGTGAAATTTCCGAAGGATGAAAGTGAAATTTTCTTTTACGGCCTGAAGTACAGATTCAAAAGAAAAAAAATGACAGTCTAAATGCTCAATGTCTGTCGAACTGTCACAAGCTTGTACAATTTCGCGAATTACAATCACCGATGTGTTGAAATTTGATCAATGGGATGCCAATTGAGCAAAATTATCTTACCAATTTGGAGGATCTGCTTGCTTGCAGATTACTGTTGGCTGGCTTGCTTGCCATGCCCTGTCTGACTGCCTGCGCAGCTGCGCTCTTCCCCCTACCCCACACCTGGCCACTGCGACTCTGTGCAACCCGTCATGCCCTGTCCGCACAAGCTGCTGTGGACCACCTATCCCCGCCTGCCGCTCACCGTGCCTGTACCCGCTGGCTGCAGCCACGCCACTGCTAGGTTTGGGTGGGAGTTGGACTGGAATGCACGAGCGGACTCGGACAGGGTCATGGGAGGAGGGTGAATAGGTTTGATAAGAGTCAAATTGAGCCGGGAATTGGAATGTTTGGCCCATTCCTGAGAAGAAAGGTGGGCTAAATGATGGAATCCATGAATTCTTATCTTTTCCTCATTTTTTAATACACACACATAGTATAGAGTATATGCACTTAATTTGTTGGCAAAATAATGGTATTCGGTTGAATAACCTTGAGTCCAATGGGGCCCACCCCATGTCCATTGTTGGGGCCAGCATAATGTAGATGCAATCCACTCAGTCCAGTAGACTTCCGAGCATCGTATCCATGCTTAGTGTGGTCCTTAAATCACTTTTCATGTCTAGATGTCCTATCTGCCCATTGGACCCTCACTCATTGTTGTACCTGCTGATCATAAATATTTTCTTAGAATTGTATTTGTTGAGTCCTCAGCTTCACCTTATTAGTGTCTTAGTCCCTGTTTCATGCCTTAGCCTGAAAATAGTCGAGTATTAACCGTTTAAGTTACCCACTCGAATTGCTATACCTTTGAAAAGAGGGCACCATCCATCTTCCGAAAAGTTAAGAGCTCATTTGTACCAGCGTCTCTGAGAAACTGAGTTCTTTGTGGAAGGCCCAAGTATGCCTTTTAAACTCTTGAGAAGGCCTAATAATAAATTTTCATTCGGGGTGGCTTAAGCTTCAAGGTGACTCCAATCTGTATTCTTAGGTGAAGTACAACCTTCGCAGGATTGCAGATATGCATGCAATGAGCCATTCGTTCTAAGATTTAGGCTTGATGAAAGGTCGAACATATACATGGAACTATAAGGTAAAATCAGCATGTGTCATCTGATGCACGCGCCTTTGTTTATTTAATGTTAATGCACTGCACTACAAATACCCATAAAAATATAAAAACATAATAGACACAATGCTGTATACACAAAATCTCAAAGTCAAGTTGCGTTGATACCACATAGAAACATACAAAAAAGTAGTAATTTATTATGCACACTTCTATACCTACGTGATTATGTCTTGTTTTGGTCCTAGCACAAAGGGAAGATTTGATAATGAAATACTGCAAGTGTATATGCAAGTATATGTAGTACATCCATGTCTTGTATGATTATTTTGGAAATGTGCATTGCATCCAAGAAAACCGTGTTAATATTGTACTTTGCAAATTTGATCGAATGCTGAAAAAGAAACTAAAGATATTACTTACAAAATAATGAATGACGTGGTTCGTGCATATTGTACTCGTCCAATGTTTAGCTAGTTGAACAAAATAAGGTAGGATATTTAGGAGATATCAAGCAATGCGTGAATATCATGCATAATGAATGATTTGACCTTACTTATGTAGTGCAATACTCCGACATATGGGGTTGAAGAGTCTTCTGAAAGTATTTGGGAATACTTTTAAATACTTTATCTACAAACAAGCTAGTCTCAGCCTTGGTTCTCTACATGAATACTTCTGGGTCTAAAGCAAGATTTGGTTGCATGGAATTCTTTTTGTGGTGCCTTTTGTTGTGCTTGTACATGTTGTTGTCATATTTCATTTCTTCTCCATAACCTTGCATTGTTGGGGTGTTATTTGCCTATTGAATTCCTAATTGTTTCTCAACATTGTTACTTCTTTTGTTAGTGTTTTCCAGCAAAACATTGCACTGATTTGACTTCGGTAGTTCTATCTGCAAAAGCCAGTTTTTCATTAGATGCCTTTTGTTTGATTAATTTGTTTCTATAGATCCTCAGAAACCCATATCTGTAGTGATTCTGCATTTGAGACAAATCACTTTCGTGATTCTCTCATGCCTTTGTATAATAAAAGGGCAGTTATTTGTTACATGCCCTTTCTTGGAGTAATTTACTTTTATAGATCCCAGAAGCCATATCGCTATTGACACCCAAACAAAGCTTAGTGAAAACAAAATCTGTTTCTTGCACATGCTACATCATTTAGCCATTGCGTTATTTGCGTATTGCAAGTAGTGTCAAGCCATAATTAATGGAATTATTGCACCTCAAATGCTCTTGGTTGTGCCTTTTTCTTTTATAGTAGTATACTCCCTTTGTCCCAAAAACAATGCATTCTAATTTTGTCCTAAGCCAAACTGTTTTTAGTTTGACAAAGTTATAAAGAAGAGTATCAACATTTATGATATCAAATAGGTATACCATGAAGATACACTTTATGACGAATCTAATGATCTTATTTGGTATTGTATATATTGGTACCTTTTTTATGAGCTTGTTCAAACTTATAATTGTTTGATGTAGGGCAAATCTAGAATGACATTCTCTTTGGGACAGATGAAGTAATTAAGATGTTTCAGCCCATTTTATTAGCTGTCCTCTTCTATATAGTGATATTGTATTTGTTACCTACGGTAGTGAAAACGAGTCTTTTAAAACTATTAGTTGGATAACCTTGTTGCACCATTGGAATATTTGCTTAGTTCTGATTGTAATAAAAACTGCTTTTTTGCTCCTAAAGTTAAATTTCTTTTGCAGGTGCTTTTGGTGGAGTACATAGCTGGATACATAGGTGCTCTGTTATTTTGTAGGCTGATCAACCCCTACCTTTTGGTTGCTGACTGAAAAGGCCTAACACGGTGTGAGGTGCTGTAGGGATTTGCACGAATCAGTCGTGTCAATTTGTGTCTAGTTGTGGAACCATTCAATGATTGTCTAAGTCCCTTAGGTCTGGTTATCTGGACTCTTGATATGAGATGTTCTGCTTGCTAATCTCCAAAGAAAGCTAAGGTTACTGATCAGACAGCTTTCAGACTAATGGCACATTCTGTAAATCATTCGCTAAATATTATTGCGATGATATTGTGTGTAAGTGTAGAATTCAGTCAGCTCAGTTTCGCTTCATGATATGCTGGTTTCTTGACTGCATAGATTCTGACTGGCCAATGGCCATACACGTATGATTTGATCGAGGGGCATTGTCTGGCAGGATTGCACGCTGCCAACCCCACAATCTGATGGTGCCGGTATTGTCTCATGCTCAAAGCACAGCGTGATAGTTTCAGTAGTATTCGAGTTTGGAGTAATCTGATCGAATATAAGTATAGCTTTTACTTGAAATAATCAAATACCTGTCTTCGATCTATAAACGTTTTGATGGCCTCGGATGCCTTGCCAAGTCCTCGTTTACCATTGACGTGCAAGTAACATTGTGCCAAATTCTACCAACATTCGGATTTTAATGCTATCATTCACTCAATCTTCACCCTTCCCGTGCACTAGATTGTCCTACAATCGGCTGCTATTTTTTCTTAATAAATCTCCAGAAATGGAGACTGTTGTGGTTGTGGGAGACGACACGAGGCTGCGGTCTGTCCACGTGACAGAGGGAGTAATTGGGGTCAACAAATGATTGATCCAGCAGCTTCAATGCTTCATCTTATCTCACATGTCGTGCGCGGAGGCGCACCAGCCAGCAATGTCCACCAAATCCGCCGCCGCCGGCGTGGCCACGGGCGGCTACGACCGCCAGCGCGAGCTGCAGGCGTTCGACGACACCAAGGCGGGCGTAAAGGGCCTCGTCGACGCCGGCGTCACGGCCATCCCAGCCATCTTCCACCACCCACCGGACGCGCTCGCTCTCAATTCGGCCTCCTGCGACGACGACGACACAGCCACCATCCCAGTCGTCGACCTGTCCGGCGCGCCGCGGGAGGAGGTGGTCGCCCGGGTGAAGGCCGCCGCGGAGACCGTGGGGTTCTTCCAGGTGGTCAACCACGGCGTGCCGGCCGAGCTCATGGACGCCATGCTCGCCGGAATCAAGCAATTCAACGAGGGCCCCGCCGAGGCGAAGCGCCGCGTGTACACCAGAGACACCGTCCACAAGGTGAGGTTCAGCTCCAACTTCGACCTCTTCAAGTCCGCTGCCGCCAGCTGGCGCGACACCCTCTTCTCCGAGCTCGCGCCTGTCCCGCCGCGGCGGGAGGAGCTTCCCGACGCTGTCAGGGACGTGATGCTGGAGTACGGCGAGGCGGCTACTAAGGTGGCGGTGAGGGTGCTCGAGCTGCTGTCGGAGTCGCTCGGGTTGGGCAGTGACCACATGCGCGAGATGGGCTGCGCGGAGGGGCTCAACATGGTGAGCCATTACTACCCGCCGTGCCCGGAGCCGCACTTGACACTCGGTACCAGCAGCCACACCGACGCGTGCTTCCTCACCGTCCTCCTTCAGGACGGCGTGGGCGGCCTGCAGGTGCTCGTCGATCGCGGCGGCGGCCGGAAGCTCTGGGAGGACGTGCCTCCCTTGCCTGGTGCCTTGATCATAAACATCGGCGACCTTCTTCAGGTACGCATCAGCTCGCTAGATACCTACTCTATCTGACTAACTAATCTACCAGGTGAATTGGCTCTGGATTGTACGCACAATATATCCGCCATTGATTGATTGGTGTTCGCCTTGCCTGTGCCGTGTCGTGCAGCTCGTCAGCAACGACAGGTTCAGGAGCGTGGAGCACCGGGTGGTGGCGAACAGCAGCAGGGACACGGCGAGGCTCTCGGTGGCGTGCTTCTTCAACGCGGACATCAAAGGATCGACGAGGCTGTACGGCCCCATCACGGAGGGCAGCGACGACCCGCCGCTTTACAGGAGCGACGTCACGGTTCAAGAGTTCATGGCGCGCGCGTTCAGCAAAGGCATCCAAGCCCGCTCGCTCGACTACTTCAGGCTCGAGCAGTAGCATTCCCTCCTTGACCTGCTGTGCAGTGCCAATGCGTGTGTGGAAGTGTGGATGCAGTCGCGGCCACTCTCCACGTTGATATATATGGATAGGAAATAAAAGCATAAAACAACAGGATTCGAATCATGAAGGGGAAAGTGTACGTTGCCCGCTTAATAAATGGCTAAAGCTGAGGATGACACCCACACACACACAAAAAAAGCCTAACCTCACACGCCGAAAGGCGCTGCAAGTCCGCACCCATCGTGCTCGAATCTCCTCTTCGGCAAGCGTAGAACATATGCCCGGTCGCCGTCGCCGTAAAATTTGCAAAAATGGATCACGATCGCCGTCGCCGCCCGTCGTGTATAAAAAGGCGCGTGAAGGCAGGGGAACGCCACACGACGAGCACGGCGAGGGCGCACTGGGATCCACACAGGCACACCGCACACACATGGACGCGCTCTTTGAGCAGCTCTCCATGCTGGCGGACATGGCGGTGGACGGCGAGGGGTTCGACCCGGCGCGGCTCGACGGCGTCCTGGCGCTGTTCGAGCGCGAGGCGCGCGCGTCGTGGGCGGCGGCGGAGGCGGAGCACGAGGCCGTGGCCCGCGCCACCGAGGCGGCCGCGGATGCCGCGGAGGGCCACCTCGACGCCGTGGTGGGCGCGGCGGCGGGCACGTACCGAGGCTCGTCGGGCGAGGCCGACGCGCTGGCCGCGGCCACCGCCGCCATGGAGATGGCCTTGGACGCCACGTCGAGGTCGTAGGTTCATCAGGAAATAGATCGATCGCGTGGCGAGTCGACAAGATTATGAAGATTAGTAATCGATGCAGCGTCACGCGCCCTGTGTATTTGCAGAGTCCATAGTGTGTTTGCCTGGGGCAGCCGGACTGCAGCAAATTGTCAACTATTGTACAATGGAATTCCTCTGATCTCTACTCAATCGGACAAGAAGCAATTAAGTGCTTATCTAGCTCTAAATTTTTTTTATCCTCAACGTAAAAACTAATTCAACAATCACAGCGCCAAGGTCCATTGTCCAACACACCATCCTTATTCTCAAACCACACAAACTACACACTGGAAAAATCCACTCCAAACTTTATTTTCATTATTAATCAGGCCAAATGATATCCGTTCACGATGGTGAAAACAACTGGAAGTAGGACAGAAAAGTAGCAATGTTTGTTCTCCAACTTTCAAGTTTCAAGTACCATACATACCTGATAAGTGGTCACTAATCAGAGGCAATCGGCGAAGACAAGTCCAATCCAGACCCTTGCAACTCTTCACCCACAAGCTCGTCAAGTTTCTCTGCCATCTCTGGCGTCAGGTGATTGCTCCAATCCCCAATCACTCCCTTCCGGAAGTATGCCTCATTCTTCGCAAACATATAATTGGTCCCATCTCTGTTTACCTCCATGCTCTTCAACTCCCGCAGGCTGCATAGCTCCACGACCGCATCAACCAGCCCTCCATCCTCTTCCTCCTTCGAGAACTCGCATCCCATGAACTTAGCTAACTTCCTCAAGTTACTCGCAGGCTCGCACAACATCTCCTCGTACTTGAGGAACAACACCTTGTCAGGCCTCCTCAAGCTTTCCTCCCAATACTCAAGGACATGTTTCCAGTGAGGACCATTGTTGCAGCGACCCTCACAGAACAGGTCGAATGCCTGCTGAAGCGTGTATGACTGCGGATCGAGCCCATACATCGCTGATAGTTTGTTGGTGAAGATCCATCCGGAGACTAGCACATCTTTGGGGTTCCGACAGATATACACAATCCTCGACGATCCTTCTAGCTTCATGCGTTCTGGCAGCATCGAGTAAGGGAAGTGGGTCGCGAGCAGGCTCCAAGAATGGAGCATCTGCGGCTCATAATCTTTCATCTTGCCGACATGTTCGAGGAACCTCACGCAGTCGTGGGGGTTTTCTCGCCGGAGCGGGTGGTTGGCGTCAGATGGTGAGTACAGGCCTCGGTTCATGGTCGCAAACGCGAGGGCCTTGAGCCATGTGGTGCCGGACTTGGGCAAACTGGCGAGGAAGATATCGTCAGGCTTAAGCTCGAAGTGAGCATGGAGGAATGGGACATATTCCAGGAGGAATTTCTCGGGCTGCCGGAAACCCTTGTAGTGCCGAAGATGAAACGGAGGGTACCGGGTCTCAAGGGGAAGGGATGGGAGGATCTCGGCCATGTTGCCGTGAGGCGTAGCAGGGCAAGGAGGAACTAGCACCGATGCTGCTGCTGTGGAGGCATCGGTGTTAGCAGGAGCGGCCATGGCGCTGAGAATAATGGCAAGCACAAGACTGTAGTGGTGCTATGCCCCAGCCGTGAGCCCGTAACATATACTACCGCGGAGGCTGAGGAAGACCTATGCGATCTCTGCTAGTCTGCTACTAGTGCCAGTTGGTAATTGGTACTCCATGGAAGCTCGAGCACCGATCATGTGAGAGGTGTTTGGATCCCCATATTAAATTTTAGCATACGTCACATTGGATCCTACTAATTACGCTGATGTGCCAGCGTGGTCTTACTTGTAGCGTGCACATATGCACCGCCATCTCATCTGCCCGACGATCGCATCACAGACATGGCATTATATATTGTTGTATCCCCATGGTGGATGAATTAAGAAATGTAGCATAAGAAAACATGATTCGATTAATTATAGTAACCACTAACCAGTGTACTAGGCCTCTGTCCTTTCATCATTTAACATTTTGATTGTTTGTGGTTGGGTTTGAGTTTGATACTCAAAACCGGTTGATCTACATACTCTCTCTCTGTGTGCGTGTATGTTCTTAAATATAACATATCATTTGGAACAAGCGATTAATATCAGTTATTGAACTCATTTTGCTTGTAATAGACGACATATATTTAACTCTTTTAGACGACAGATGTAGTTTGGGAGATAATAGGAGAAATATATAGTGCTTATACATTTTTTAGATTTATAAAAATAAAAATATAAAATATCTTCTAGTTAAATCTAACTACCTTTCATAATGCTGTAAATTAAGAAACTTGGTAAATAAAATGACCGTTCGTGAGGATCAGCTCAATTTGAGCTAGCCAACGTCATATATAAACGAACATAGGTAGTATATCAGGATATGATTGTGCCGATAGTGCATAAGATACTTATGTATACATACTCACCACATGTACATGATCCTATGACAAAGAAGCAGAATTTTGTCTCCGATATCTTGACACACACGAAGCGAATCGATATTGGAAGATCCTTCTGATCAATATTAAATATTATCTTAATCACATCATCATGAGTCTAAATGCATAATAGAGTAGATTTTTTGTTTTACAATATATAAAACTATATCATTAAATTAGCATCATATGTTATGTTTTATGTAGTACGTACTGCTAAAAAAACGTTTTAGAGGGCACTTAAAAAAGGGCTCAGAGGCGGACAGAAAAATGTCCGCCCCCGTTAATGCTGACGATTAACGGAGGCGGACATTTTTTTATTTTCGGAGACGGTTGCTCTTGTCCGCCTCGGAAAATCAATTTTTGGAGGCGGACATTTTAAAATAACCGCCCCCAAAAATAGTATATTTTCGGAGGCGGACGTTATAAGTCGTCCGCCTCCTAAAATCGATTTTTTGGAGGTGGACTCTTAAAAGGCCCGCCTCATATAATCCCACGGCCCAAACCAAAGCCCAGCAAAGCCCGGTAAGGTTTCGATATATAACCCTAACCTCTAGGGTTTCTCGCTCACCCCTCTCTCCTGTACTCTCCCTCTCACTCTGGGCGTCGCCGCCCCTGAGATAGAACTTTTATACTTAGTTTCATTTACCCCTTTCCTATTGGCCCTTTTTCCCAATCTTTTTAAACGAAATCCAGTCTCCAATTATTCTAAATATACCCTTTCTAGACACACAATAAGATAGAAAAAAGTCTGTAAACTCGATAGAAGAAACAAGCGAAAAATCTTTCTATACCATTGGGTTAAACTCTAATACCTCATCTGCCACCTAGAAAATTCATGTCTCTTCAATGCCATTGATACTAGAATTTAATATCCTGCGTGCCATTTTTTGTAAGGTTTTCTTGACTTATGTACCCTGATGTCCCATATCAATATGCCATCTCCTTCTTTCTTGTTTTTGCATCGGACCAACTTTGAGTTAGATTACGAGGAAATTTATTTTGGTGAAAAAGTCATTTGGGCCACAAGCAATTTTAATTCGGTAAAAAATCATATGATCATGAGCAATTTTATTCCGGTAAAAAAAAAGTCATTTTCGCCTTTAGGGGTACAAAGGTATTTTTCTTTGTCAAACCTGACCAAAAGTTATAAAAATGACATGTAGGAGATTAAAATTTAAGATCAACAGCATTGAAAAGATATGAGTTTTCTAAGTGACATAAGAGAGATTAGAGTTTATGCCAATGACATAGAAGGAATTTTCTAAAGAATCAAATACTACTAGGTTCTCTCTGTAAAACTGAATACATCTAAAAGGAGCAACAAGCTAGGTTAATCTATGTTTGCGGTGTTTATGATCTGGGGAAGGAGGAGATACCCGGCTAGTAAAACAAATTTCCCCATTTTCCTTTTTTAGAAACATTTCTCCATTTTCCTGAGAAATCTTCAGCAAAACTTTCCCGTACCATTCTACCAGAACACTAATGAGTGTATCATAACGGGCTAGAGCCCAAACATGTTTATCAAAAGGCCTGAACATAGAGAGAAAGCGCCTTTTCCGTCTTAACAAATCCTCCTTTCTAAAAAAACAAAAACAAATACTGCTCAGGTAGCCCACAGAGAGAAACATGTTTGGGCCAGCCAGGCTCCCAGCCCATCAGCCCGCCCAACCGTGGTCAGCTAGCAGCTGGCCGCGGCCCGCCAAGGTTGCCGCCGCCCCCACCTGCTGCTGCTGCAATTCTCAAGAAAAAAAAAAACCTGCTGCTGCTCCCATGAAGACGGAGATGCGGGCCCCGCCGCCACCCACCCACATCACGTCACGTGAAAGCGCGGTGGCAACCGTCTTCCGTTCCAGTCGGTGTGAGTACGTGTCCGTGCGAGTGCGAGCCTGCTGGTTGCCTCCGCCAGGTGGGCCCGTGCCACGCCCACCCCTCGACACGCAACGCGTCGTCGCCTTTGCTTCCCCGCCAATCCGGTAACTGACCGGTGGACCCGTGGACACGCCGGGACGTGCGGGTACCACCTGTCATACATGCGTCGCAGCGCGCCGCCCGTGACCCGCCGCGAGGGGGAAACAGCAGCGGACCAGGTATATACCCTCCCGTCAAAGTTGCTACGGCCACGCGCGCCGTCTCATTGACATGTGGGCCCAGGACGTCGGTGACTAGCGCGCTGGGCTCGGGGTGCGCGTAGCGTCGCGGGGAAGGAGTCTTTTCTCGAGGTGCGAGCACGACTCCTCCCAGGCCCAGGCGCCCAGCCCACTACGAGGGAAGCGACAAGCGAACGGGCGCTTTGATTTTTTACAGAAGCATCTCTCTCTCTCTCATCGCCAGTCCGCCCTCCCCTTTCCCTCTCGCTCCCGGATCTGAACTCCTCCGAAAAAATAGTACACCTGAGAGAAACCCTAGCGCTGGAGGTTTTCCGCCGTGGCGCCTCGCCGGAGACCCCCGCGCGCCGCGGCCGCCGACGCGTCGCCCTCGTCGTCCCCACGGAAGCCCGGCGAGGATGCACCGCCCCCCGCCGGTGGCACGCCGCCGGCGGCGGCGGTGGCGGCCGGCGTCGCCCCATCTGAGCAGGCCAGGAAGGCGCTGTGCGTGCGGTCGCCGTTCGACGGGGACGAGGCGGTGGGCCGGGACCCCTGGCTGCCGTCCCGGGTCGCCAGATGGGCGGTGGTGGGCGACGTGCGGAAGAAGCACAAGAAGGGCCAGTCCCAGCTGCCGCAGCCACAGCAGCAGCAGCCAGAGCCAGCACCTCCCGTCGAGCAGAACCCGAGAGTGCCTCCTGGGTGCAAGGGCTTTTGGGAGCAGCTGGAGCCGTACTTCCGCGACTTCACAGATGATGATTTCGAGGAATTAGTCGCGAAGCATCAATTCTGCCCTACCCAGATTGATCCATGTTTCCTCATACCTCTCGTGGGCAGTGGCAAGGAGTTGGGGGAGAATTCGGATCCATCTCATGCTCCCGTGGCAGATGAGGGCTCGGATTTGCACTCGAATTTGGGCTTGCATGACGAGGAGTTGGCGAGTAACAAAGTGCAGGATATGCAGGAGAGCTCGGATTGTATAGGAGCCAGCGTAGAGCTCGTTACTATAGATGAGAGTAGCAAAGAGAATTGTGATCAGGACATGCAGGAAGTGATTGTGCAGCAAGAAGAGCAGCCAGTTGAAATTGTGCTAGATCAAGGCAGAACTGATAGCATTGCTTTACCAAGACGCAGAGAGAATTTGGGGCCTTCTTTGAGTTGGCTCCTAAAAGCAAAGGGGCGGTTTGTGCTCACATCAGAGCGCCCAAACAAGAAGAGGAAGCTCTTAGGTGCAGATGCTGGGCTAGAGCAGCTTGTGCTGCTGCCGTCCTTTGAAGGTGACATGGATTCAGTCTGCGATGTTTGTTGTTCAGGAGAAAGTGATTTGGTGTCCAACAGGATGCTTCATTGCAAGAACTGTGAGATATCTGTGCACCAGAAGTGTTATGGCGTGCATGTTGTGCCAGATCGCTTCTGGTTTTGTCTTTGGTGTAGCCGGAATATGGAGATGCCACGAAGGTTGACACGGAGTGATACATGCAAGACTGTGTCAACGCCATGTGTGCTCTGCCCAAAGGAGAAAGGTGCTCTGAAACCTGTAAAAAGGGACCCTGGTCCATCCACAGATGGAGGAAACCAAGAATTTGTACATTTATTTTGTAGTCTTTGGAAACCAGAGTTCCATGTAGAGGACATGGAATCGATGGAGCCTGTCACCAATATAGTAGATGCCCAAGAGAACCAGCCAAAATTGGTGTGCAGCATTTGCAAGGTCATGCATGGCACATGTGTCCGGTGTAGCCATGGTATGTATTCTAACATCATCACTCTGGCTACTGCATTGATCACTTCTCTCCAAACACTGTTGTTTTTTATAAGACATAATGAGTATCTAATTTAAGATATTTTTTTATACCAATTATGAAATTAAGATTCAATGTTTATTTTTTTTCTGTACAGGGATAATCTGCTTCTAACTATCCTTTTTCTTAAACCTAATGCTTCTCAGCAATGAAATGCAACATCTTATGATGAGTAAAATGCACCATCAATCCTTAAACTTGAACTGCCTTGTCTTCTAGGTCCTGCACTGAGATACGGACCAGACTTGTTAATTGTGTGATTTAACATCTAAATCTCCCTAATGAGCATGCAACTTAAAATAAGAATATTTAGATGCTGACACATGGCCCGATCCTTTTAAAGCAATTATATGTAGATTTATTGCTGACTAGTGTGCCATGTCAACAAATATTTGTCTGATAGGATGACACATCAACATGCCTCCCCTATTTTAGTTAGCATCCCAAATCAATCTCATTTGTTCTTGAGGATCGTTTGGCAAAATCAGTTATGATTTTTGCTGAATAGTTCCCGTGAGAAATAGAGCTGTATAGAGATCTAGTTCTTTCCAAGGGAAACCATCTGTCCATGAGAAATAAGAATCTAAGTTACTTTAGGATCATGAGATCTGGGTGAACTCAGTGCACATCGACAATCAGTGATTGTATAAATTGAAACGCGAAATTAGAAGTTAGTTACGTAATTGACTCCAGGTTAATGGTGCACCCTGAGATGAAAATAGCACTTCTTTTTGAATACTTTTGACTAGTGGTCCCGGGAGTCTATGGATTAGTAGCATGTATGAAGCCTTGTCCTCCCTACATTCTTCTGTTTGACATGTTAGAATCTGTTTGGTTAACCTGTTTCTAAACTTCTACCATTAATGCATATAAATGATATCGGCAATTACCTGACTATATTTTTCTTTGAAAATGCTTTCATGAATGTACCATGCTTTTTTATTTTTTTATTGATATTAAAGTTATACAAAAATCGAGGACCAGAATCACTTGCAATGCCAAAACTGCCAAATAAAATAGAACTGTGGGGATATGGGGATATTTGTAGCTAATGAATAAAGATAATAGTTGATTTTGCGGTTACTAAGATTATTTGGTTTTCAGGAGCATGCAGGACTTCTTTTCATCCCATATGTGCAAGAGAATCCAGGCTTCAGATTGAGATATGGGGAAAGTTTGGCAATGATAATGTTAGACCTTTTTCTTCTAAGTGCTGTTTCACTGTATTTTGTTGCATGCTATTATCATCATCTTATTTTTAATTGTTAATAGGTTGAGATGCGAGCATTTTGTGCCAAGCATTCTGCCATCAGAGGTATCAGCTCCATCTCTGAACTGGACTCCAGGCAAGTTGAACTGCATGATGGAAAAGTTGTCACTAGGAAGGAGCAGCAAGTTAGATTTACACGCAGTAACAAGGATAAATTTGTGAACGATGCAATCAGCACTAGTTCTTGTAGCCTGAACAAATCACAGGCAGCAGAAGTGGCTATGTCTCCATCCATTGTTGGAAGTGCAGAAAATCAAGAAATTTCTCAAAGCACAGATATGGTTGTTGATCAACCCACTGCAGATGGGAATCTTATAAGCAATCCTGAAGATGTTTCTGGAGTTCTTAGAAAGGTATTTATTTGGTCATCTTACAAAGTCATTTTGGGGTATGGATGCTGTGTACTTAACTGCATTTTATCTTTGCATTGGTGACACAGCTAGTTGACCCTGGAAAGGTTGGTGTTGGGGACTCGGAATCACAATTGGGTCTTCATTCAGAATCCCTGGAAGTTGCTATTAATGTAATTTGTAGTTGTCTTTTTCCTTAATATAATAATAGTTCTTAAGAGTCATGTTTCTTCCATGTGCATGCCACTGTGTAATAATTTGTACTTGCATGTCAACTTGATCACGGTTCAAGCTGGTGGAAATGCCACTTTTGATTTTCCATATCATTGTACCCATCGCTTTAAACATACCCACTTATGTGTAGCCTGTCTAATACTTATTTGGAAAAAAATATAATCACAATTTTGGAGGATGAGAGGATATAATTGTATATATTTGTCAAGCAATAAACCTTACAAGTCAATGGAAAAGCTTAGTGTAGATATAAATAACAAAGATGAAATTTTGAAACTGTGTATATGTTTAACCTGTTTATGTATTCGTAGCTCTATGGTGCCATTGTGGTGTTTGACTGTGTTTCACTATTCCATGCTATTGCCATTCTATTGCCCTATGGTTTGAGAAAAGAAATGTTCCATTGCAGCCTGAAACAACTGCTTTCTCCCCTGGTCTGAAGCTGAAAAAGGTTAAGTGGCTGCATAACTTAGTACATGTGCCATCTGTTCAAAAAGAGGGTTCTTTGGCACCACAAGGTAACAGACTACAAAACTAGTATATCGCTGCTGTCCTTAAAGAGATTATGCTCAACTTCTCCAGCTTATTGCTTGATCTAGGACCTTCTCAGTCAACTAATGTCATTTATCATCCTCTATTCTCTGCACTACTAAAATGGCGGTCAAACTTTTCTTTGTTTTATTTTTTTTGTTTGGATAAGGTTTAAAGTTTTATTATGCTTCTTTATACGAAATTAGGCTTTTAACAAATATATTCTGGGTAACATCGTGTAAAATCAATTCTCAGAGTTATGGTGGGCCCCCCCCCCCCCTCCCTCTTTTTCGACAGATTATGACTGATTGACTGAATGAGCTGCATGTGGCAACTTCTATTGCCTTGTACAATCTTTAGAAATGGTATCTAATATTGTGCCATACTTAATTATGGCATTATTGTTTGCTAGTTACCAAGTGCTAACTGTGATATACCTTTTTGGTTTGCTACCACCGCTTTAGAGGTTTCTTGATAGTGTCGGGCTTGCTAATTGCATTTTGTTTCCTTTTTTTTTTTTAAAAAAAACTCGGGGATCAAGCTTCTGGCTTGCCCACTGGTCCATAGAAATGAAACCTTAAGTCTGACATGCTATATCAGTTACATTAATACTTGTAGACTTCTTGTATTTGTTAATAGGTACACTGCTTGGGACTGAAAGTAAGAGTTCAACAGCTGCTGAACTTCAATCAATACAGGAGGAAAGCATCTCATCAATTGATCATCATTGTCCCGAAAATGGCAATGCTAATAAAGGTGGTTTAGTACAAAATGGCTGTCACAGCTGTCCTGATCCTGATGTAAATAAGGTTTCTGGTCGGCGTTTGCACAAGTACGCTCACCCTTTCTCTGCCCAAGCATGCATGTTTCTGCATAGGGTTTAGCTCGTGATACTCTGTTTTTTTTCCTCCAATGGATACTGTTATGGGAAGTGATTTATCTGAATGGTAATAATTTAATTTGTTTGTATGGTAGTATGCATGGTTACTGTGGCTATATTCATCCATTCGTTGAGAGAAGGGTGCAAGATTTGTGGGGTAATATCTTGGAGCAAACTGTACAAGAACAAACTGTACAAGAAAATGATCATCACGGTGAATTCCTGCTGCCTTCTTCCCATCAATTAAATAAAATCCATTGCTTGTTTCTCTATTCACATCTCATGGTCTAAATCAACTTGGGCAATTAGCAAACACAGGTGCTGTGGATCAAGTCCGAGAAGCAAAATCATCAGATATTATTGAGCTTTCACCTGATGATGAAATAGAAGGGGAAATAGTTTATTTACAGTCCAGGCTACTCAACGGTGTTGTTTCCATGAAACAGAAATATGGTAAGGGCACTTTCCTTTTGTTACTGTGCTATCGTTTCTTATGCAGAAGAACCAAATGGTTTCGGTTGATGTTTCCTCTATGGCTCTATTATTAATTCCTCCTATTATTAATTCCCCAGCAGTACTATTTTAATAATTGGGCTTCAGAGTGCAAAATGAACTGCTTTGTTGAGTTTTTATTTGTTCAGCTTTCTGAATCGATATTTCAGTCGTCCTTCTATCTTGCAGAAGATTTGATACTCAAGGTTGTCCAGAATATTTCTTACGAGTTAGATTCTGTCAGTAAAAGGAAATGGGATCATATCATCGTGAACCAGTTTCTTCGTGATCTGAGGGAAGCTAAGAAACGTGGGAACTCAGAGAGGAGACACAAGGAAGCTCTAGCTATCCTAGCTGCAACGGCACCTTCTATTGCACCATCCTCACGAGTGAGGAAGGATTCAGGAAACAAGGTTACATTCGCGAGACAAGAGGTTAGTTCTGTGCTTTTGCTGCTTCATTTCAATTTATGTCATGCATTATCATTTTTATTTTACTTATCTTTGTTTCCAGAACATGCCAAGAGCCAATGTTGGATCCTCAAGAATTAGCCAACTATCTTCATCGGCACAAGCAAAGGATATACCACTTTCTAATAGTAAAGTCTCAGAAGAGACCAACTTTGGCATTTTTGATCTGGCAAAATTCTCCAAGAAAAGTGCTCTTCCCTGTGATATATGCATGCGGTGTGATACTGTGTTGAACCGTATTTTTGTCTGCTCCAGCTGCAAGGTGCTTTGTATTTACTATCTTTTGTCTCCAAATTGCACTTATCAGCTATTAACTCTGTGTGATCAGCAGGCTGCTGTCCACTTAGATTGCTATCAGAGTCTGAAGTATCCCACAGGCCCCTGGATCTGTGAACTTTGCCAAGAAATGCCCTTGGACTCTGTAATCTCTGGTAATCAGTCAGATTGCAATGGTGCAAAAGCATTCTTGGTGCAGTGTGGTTTGTGCCATGGAAAGTCTGGTGCTTTTAGAAAGACTCTGAAGGGGCAATGGGTTCATGCCTTTTGTGCTGAGGTAATGATTTGTGTTCCCCCCTTATAGTTCTTTTGGTTAGCTAATTCACATTTTAAAATTTCCCCTACTTTCTTTAGTGGCTATTGGAGACCACATTCCGAAGAGGGCAACATAATGCTGTCGATGGAATGGTACAAATATTTCATATTTCTTTCATTAAATGCAACGTCAAATGATCATATCACTAGAAACCATCTTGATCACAACTTGATTTGAATTATCTCACTAATTTGTGTTGATTGAAGGAGAAGGTTCACAAGGATAAAGATACATGCTCTATATGCCACCGCGGTGTTGGTGCATGCTTGAAGGTTTGATTCTGAAGACTAGTCTTTATACCTGTTAATCTGGATGTGTAGACAAACAAGTCAAATCTTGCTAAATTTTCCTCTTTCGGCCATGCAGTGCAGTACAGCTGACTGTCAAATTACTTACCATCCTTCATGTGCGAGAGATGCTGGTCTTTACATGAATACAAAGAGAATCGGCAACATATTACAACATAAATCATACTGTGGCAAACACAGTATCGACCAGAGGAAGGTAAGCTAGCTATGCTGTAAATTTGTTTATGCGAGGTGTATGTATTTACCCTATAACTAGTTCTCTACCTTTATGTCATTATTACTCTTACATTCTTATCTGGGAATTTGTCCAGGCTTATCGTCAACAATATGGACCCGAGGAGGTCAAGAGCATGAAACAAATGAGGGTAAACACTCCTGCGACACACTATCTGATGAAAAAGGATCCATAGTTTGCTTGAATCATTATAGTTTACTTGGGTAGTAATAATTTGATACCGGTTATTTGTTCAAAGACTTGTGCATTTGTCTTGCCCACATACATTACCTTTGCCATTGTGTTTGATTTTGCACTCTATTTGTGTAAAACAGCTTTAGTGCTCATCCTGTCCATACAGAATATTTAAAGGAGTCAAGAATAGATTTACAGAGTAAACCAGGAACATTCTAAAACATTTAAAACTGCATTGCAGATAGCTGATGAGTAGTGAGAATTACCAAATTCCATTTAGTTTGATTTGTACTTTGATAACACTGGCTATAAGTATCTCGATGCTAGAATTTATTGCCTCTATTCAATGATATTGCCTGTAGAAGCATAGGGACATGTTTTCTGAAGATGGGCAACAAACTCAAGGTTTATATGCTTTTTGTTTGTCTCACTCTTGGCAGGTTGAATTGGAACTATTACGCTTCCTTTGTGAGAGGATTGTGAAGAGAGAAAAAGTGAAGGTACAATGGCTGTTTAATCGTGCCTATTTTAGCCAATATTCTATCCTCTCTAGGCAAAAGTAGAATGGATTTGAGACATTGCTCTACAAATTAGAGGTTGATTTTTTGTCTGTATGTTGTTAAGCAATGTGGTAAAATACTGCTGGGGTCTAAATGACTGCTGCTATTCAGTTTTGATTTCTGTTATTTTAGCAGATATGGATAGTTCCTTGTGGGACACCACAGTTGTCCACCTTACCATCAACCTTGTGCAATGATTGCAGAACACATTTCTTGTTATCTTGCAATTTTCTTGTCTCACATTCTGACAACTTATAGCCCTATGTGCCACAGATATTTGTTGTGGTCATCTTATCAAATCTAACTACATTAATTTGGATTTTCCCTAACTGTTTTTAATCTTGATTCTTGATATCCCAGAAAGATTTGGTTGTATGTGCACATGACATACTTGCTGCAAGAAGGATGACTTCTGTCTCTTCTATGCGGACTTCTTATTATGCATCTGGGCCAGGGGCAAGTTCAGAATCTGCCACCACTTCTGTTAATAATAAATCATATAGTGGAACAATGCAAAGATCCGATGAAATCACAGCGAGATCCGATGATGTTACAGTGGACAGTACTGTCACCAAGAAACACACTGTCAGATTTTCTCTGCACAACAGGGACACTGACAGGAATACGGCAGACAGCTCAACGTCAACAATATCATATAAACGGAAGTTGGATGATGGGGAATCAGTTGCATTCAAGAGTCTTCCTGAGATGCCAGCTACTGCATTGGAGTCAGAGGATGTAGAAAAGAAACCAACAGATAAAAAGGTTGGTTCATTTCATTTTTTCCTTTTTCTTTTTCATAAAGTCATCCTTTTCTTTTTTCATACATGCTTATGTAATTTTTTTTTTTCATACTACGTGTTATTTCTTTTTCTAGGCTGTACTTCATTTTCATACATGTTGACAGAGTTTGCTTTCCATTTTACCCACATCAATTATGGTGCTTACATTTGCAGCGTAGAGAATCATATCAAAAGGAGCTTGTTATGAATTCTGACCAAGCTTTGTTGAAGAACAAGAGCCCTCCAGAGAGATATGTTTATACTCGGCGGAGTGCGCTGCCCAAAAGGAAGCAATGCAGCCAGCACGTAGAAGGGCCTGGTGGATGAACCATGATGGCTCCTTCATGGGATGTATTGCGAATATATTTTGAAGCTTGATGGGAAAACACATACATCATGCGGGGCTGGCCATTTTAGCCATGCCATAGCCACCGGGGCAGGCATGGTGCTACATGGGATGGAAACATGGTGCTAGCTGGGTTCTTTTAACTCAGTATATTGGAGCTTCCGACTGGAAGATTTGACTCATTGAGCCCATATCACTCTGGAGGCCAACTTGAATTCATTCGCCGAATTTGTTCTCAAGGGCAGGTTTTGTGCGTTGTGCCCTGTTGCCGATATGGCCATACACAAATTTATTGTGTTGAAGAAGCAAAGCAATGTGTGATGAAAGAGAGAGATGAGAGAACTGTTGCTAACTGATGACTTCCAGTATGCCATCCGTACATGATCATGCTTAGGAGCTGTAGCATGTGGGTTCTAATGTACTAACCGAACCACATGTTTAGTTGTTGTGTGGCTTACATTTTTTTTTTTCTGACTTGAGAGATGAACCATTGACGAGCTGTAGGGCATTTCATGTACAGTCATGTAGTCTCAGCATTCTGCTGTGTAGGATGGTACCTTCTGTGTTTAACAAAGATCTGTTAGTAGCTGCCATGTTGTGTTGTGTTGGTATCAGTTACTGCAAAGGCTGTTCCATGCTGATCTTGAGCTCGCAGCTGGTATATCAACTGCCTCGTGTTTTGTCATGGCTTTGCTTTGTGAATGGCCTGTAACATGCCTTCTGTAATGTATGTGCATATTCGACTCCAAATGTCGTTGTGAAGTGATTTGTGAATTGTTCAAGGGGCCGTGCCCACCCTTGCATTTTCTCCAAACATGTCATCGTGCCTAGCATGGTCCTCCCATCTCAGTACTGTCGTGATACCATGTCTTGCGAGCACAAAGGCACACTGAAGTTTTAAATAGCTGAAATTGGCAATTTGTTGATACATGTACCACACTAAAATATGTGGTTTTCTAATCCAACTTGTTTTGTGGTAATGTCACAAGTTAAAATTTATACTTTGATGTATGTCTATCTGTAATTTTACAATAAGCCTGATATCATTTATTTTTTCTCTCTCCATATTTTTTTGTCTATCATTAGCATAAATTCATAATGCGTATTACACCGAACAAAGGATATTTACTTGGTTTGTCAATTAAAAAAATATTTTACTAGTCTATTAATTTGAAATAGCTCACTATCAAGTCATGAAAATGAGTGATGCTGGTACAACAAAATAAACATATGCTTTAATTCCCCTCTAAGTATTCATTCAAACTCATTGCTAGCTTTAAGCATGATTTGAAGGGTTTGTGTTTTTTTTATGATAATCAACTAGTGACTAATTTTGAGATCACGAGAGATTTTTGTGCCCTTTACCCACCACAACATGCAAAACAATTCAAGGAGCAGACGACCAAACATGGAAAAGACACCAATATTGCAGACATTGGTGGATCCAGCCATTAATAAAAGAGGGCGAACCTTGGTTGCCATCTTCTAGTGTTATAGCTGCATGTGTCCGCGTGACGTGCTCGTTGATGTCGTAGTGCCTTCATTCACCGGACCACTATATGTACGATTGTACTTAGCACATCCGCCTTACACAGGCTACATCAAGGCATTTTACATCGTGCACGTACGCACACATCACTAGATTCTCTGTTCCTCTTGCGTTGGGGAAAATAGACACCTCTTTGCCTTCCGCTGGCAGATGTTAGAGAGCCTGGGCTTTCATTTTTATATCTTTATTTGGGCACCTCCAGTGCTGGTGCGAACTGTGAAATCCACCTAAACCGAACATAAGTTTGGTTCGTTGCGTCTAGCGTGAGCATCGAATCATGGGTCCCAACAACAGATAAAAATACTCGCTCTTCACTCGTCCTTTGTCGTTGCTCGGTGGGAAACTGCCCTTCCCATTAGTAGGATATAGCTATTTTTATTTGCTGGTGAGAGCGGAGGAAGCTTTGAGTTCGAACCATTATTAGAGTTCGCTTCTGCTATCTGATACCGAAGGTACGAACTGTCCAATGGGCACGGTTCGATGGACACAACACACTGTTCGCTTTTGAACTACGCTGGAGCTGCTCTTATGTTGGATTGGGCCAACAACCCTTCGTTGCTCTTCTTCTTCCCCAAAATATGCCTACCCAAGCAGCTACTAAGCATCTTCTCCGACCTACCCTTATCGCTAGTTTCCAGGAGATGAGAAACTGATTTGATACACTACCAGAGGTAGGTAGGGCGGCTGCCCTATCTTGCCCTATTGGAAGATCCGCCCCTGATTGCAGGACGAATGACACCATATGAGACAATAATGGAGCAAAGGATAATAGCATGACACAAGATGGCGAAAATAATAGTGGATAATGTGGACAAAGAAGGTGTGGTTCAAAGTGTTGGACGGTGGAGCCACTTCGAGTTGCCGGACACGGATCAATAAATATTTCAGGAAGACGTGTAAATAAAATCACATAGAGGTAGCCATAGAACCCTTGGCCGGCCGGCTCCATGCACCCTAGAGTGGCCTACGAAGGATGGCGTGTAGATTGATTCGTGTGAAAACGTACTCGCTGAACACGGGCGCATTTACGTGTTCGCATGGAGCAAACACACCCATGTGGCAATACCCATCCTTACATCGAAAAAGGAAAAAATAGATATATATACCATTAAAAGATTGTAAAGTTGGATATATACTATTGGACCCACGTATTTAATTTTGTGATTTTTGATAGTAGATATCCAAATTTCCCATCGAAAAATGCCCCGCCTCTCCTGCTGCCGCTACCCAGAGCCACGCTCTGTCGCCGCCCACGCCATTCCTCTCTCCGTGCGTGCTCGACAGCTCTCATTTCTATCCCCTCTCCGACAATTCGTACTCGTCCAACTCTGGCGGGCGGTGGTCGGCGGCCGGCGACGAGGTGGGTCCTTTTTCTTCTGCTCCTCGTTCGTCTCTCTGATTTGATGCATGGTGGTGACTGGGTTAGGGTTCCCGGTTCGGGGTCGTCGAGGGAGGGCTCCGTACCGTAACCGGCGGGCTTAGAGGAGCGTCTGGCGGCGGCAGTAGGTACGGCGGCGGTTGCGAATCGAGGGTGGCGTGGGTACCGTTGGAGGCGTAAGACAACCGGCAGGAATGGCTGACGGCAGGGGGGTGCAGCGCAGCTTCCTCAACGAATGGCGGGGGTGCAGCGCGACTTGGGGATTGCACCGCCGGCGGTGGCAGGAGCATTCTGGTTCACCGAACCTGGATTGTGCATGCTGTGGCCCCCAAATCTTGCATTTTGCAGGCGTTAGTGAAGTCCTTGAGGGTTTGTTTGAAAAAGAGTGGTTTGAGGTTGAATGGAGAGGATTGAGTCTAAATTAAACTAATTCCCCCTCGAATCCCTCCCATCCCACTTCAATCCATTAGTTTTCAAGTAAGCCCTGGGTGATTTATTTCCGTGTTGAAGCTACGCATCACGGCGGGCACACACTTCTCCTTCACCTTTTGTCATGTGCTACTGTATTTAAGCACCAGGGAAATAGGAATTAACTGATTTATTTATCAAATCGAAAGGTTTGGTTCTTTTAGCTCTTGGATCCTGGTCTGTGTCGAATTAATTAATTATATTATGTCATTAAAATCTTTGCTACGCTTTTTATACGATGTACTATCTTCAATCTTTAAACATCAATTTATTAATGGTTTGTAATCTTATTTTTGTGATTTCAAGGAGAATGCGTGACATGTATACACTATCTTTCTTTTACTATGAGTTTTGTCACGCATGTTTGCCCCACCTAAAATTTAAAGCATGCTCCGCCAGTGAAATAGAGGAAGAGGATGGAATGGCTGCTGGACCCTTTTTTTTTTTCTGCCTTCAGCTGTTGCTGTTTGCGCTTGTTTATACGACTTTTACTGAGGAGCATGTCATGTTTTCTAGATGGACCTGAAGGATAGCCTCTCCAAATTTAAGCAACAGCAGGAGAGATGCCAGTCTTCTTTGGCAAGCATAGCTGCTTCGGCTTTGAAACCAAAGCACAGGGCCCAACCTGTGAATGCTCCATCCGCTCCACTAAGACCATCACAACCTATTAAATTTTCGAATGATACAGAAAGGCTGCAGCACATTAATTCGATTAGGAAATCTCCTGTTGGAGCACAGATCAAACTTGTCATCGAACTGCTTTACAAGGTATTTACTCACTAAGCTACACCCTTCTTTCATTTTTCTTTTCATAGTAGTCCAAACTGGAGGAAATTGTTCCTCCCTTCTGCCCTCACAAGTATAATGGATCCTTCAAATCATCATTCTGATTGAGTTTTTGTGCCTCAAACTGTTATGTTTCTTGTCTAATTAATTATTATCAAAGTTACCTTTATTGAAGCCCAGGCTTAGTATATGTTTTTTTCAGGATAATCCACTTTTAACCTTATTGATATGATTATTTTTCGTTGAAAGGGTATAAAATGTAGTGATCCATCATTTTCTCAACAGATTTCCAGCATTGTTTGTATGCCTTAGTGCCTTACTTAACATATGAGATTACCAATCTTAGGATATAAGATGTAGCGGTCCGTCCTGTTTTGAAACAATTTCCAGCACGTTTTGTATGGATTACTTCTCATGTATTATTATCAATCTTCCTTTATATATCCTGAAATTTTTGCTCTTATTCTATGTTCAGCCATGCAAAATAGAATGAAATTCCCAGAATAGATTGAGGCTGGTATAGTTCACACTAAATTAATGTATGTAAGGCAAAATAATGCTTTGCTGGTTATATTTGCATGCATGTTGCATATGAATTAGGAAGTGGTATATGGTTATGCACCATTTGCCTGGGTCTAATATAATGTATCAGTTACTTTTGTCCTTACTAGAATAAGGCATTTCAAACCCGTGTTATCAAAATTGTTTTCTGTTCTGGTTGAGTAATATTTTGCTATATGGTAGAAGCTAGTGACATCACCAGTTCGCCGCCAAAGATATCTAAACAATATCATATAAATTCTCTTCATGAATTTTGATGCTGCTTCTAGTCTGTGAATGTAAATCACTGTTTCTTCTGAATTTGCAGACAAGACAAGCTTTTACTGCAGAGCAGATAAATGAAACAACTTATGTTGATATCCATGGTAACAAAGCTGTATTTGACAGCTTGAGGAATAACCTCAAAGTAAGCTATGATGGGAGGCGTTTCTCTTACAAGGTAAATTAATTTATACTTCTAGCTGTACATATAATTAATTTTAAATTAATTTATACTTCTAGCTGTACATAACTATTGATAGGAGCGCTTGGAGACTAGCTATCAACGTGCCTGAACCTTGATATTTGTTTCTTGGGTTTCATTTCTAGCCTACCCCAACTTGCTTGGGACTAAAGGCTGTGTTGTTGTTGCTGATTATCTTTCCTATCGTTCGGTAACCTTAGCTAATTCAGAAGCATTTAACTGGTAACAACAGAACTGAAAATCACTTACCATCTCGACATTTGCATGCGGAATGTTTTTACTATTTGCTTGGGCCAACTAGGCTTTCCTCCAGTCAACATCATGTGGGGGTTCTTTTATGATAATTCTGTTTAAAAGAAGTGGCCTATGCAGCCAGCCACTTAATTGCGCATCAGCATCCGTCTGCTGCACCTCTGCCCTAGTTGGTAGGCTAGTGATAGGTGACGGCGTAGACTGGCACACCAAGGAAATTGCGAAACAACAATAAATAATCACATCTTTTATGGTAACAGATATTTATATTATTGAATATTGTCATAGTCCAATGGGTTTACGTAGCGTTTATCTTGTTTGCAGTTTAACTAGTTCGTAGTTCTGAGGTCTCATGTGTTGATTTGCTTTTTGCATATGTGCAGTCCAAGCATGATCTGAAGGGAAAAGATCAACTACTTGTTTTGATAAGAAAGTTCCCTGAGGGCCTTGCTGTCGTGGAAGTCAAGGATGCATACCCCAATGTGTTGGAAGATATTCAGGTGACTAATTTTCCTCCCCATATACTTGAGATATTGTTCCGAAAACAGTGTGATGCTGACCTGTTTGGAAAGTACCCAACTAGGCAATAACAAAATTACTGCTTAAATAATGCCTCTTGGTAGCAATGCACTCTATAACCACAAAGGGTACCCACGATATGTGCCTCAGTTTAGTCAGTGAGTCCATGTGTTGCTTATCCATGACGCTGTGTTGTCTGTCCTAGTAAAAATTTTATGTAGTTTGCCTAATCTTTTGTTTTGTAGGTGCAATGTCCAAGCTAAATGTTCTATGCTTTATATTTAAACATATATGTATAATCTTGAGTATTTGCTGTGCTCTAGGCTCTGAAAGCTGCAGGTGAAGTTTGGCTTTTGTCAAACATGGACTCCCAGGAGGACATAGTGTATCCTAATGATCCAAAAGCGAAGATCAAAGTTGATGATGATCTGAAGCAGCTCTTCCTAGGAATTGAGTTACCACGTGACATGGTTGACATTGAAAAGGAACTCCAAAAGAATGGCATCAAGCCCATGACCAACACAGCCAAACGACGAGCAGCTGCCCAGATCAATGGGGTTAAACCCAAAGCGAAACCCAAGAAACAGCGTGAGATCACGAAACGGACCAAGCTCACTAATGCCCATCTGCCTGAGCTGTTCCAGAACCTCAACACTTAATCGTGTTACAATCGTTGACAACTCACCTACTCGAGGGGGTTCATTTACTCCTATTTGCAATTCTGTTAATGTGTTCATGCAGCTCCAGTATACGCTGATGATGTAGTAACTAGTAACAAAAGCTTCAATTTACTGTTATTGCAATAGTTGTTTCGAATTTTTTCAATGGGTTGATCTGTGAACTGCAATGTTATTTTCGATGTTTGATATGTGAGCTAATGTTCCAATAATTGTTTTTGTATTCTGCAAAGATTTATATTCTAAAAATTTAAGTAGATGTTTTGTCATGCTGTGCTTTGAAAGAGCATTAGGCCTGATGATATAATTAGTGTGGCTAACTGTATTTTGTAGTGGCAATTTTAAGTTAGTGTAAAATTTAAGTTACTTGTTTTTTCTTATGCTATTACATGTCAAATAATTTAGTGACAATATTTTGGGTTCGGTGATCTTTAATAATGTGATGAGATGATCGTTGTTTCATCAAGTGTGGTAATGAAATGAGATTGTATGAGATAATGACACTTCGAGCGCAATGCAGTGCATCTCATATTCGTGGTCAGGTCTTCTGCAACGTAGTAGGATGGTGTGTAAGCTTTATGTAGTTAACAAAATCTGTTGTTGAACTTTGTGAACGAAATGGTACGTGGTCTGCGTTGCATCGGTTTCATCAGTTACTGCAGAATGCTGTCTGTCTTTTGCTGATGGCAATTGTCTCATCTCTCAAACTTCTCAAGGCATCGCCTATAGATTGGCTCCAAACCACCAAATGTCATGCTTGTGGTTCGAGAATCAAGTAAGGCTGTAACCTCGCATGTTTAATTTTGTATACTAATCCCAAATGCCGTGCTGTGGCTTGTGAATGGTACCGTACCGTCTGCAGTGACTTGTGAATGGCTCCAAATCAGTGCACGTGTATACATGGCAGTTTCAAGCCTTATAACTCTCTTCTGGTTCTTGGCGCCATGTGTCCCAACTCCCAAATCATAGTTGCCAGGGTTGCCTTGAACAGGCATGTCAGCGTCCCTAAACTCCAACATCATGATCCCATATGTCAGGTGCCCATGAGCACAGAATGGGTAAGACAATGACCTTTTTAATTTTAAGTTGCTGGATCTTTTGTGAATAATAATGGCGTGGCTAGGACAAAAAAGGGTGTCACAGTCTCATACTAGCTCGCAGCAACCCTCGAAACATCACTGATTTTCAGATGGCACGCACGAATTAGTTCACAAATATTGACCACACGGTTTGGCCATCTGTTGATCGTAGCCTAGCCTCATTGGTGTCGTACTCACCTGCCGACACTGCCCTGAAAGCGAACCGCTTCTGCTCAGAGCCCGAGCGTTCTTATCAGTTTGAAACAAGATAAGACTATCTCCAGCAGTCTTCCAATCCCCAATCCAACCATCATATTGAGAGAGGTTTTAGGAAAACAATGCTCCAACAGTCTCCTAATACATATCCCTTTTCCTAAAAGTTATTGGGACATCCCAATAATTCATCCCATCTCTCCTCAAATAAAGGGAGAGTTTAGTCTCTCCCAATATGGTAGTTGCTAATGGGATGAGGTTATTGGGAGACTGCAAAAGCATCTCTCCCATTAATTCATGAAAGTAGTATTGGGACATCCCAATAACACTTTATTGGGATGAAAATATTGGGGGACTGCTAGAGATGCTCTAAGGAACTGCTGCTTTGTCAGCTACTCCATATGGATGAGTAATTTTTTTTATTTTGGCCCTTTTCCTATAAGATTTTTACATATGGACCCCTGGGCGAAAGATTTTGAAAAATTGACCCGAAGCTCGGCGCCACAAGACGCGGCGCCTAGGTCACACGTCTCAGCGCCAGGGGACCTGGCGCCTAGGTCTGCCACGTAGGATCCGACGTGGTCCGAACCCTAGTCGTGGCATCGGACCTCGGCGCCAGCATGTGTACCCGAGGCACCAAAGGACCTGGCACCGAGCGTGGGGACTTAACACCATCCCGCCTTCGCTGTAAGTCCTGTCTCAACTTGGGCGCCAACTATCCTGGCGCCTACATTACACACCTAGGCGCCATAGTATTTGGCGCCGAGTACAAAAATCTAAGAAATTTAACAAAATTCATAAAATTTGACCTTGTCACAAAGTTTACATACATTCAAGTATATCAAAGAGTTGACAAATAGTCCAATACACATATGACACAGTTCTCACATGAACCAAATTTGACCTTATCACAAAGTTCACATACATTCAAGTATATCACAAAGTTGACACATAGTCCAATACACATATGGCACAGTTCTCACATGAAACAAGAGTGTGTCGTACGATCAGACTCACTTTCCCCTACGCTTGCCCTTGCCCTTGCCTAGTGCATCGGTGCCCCGCGTGTGTCGTACAGGTGGCCGGTGAGATCGGCGAGGTCGTTGTGATGGTTGTGTGGCAATTGGTGCGTCGGATAGCTAGGACGAGCCAATCTCATCGTAGCCTTGGTCCTGGCCTTCCTCCTCCTCGTCGTCGTCCCAGTCCTGCCCCTCGTCCTCCTCCGCCTCCTTGTCGTCCTGGTTGTGGCCCTCCTCGTCCTCGTTGTCCTCATCCTGGGAGGTAAACGTCCCTGAGCGCGAATGGCTCCTTGCAGCTGCGGATCCAGATGGGTGCAACATGGCCGGTATTTGTACGTTTGCCGCTGCATGAGTCCGACAACCAACACGAGCCGCTGCTCAACTGAGACGGGTTTTCGTAACTTCTGCAATACAACAAAATAGCCGAATTTGTTTCAGTAAGGGATTCGGGGGTCAAAAATCATACTAAACCTATTTTACAAGGAAACTTTACCTGGAGCAATGCCCTCATGCGCCCTTCAGTGTCAGGGTGGCCAGGCGGGGACTGAAGTGCTGCATCGATCTCAACAACCGATGCCCTCATAGAAGTGCCTTGCAATTACAAAGTCAGGAAGCAATGTAATAACATTTTCAATGGAATAAGTATTTTTGTATACAAATCACTAACCACTCGGTCGAGGAGTGGCCCCAGCTCGACTGCCCGTCCCGTCCGCCCTCGCAAGTCGTAGGCGGTGTCCTCATCATCGGATGATACGATCTCCGCGTAGTCGTCTCGTGTCCATCCTGTGCGTAGTCTGTAGCGTGTAGCGGAGTGGTACCAGGCCAGATATGCTCTAAAATGTGCATTCGTATGGGGGGCCAACTCAGGAAGCACGTTGTCGTCCATCCTATCCCACCACTCGATCCGTTCACGGTGGTAGTCTAGGAAGTCTGTGACCTTCTTCTGCCTAACACGATCAAACCTAATCAAGTGCGCACAAATATTTATCAGAGCTTTCTAAGTGAATTGTGTCTAGAAAATATATGAAATCGAGTGGTTACTTGTGCAAGGCAATTGACGTGGAGATTTCATCCGGGGGGAACGTCTGGACAAGCCCAAACTGTCGTGCTACACGATGGGGGAGATGGATCTCCACCACGTAGAAACAAATGAGAGGGCACTGCATCCTCCAAAGGGCTTGGTCACGCCTGCACATCAGGTTCAAAGGCATTGCAAGCACTTCTTCATTGTTGTAAGGATCCCATACAACCTGTCATTGAAAAGGCCAGTTACAAAAATCTTTAATTGATTGCACAAAGAAAAATGAAGAAGAGCTATAGCTCATACCGTCGAGGGGACCAGTGCATCAAGCTCGTTCTGGTAGTCCAGGTAGGCTCTCCAGTGCGTCGCGTACGGGGCAGTCACCCGGTCCCAACAGTACGCGACCGTAGGTGCATGGTCGGGGTCCACAACGTGCCAAGCACGTGGCTCCAAGACCTGTGGCCATCCCACAGGAAGTCGTGACCATATCCACAGCTGAAGGAGGAAGGTGCAACCACCAACACTGGACGTGGCAGACTGTCGACGGCAAGCCTCACAGAGCTGCCTGTACAGAAAAGCTAGAACTGCGGACCCCCAGCTATAAGTACCTGCACCATCCCAGTCTTGTAGGCAGTGGAGGTACATCTAGGAAGCAGAGTCCCCTGTGGCATCAGGGAAAAGCACCGATCCAAAAAGGTTGAGTACCCAAGCCCGGCAATAGTAGGTGATGGTTTACTCGTCTGCGTCTGCAGGACACTCAACGAAAGTCCCCCCGAGCCAGCGTAACGGGATGCCCGAAACCCGAGTACTCCTCGGCCTGTCGTCGTCGTCTGCTGGTGCCGGTGGTGCTGTGCCCAAGAATGCCATAACTCGGCCTCTCCACCCAGCGGAAACTGCTGAGCCACACACTGTGCGGCCTCTGATCCCCAAGCCAAGGAACATCGCTATATCCTGGAGCGTTACTGTCATCTCACCACATGGCAGGTGAAAGGTATGCGTCTCGGGCCTCCACCTAGAAACATGGAGAAGAAAATGTTAGAAGCAGTTCATAAGGAACAATATGCTCAATTTCCACTTAGAGCGGTCTGTGCTCACCTATCGATCAATGCGGTGAGTGCGGTAGGGTTAAAGGGCGGCAAGCCTCTCCTGACTATGTTTGAGATCACATGGAGGCCAGCACGCTGAAGGAGAGGCGTGTAGCGGTGGTCGTAGCGGATCACCCCGATGCCCTCATGGGTTCGGGGTCGAAGGATTGAAAGGGCCTCATCCGGGTTCGCCTCGATGTGCCTGGCGCGGTGCTTCTGGTCGTAATGGTTGTCCAATAGCCGATACTCCCCCGCCATCCTGCCTACATAGAATAAATTGTGTTAGGTCATCAGAAGAGTAATAAAATATTTTATACATAGATGTGTTTGAGTTTCAAATGATGACTCCTTAACTAACTAGAGTTTTGCATTCAGGGCTAAAGCTCAATGAAACTATAAACTTAGGGTCAAACCATATCAAAGCAATCCTAATCAAAATAGTTCCCTATGCAATAACCATAGATCGGAACTCAAAATTAGCTAAAAATGGGAGGGAAACGCCTAAACACGTCCGCATTGTCCATCTACACACCAAATCCAACCTATTTCTCACTGGAATAAAAAAATCAGTGTTTCTATCATCGTCTAGGGTTTCACCCTTTTTCCTTCACAACCAACAAAAAACTTAAGAAAAGAAGGGAGGAGAGGGAGCTTACCTTTGCTGGCGGTGGAGAAGGGGTCGACGGTTGGGGGCGGTGGCGGCGGATAGGGGCGGAGGCGGCGCTGGCGCTGGTGCCGTCTGTTCGAAATGAACCGAGCAGATGCGGGCGCTGGTGGATGGCGGCCGGTTATGTCCCCAGGCTCGATGCCAGGTCCTTTGGCGCCTAGGGTACACATGTCGGCGCCAACGAACCTGGCGCCGAGGTCCGATGCCATGACTAGGGTTCGGACCACGTCGGATCCTACGTGGCAGACCTAGGCGCCAGGTCCCTTGGCGCTAAGACGTGTGACCTAGGCGCCGCGTCGTGTGGCGCCGAGTTTCGGGTCCATTTTTCAAAATCTTTCGCCCAGGGGTCCATATGTAAAAATCTTACGGAAAAAGGGCCAAAATGAAAAAATTTTACTATGGATGACAGGGCTGAACGCGTAGCAAGTATCCAGTGTAAACCAGCTCACAATGTGCTGCTAGCTATGTCCTCATGATGCAAAATTTCTCTAAAACTCTTCAAGAAAAATGATCAACCAAAAAATCCTGTAGAATTGAATCCCCAAAAGAAGGCGTGACACAAACTGATGAATAAATTGCTCTATTACTTCGAATCTCTACGTTTACTTTGTCATGTTTTAGCAAATCAGTAATTCAGTATACTAAAAAAAAATCTACCAGTTCTTTGTACACTGACGCTACAACGAGTCCACGAGCCTGTCACACCGTGCCGGCGCGAAGGACAGCCGATTATTCTCGAGGTCATACACGACGTGCGTGTTCTGCTGCTGGAAGTTGCCGATGACGGTCTGTTCCCCAGGCGCCGCGTCCAGCACCATACACATCACTCCCGCGGCGATGTCCTCGAACACGTAGTTGCCACGTGGCAGCTCCCAGTCGGCTCCCTCCAGGTGCAGCGTCAGCTCCGGCACGGCGGCGAGCCGGCGCCGCCGCCGCCAGAACGTCGCCGGCGACGACGCCATGGGCGGGAGCTCGAAGCAGATGTCCAGCGCGGAGCCCTCCACGCCGGTGATGAGGGGAAGCCCGACCTGCGCCACGAACTCCGCCTTCACCGCCTCGTACAGGTCCTCCGGGAGCGTCGTGATCGACGCGCCGGAGTCGATGATCGCCGACCTCCGGCGATGGCGCCGCCGTGGCTCCTCCTCCTCCGCCACCGGGATCCGTGTCGGGCCCACCGAGATGGCCTTGAGCGAGAGGAAGTAGAGCGATGGTTGTGAGGGGTTCTCGAGGAGAGGGGTGCTCTGGACCTCGCCGGTGTGGGCGTGGCTGTAGAGCGCCGGCGAGCCGCCGCCGAGCGTGACGAGGCTGCTCTTGGACTCGAACATGGAGGTGAAGCAGTAGGAGAAGCTCGTCACGTTGAGCTGGGACGGGAGCGACCATCTCCCCCGTCCGAAGCCGGCAATGCCGGTCTCGTTCGATTGGAACACGCCCTTGTTGACGTGGCCGCAGCCGAACGTCAAGCGCCGCCGCTGCGTGGGAAGGCGACCGCCATTGTTGTCTTCTCCGAAGGTGAAGAGGTCGGTGGCGAGGTTGCCGATGGTGACCGACTTGTCGCCGTAGTGGTAGGCGTAGGCGCAGCTCCGGTCGCCGCCGCAGGAGGTGAAGGGTAGCGCGCGGCACGGCGGAGCGCCGCAGGGGACGGAGGCGTAGGAGGAGGACGCGGCGGGGTCGAGGAGAGGGAGGGCGCCCTGGTCGAAGCAGTCGCGGCATGGCGCGCACTGCGTCCACACGAGGTCGCTGCCCGTGTCGAGCGTTAGCGACACGGGACGCGGCGGCGTGCCCACGGCGAGGCGCACCAGGTACTCGTTCGTCACGATGCCGCCGCCGGCGAGCCCAGAGCTCACCGGCGCGCGCACCGGGAGATTATCGGAGGACAGCAGTCGTCGGCGGCGCGCCATGGCGCGGTGAGCCATGCGGCGGACGAGCTCGGGACGCGCCAGGCCGAGGCCAGCGTCGGCGTGCGTGAGCAGCAGCGACACGACGCCGGCGCCGGGGAAGACGGGCGCGGCGTGAGATGGATACGGCAGCGCGATGATGAGGAGGACCAGTAGAGACGCGAGCTGCTTCATTCTTAGCTTCGAAATGGGATCACAATAGCTTCGAAGTGGTGATTCGAGATGAATTTGAGATTCTTTGAGACCGGTCTGTGGGCAGTGGATAAATTGGAGTGAGGACAGGCGGTTGGGTGATGTGCCACTGATGCCTACTTGTTGGCAGAAGCCGGTGATGTGGTGACAATGTTTTCAAAAGAACGCGGCTGCATTGTACGCCACTACGCCCTTTTGGCATGTAGTTTTTTCTTTTGAATATTTTGTACTCGGTGACAAAGAAAGACGTAATAGGTGTGGAGTCGCCCAAGGACGGCAAAGGCGTTTTTGTTTGACCTCTCCTCGACTGCCCTGTGTAAGCAGAGGAGATAGGCAGGATGAGCATGTGTGAAAATGGAACACAGCGAGGACCTGGAATTTCCAGGATCGAGATTGGAATAATCGAATCCATTGTTCTATTCAAATTTGTTCTATTCGCGAACGAGGGGACACCGTACTATCTTAGATTTGTTCTATTCAAATTTTTAAAATTCACTAGCAGTATCTAAATTCACTACAAAACCAGAAATAAAGGGCCATCCAACTATGAAAACCAGGCAAGTTTAGCTGTTTGAGTGGTATCAAAGGTGTTTTTTTTCTCTCAAAATGAAAGATGCACCAAAGTTACATAATGCATGAAGTAAATGTAAGGCTCATCGAACTCAATATGAACCGTAATTTTGCATGAAGAGCAAAAGTTTAAATTGGTTCAACTAAACATTGACGGAAGTCCAAACTATATAATTTATCCTATTCTGACTTTCTCACAATAAAAGATGCGCTAAAGTTCAACTATAATGCACAGAGTAAATTTATCAACAAAAATAATTTTTCATGACAAAGCAAAAGGTAAAATTATACAACAAAGATATTTATGTTCTGCATTGTCACACACAAAAAAAGTTGAGGAATGAAGTTGATGATCTTACAGCTTTTTCGCTGGAATGGTAATTACACGAGGTTTGACTCGGTTGAGAACCACCAAAGATTCCTACGTCCACGAGATTCAAATCGAGAATATGATAACCTTGTCAGAAATGACAATTATTAAGACAAGAGCCAATCGAAAAGAAATGCTTGGGCATATATGGCCGAGCATACATCCGCACCACAAACCAACCGAAATGGTACGTTCCGCAAGAACTAATTTTTTAATGTACGCAATCGTTGTTGCACCAAGGCAGCCTTGCTTTGTCTGAAAGGCTTGACTAAAAGGATATGATCAGTGTTGGATAATTATCTGCAATAGGCCATATTTTAATTCCAAATGTTATAATTAAATTCACAAATATTTGCATGACTATAATGAGTGAAAAAATCAATGTGCATGCGTTCAAATTTAACACAGATTTAAAAAGGAACACGAATAGAATAAAGGATAGCAGTTCGGACATCGAAAAGTACCCCGGGGCGGGACCTTTGCCGGAGGCATCGGTTGCGCCGTTACCAGCTGGAGGAATACCATCCGAACTAATGGTGTTCCTCGACTGGCCTTGCTCGAAGTAGTCGTACAAATTCGATGTAGGGAGATCCGTCGACGCAGTGCAGTCCGTGCGCCGGAGTCGTACAGGAAGGAGACGCGGCGCGGTGTAGTCGTTCGACGGCGGCGGGGTGTCCAGGACGGTGAACCGTACGCCGGTGAAGACGCAATGGTTCTGGGCGAGCAGTCGCGTAGAGACGCTCCCCAGAAACCTGATTGCCCCGGTATTCCGAGCAGGATCTCGAAGAGGCAATGGTGTCGGAGGCACCTGCTCTCGCCGGTGATGTGCGCGCAGCGCCGGCGATGGGGAGGCAGAGTTGCAGCAGCGGAAGGAGGAGGAGTAGTGTCTTAGATCTGAATCTCAACGGAGAGGATGGCTCTGTTTATATAGCTCTCAGGGGGAGACGAGAGGATGAACCTGAACGGGATTCAGGGGAGAAAAGGATCGCGCAATGTTCAGGAATGGCGTTTCATGGCTGTTTGCTTTCTCTCGACCATGCAACGAGACCTACTCTCAAGAGGAAAACCCTGACGGAGACGGGCACCCTTTTGACAAAGCGTTCAGTAAACCGTAGTTTTCGTGCATCAACTAACTGACGGGGGAGGTGTCTCCGTCTACACCGGAAAACTGCATGGAGTCAACAGGGTGGTTAGCTGCAGAGCTCCACCACCGGTACGAACGCTAGGCGAAAGGCAGGTGCAGCACACTCTCTCATCTCCAGGGGTCAGGTGATTGATCATCAGGGTGGCTTTGGCTCCTGCAATCAGAGTGAGGCATGGTGCATGATCCAATGATTTTTTGGTTCTAGCTATAGTGAGCTTTTCTTGGCAGGGAAAGCGATGTCACTGTCTTGCCTATCATGTGCTCTCGGTTCGTGTTGTTTAGTTATCCAGAGGATTATCTTTTCTTAACATAAACCTGTACTGAGGTTTTGATGTTGTGGCCGAGGCTCCACAAAAAAAAAAGGAACGCTTTGGACTCACTATTATATTCTAATGTCAAATTAGAAGCAGATAAATATCTGGAGAGAATCAATGTCGCTTTAACAAAATAAAAATTAAAGAGATTCACTATGGTCTTTCAGTGTTCACCTTATGATTATGCGCGCCTCGTGGCTAGGCATGCTGTCAAGATCACTTACCATACACTGAGTACCAACTTTCAGTGCTCTTTTTGGTGGGTGGGGGGGGGGGGGGCTTATGATCACCTCCCACTGAACGTCTGAACCAAACAAACAGATCAAGAGCTGTTCCCCCTCTACTCTGGCCGAAGGAGGTCAATGACATGTTGACAACCGTGCGAAAACAAACTCTCGCATTGCATGACCAACCAGTGTAGCGGCCACAGTGGTCAACAAGCATCTATTTCCCTCTCTGCTACATTATTTTTCCTATGTGAATGAATCGAAAGCTGCCAGGATCCAACAACCCTGTCAGGAGCAGAGCAGCATCCTGATCGAGCTGAATTTTGCAACCGATTCAATCGGTGACACCAACCGGGAGTTAGGCCGTATCGGACCAGATGCAGCGCGAGCGCGACCAGCGGCGTATAAAATGACTGGAACTTTTGCCACCGGTGAGCAGAGACAAGGCGGGCGGGGTGGTCAAATGCCGCGGAATATAGCGGTGCTTGCGTGTTGACGCGTTGGTGGCCGAATAGCTGGCGCGAATGATTTGCTACGCGTGCTTTGGAGAGTTGGAGGTTGTACTGAAGTATAGTACGTACTCTACTACCCCTGTGCAGCTGAGGCTTGAGTTTGATGTGATACTTAACAATTAACTTCATGAAGTGATCAGGTTGGTATAGTATGATAATGCTACTTTCTGGCATGGCATCTGTTGTAAACGCTACAGATCACTTGGCTAAAACAAAGACACCGTGACACATGCTTGTGCTAACCATTCAATAAGCGAAGCCGACGTGTTGATCAGGTTAGTCTGCGTGTGAAGATTGGCCTGTGCCAACAGTCGCTCCTGGAGTGGAGTGTGTTTTTTTTAGCGGAGGAAAACAGTGTGACTCCTTTCTTTTGTCTGACCAACGTTTTTTTGCACTGTTTATAGATGTTATTAAAACAGTGAGATAAAACCGTACTCCTGGGATTTTTTTTTTTTACAAAACCTGATTACTAGACTGCTGTCAATAATTGACCATGAAACGAAAGGATCTTTAAGTCTAGTGGATTAGAGCCATGACTACCTAAGTACCCAGCAGGCCAGAATTTGAATCCTCATGGTAGCGTTGATTTTTTTTTGCGCCCATGATCGTGGTTGTCGTTTATCTTGATCACAATGTCTACTGTGAGAATTATTTTTAGAGTAAAATGTAATAACCACTATACTTGTTAGTTTATTTTAATTTAGCCATCATATTTAGAAAAGTATAAAATCATAACCATCAAAGTTGCTCAACCGAGTCGCTATGGTTGCTCTCTAGAATACGTATTCGTGATGTGAATTGCAGACTATGTTTGTTGCTTATGCACATGACTTGTGAAAAATATGTCGAACCTTAAATAGCAATCATACTTTTTACGCGTGCGAGCTCCGTGATCAACCGTTAGCATTCCCTCAAAAAAAAAATCAACCTTTAGCATGTTCGCTTTTTTTTTTTTATCACGTTAGCATGTTCGCTTTGATATACCTAGGTCCCTGAATTTTCTTAGGGCAGAGATCGATCGAGGCTACGGGTGGATCGTGGGGCTTTCTTGTGGTAGATAGATAAGCTATTTAGTTTAAAGCCTATTTTGACCGAATTAACTAATGTAAATAAATTAAGCTGCTGCAAATATGTTTAGTATTTTGACAGAATATAATCAACATTTTCTTTAAGCAACTTCAATAGTACCTTTATATGTATCAACATTTTTTATTCAAAATGTTAAAACTGAAAAAGAAAATGCTGAAATTAGAATCCCGAAATGTTGAAAATAGTAAAATAGCAAGTCGAACTTAAAATTTCTTTCCGATGAGCTTCTTCTCCTGTGCTGGCAGCGCGAGGCACGGCGAGAAGCGGCGGCGCATGGGGTGGCCACGTGTGGAGCAAGCGGTGCGTCACTGCACGGAGCAGGGCGAGCAGTGGCAGCCCCTGTTAGCGGCACACCTTGATCTGACCTAGTCTCTAGGACTGTTAGTTTTTTTTTGAGGGAACTCTAGGATTGTTAGTTAGCCACACTAACCCACGACTATTTCTGTTAGCAAACTGTTAGCGCATGAGCGGGCCTCCTCCTTTGTCGGACGGCCAACAGTGCATGGCACTTGTACAAATACCCAACTCGTGATCAATACAATCGTCGAGCATTCTCTCACATGGTATCAGCCTAAACCGCCGATCCAACCTTTCCGCTGCTTCTTCCTCCGCTCCAACTCTCCTGTTGATCCTTCCCAATGGCGCACAGTCCATCGTCTTCCTCCTCCTCCTCTGCCACCATTACAAGAATCTTAACTTTAGCCGAGAGTTGTATGAAATTCCCGACTACCTCTTCGGAACATCAATATTTGCCGATGGTTTGGTAGTTGCCGATGGTGCAATATGATACTCTTGGACATGTAAAGAATGGCCAACAGTTCATATAAATACCAACGATCTTAGCAACCACGATCGGCCAGGTTTAGAAATTACCGACGGTTCTCTATATCACGCTTGGTAATTCCCAGCAAAACTCCACTATTAACACAACGTGCACGTAAATAAAACTCCTTAGAGGCCACGTCTGGTAGTTGCCAATAAAAACGGAACCTATCCACCTCTCTATTCATTAACACAAAATGTGAATCTGAGAGCTGCCGACGGTGGATCTGGTCGATGCGGAGTCCGCCGGAATGCTCCGCTCGTACGTCGGCGCCATCGCCGAGCAGGAAGGACAATACACATCGCCTTCACTTCACCTGCAGGTATCCTTCTAGCTTCCTAATCTGCTTCACTTTCTTTCTATGCAGCAATTCGGAACGTATCATTCCGGCCTCGTGATCTGCTTGATCTCTTTCTTGATAGTTGCCACTTGCCAGAAGTTCGAACTTTGCTGCCTGTCGGCCGGCCGTCTCCATCGAGCAGTTGCGTCAAGCACAGATGGGCATACGTATAGATCTCATAGTTTCAAAGGTTACCTATACTCCGTACGCACTATATATGCAATAATCAGTTACCATGGGTCATTTTCTTCCATGTCTTTTCTCTGAATCCAAATCAGTCTGATCTCTAATCTACTTTTACTTTCCTCCAGATACAGATTAGTCCGTCATGATGAAGTACAAAGGTTCTACAAAAGATTGTTTTCCATCTTTCTATCTGTAAAATTTGTACACTAGTATCTGAAAACATGTACTTATCAGCTGTGTAATGATTCTTTCACTCAACATGAGAAAACAGTTTAATTATTGCTATCAAAGTTCTGTCGCATCCAAATGCAACAGAGAAAGCTTTATTCCAGTAGTGTTACAATAGTATAATATAGTTACCTTCCCGTAATAAAAAAAAGTATAATATAGTTACATACATTGTTTATGTCGAAAGTACGACAACTGCAATACTGGAAGTGATTCATCAAAACAATAAAATAATTATACTATGAAATTAAAAGGATCAGAAATTTATTTTTAAAACATAAAAAATAAATGGCCGACGGTACCCCAACCATTGGGAAATGGAATGACTATCCATATGTCATGTTAGACTAGCTATCAAAAAGCCAACAGTAGACCATCGGTTTTTTCCTGTTGGGAACCCAGTGGCCGACATCCCGTCGGCTATTGGTCGAATGGCCAACAATGGATGGCCAAGGGTAAATGGCCAATGGTATACTCTTGGCTATATATTTTTCCGACATCAATATTTAATGGCCGACAGTTTTTAAACTCTCGACTAAGAATACAATTCTAGTAGTGCACCACCATTCACGACATCAACCCTTTCCATGTCGCCCCGCTGATCTCTGTCGCCGCCTCCACCGTCCAGCTCTTAAACATTCGTTCTCACGTGCCGGACATCTTGGATCTCCAGGACTCCAATTTCTCTTCATGGAGCTCCATGTTCGATCTCACGTTCCGCAAATTCGGGATCATCGACCACATCGATGGCACCGTCGATGCACAAGCTCGCCTGCACGACGCCGAGTGGACACAGATCGATCATTGCATTGTCTCGTGGATCTACCTCACCATCTCCAAGACAATCCGTGACATGGTGTTCCAGCGCCACACCACGGCGTTCTCCCTCTGGAACAGCGTGTGTGGCCTCTTCCTCAACAATGCCACGCAGCGCGCCGTCTATGCCCTCCAAGACTTCCATAGTCTTCAGCAGGGCGACCTCTCTGTTGGGGATTACTGCTGCCGCATCAAGCGTCTCGCCGACACCCTCAACGACGTCGGCCGCCCCGTCACCGATCAAGACCTCGTCGTCAACACTCTCCGCGGCATCAGCTCCAAGTTCTCCAACGACTTCGGCGTCATCGACGCCATGAACCCACCTCCATCCTTTCTGTGGGTGCACAACTATCTCCTTCAAGAGGAGACACGCATCGACCGCACCCACAAGATGGAGGCCACCAACGCGCTGCTCGCCGCGTCCTCCGACTCCACCTCCGGGGCAACGGCCCTCCTCGCCGCGGGCTCCTCCACCGGTGCTTCCAAGGCGCCAGGCTTCTCTCCAACCAAAGCTGGTCAGGATCACCGAAAGAAGCGCAAACAAACTGACGGCAAGAACCGCGCTCCTTCCGGATCTACACCGACAACTCCGGCGCCTCAGCAGCCAACCTGGGGCACGGTCCATCCCTGGACCGGCATGTTCCAGGCCTGGCAGATGCCTCCGGTCAACTAGCGCGCCCCCAACAACGGCGTGCCACCCTACCGCCCTGGTGTCCAGCCCCAAGCCATGATCGCCGCCACGCCAAGCCAACAACCCCAGCAATTGTTATCCCTCGGTGCTCCCCCCAACCTCTACACCGCGCTTCATGGGCAGCCATCGTCCACTGCCAACTACAATGGCAGTGGTGATTGGTTCCTCGACACTGGCGCTTCATCTCACATGGCGACGCACCCTGGTATTTCCAATTGCCGTCCCCTTCCTTCTAATTCCGATCATATCATTGTTGGCAATGGTGCACCACTTCCTGTGACACATACTGACAATGTTTCTGTTCCTACATCCACTACACCGCTCCATCTTAATAATGTTCTTGTTTGTCCATCCTTAATTAAGAATCTTGTATCCGTTCGCGCACTAACACGTGATAATCCTGTCATTGTTGAATTTGACGCCTTTGGATTCTCCATTAAGGATCTTCAAACGAGGATGGTGCTTCTCTGATATGACTCCTTCGGCGAGCTCTACCCTCTCCGCCCCTCACCTGCAACTCATCACCAAAGCTTCGCGGTCAGCACATCATCCAAGCTATGGCACGCTAGCCTCGGTCATCTCAGCAACAACTCCTTGTCAAGTTTACTCTGTTCCTTTCCCTTTTCGTGTTCGAGACTAGATACTCACACTTGCCATGCTTGTCGTCTCGGCAAACATGCGCGCCTCCCTTTTTCTAGTTCAAATAAGGTAGCAACTAGGCCATTTGAGTTATTACATTGCGATGTGTGGACCTCTCCAGTGGTTAGCAACTCTGGCTACAAATACTATCTTGTTGTTCTTGATGATCACACACATTATGTTTGGTCTTTTCCCCTACGCAATAAATCTGATGTCTTGCCCACCATCATTTGTTTTCATGCTTACGTTCGTACTCAATTTCGTACTACTATTGCACGATTACAAACTGATAATGGCAAGGAATTTGACAATCATGCTTTGCGTTCCTTCCTCTCTTCTAACAGCATGATACTTCGGCTCACTTGTCCATATACATCGCAACAGAACGGCCATGCCGAGCGCGTTCTTCGCACTCTTAACGACAGCGTTCGTGCGCTCTTGTTCCACGCAGACGTGCCCACGACATTCTGGCCTGAAGCTCTTGCCACGGCCACTTACACTCTGAATCGCCGTCCCTGCAAACCACGCAGCAATGTCACCCCGTACCAACTCCTTCATGGTCACTCTCCTGAATATGATCATTTGCGTGTGTTCGGTTGCCTTTGCTACCCCAACATGGCGGCCACGGCTCGACACAAGCTCTCGCCACGGTCCGCCGCATGCGTCTTCTTGGGTTACCCAGCAGACACCAAAGGATATCGATGCTACGACCTCGCCACTAACCGTGTCATTGTCTCACGCCATGTCTACTTCGACGAAGTGGTTTTTCCATTCAGGTCCACAACTATAGTTGCCGCTACGACGCCACCTTCGCCGGTCATCGAGCTCCTACCTGTGCCGACGCCACGCCGTGTCGCGCTACCTGCTCCACCGCCGCACCGCGTCGCGCCATGACGCATTGCTCTACCTCCTACCGGCCCGGCCTCTGCTGTGACAACCTCTCCATCCGCTGCACACCCGGGTGCCTCGAGCCTCCCTGCGACGTCTCCCACGACACCCTTGGCGCCATCGCCAGCGGCTCCCTGCCACACGACGACCACGCCACAGGCAACGTCGGCCACGTCGTCCTCGGCTTCGCCCACCACGACATCCTCAAGTGCACACGCCACGCCCGTTCCTGCCGCGACATCCGATGCGCCCTCCTCGTCGGCACCACCAGCTCCACCGCCAACAACAACGTCACGACATCCGATGATCACACGGGCACGTGATGGGATTCGCAAACCCCATCCTTGGTACGCCAATGTCGCCGTCGTGCCCGAGCCTCCACCCGTTCCAACGTCGATACGCACTGCCCTCCGCGACGACGACTGGCGACGTGCCCTTCAAGAAGAGTACGACGCTCTCTTGCGCAACGGGACATGGACTCTCGTACCTCGACCGGCCGGCGCACGAGTCATCTCCGGTAAGTGGGTACTCAAGAACAAGCTCAACCCCGACGGCACTCTCGAACGACGCAAGGCACGTTGGGTTGTACGTGGAGATCACCAACGACCCGGCCTTGACTTCGAGCACACCTTCTTGCCCATCGTCAAGCCAGCGACCATCCGCACCGTCCTCACACTCGCTGCCTCCAATGGGTGGCTGGTCCATCAACTCGACGTCAAGAACGCGTTCCTGCACGCCGAGCTTCAGGAAACGGTCTACTGTCAACAACCTACAGGCTTCGTCGACACCGAACGTCCGGACTATGTGTGCCTCCTTTCCAAGTCGCTGTATGGACTTCGACAAGCTCCACGAGCCTGGTACCAACGTTTCGTTGCACATCTCCACTCGCTCGGGTTCATCACCACGCGCTCCGACGCGTCGCTGTTCGTGCTGCGCCGCGGTGCTGAAACAGCCTGGTTGCTCCTCCACGTTGACGACATCGTTCTGTCTGCGTCGAGTATGGCGTTTCTGCAGCTGATCGTCCACAGCCTGCGCTCCGCGTTCGCCATGAAGGATCTCGGGCCACTGAGTTTCTTCCTTGGCGTACAGGTCCGGCGAACCAAGGAAGGCTTCCTCCTTCATCAACAACAGTATGCAGAGGACATCCTTGTTCGCGCCGGGATGAGCAACTGCACGCTGGCCGCCACACCTGTGGGCACCAAAGCCAAGGTTTCAGCGACAGCCGGCACCCCGCTCAAGGACAAGACCTTCTACCGCATCATCGCAGGCGCATTACAGTACCTGACGATAACTCGACCGGAGATAGCCTACGCGGTACAGCAAGCATGTCTGCACATGCACGCGCCGCACGACACACACTGGGGCATCATCAAGCGGATACTGCGCTACCTTCGCGGGACGTCCAATCATGGCGTCCTACTTAGGGCGTCTCCTTCAACAGCTCTGACAGCCTACTTAGGGCGTCTCCTTCAACAGCTCTGACAGCCTACACTGACGCCGCATGGGCGGGTTGCCTGGACACACGGCGTTCGACTTCAGGCTTCTGCATCTTCCTCGGTGACGCGCTCGTCTCCTGGTCGTCTAAACGACAGACCGTGGTGTCGCGATCGTCGGCCGAGGCAGAATACAGAGCCATTGCCAACGCTGCCACTGAGTGTTGCTGGTTGCGAAACCTGCTGTCCGAGCTCGCCATCGTCATCGACAAGGCTAGCATCATCTTCTGCGACAACGTCTCCGCGGTATACCTCTCTGACAACCCAGTACATCACAAGAGAACCAAGCACATCGAGTTGGACATTCATTTTGTCCGGGAACGAACTGCGCTTGGACAGCTCCGGGTTCTACATGTGCCAACTCAACATCAGTTTGCCGACATTATGACCAAGGGACTGCCGACTTCCCTCTTTGAAGAGTTCAGAGACAGCCTTTGCATCAGGCCCAACGATGCAACGACTGAGGGGGGGGGGTGTTAGCAGCACACCTTGATCTGACCTAGTCTCTAGGATTGTTAGTTAGCCACACTAACCCACGACTATTTCTGTTAGCAAACTGTTAGCGCATGAGCGGGCCTCCTCCTTTGTCGGACGGCCAAAAGTGCATGGCACTTGTACAAATACCCAACTCATGATCAATACAATCGTTGAGCATTCTCTCACAGCCCCGACGGCCTCCAAAGCAAGCGACACGCGAAGCAGAGCAGGCAGCAGCATCGTCGGAGGCATGTTTTTTTTTTAGAAAAGTGAATATGTTGATTAATATTCCAGCTTCAGAAACTCAACCAAGACAAGTCAAAGGTATTAATAAAATAATGTTTGGAGCTATCTATGGCCAAGACACACTAATATAAATTATAAAGTTGTCCTATTGGTGTATGGTCATCCATTATTAACGATTCTCCTCCCTCTGTCGAAAGCGATTCTCCTCCCTCTGTAGAAGACAAGGCTCTTTTTTAACGAGAGAGAGAGAGAGAGTGTGGCAAGTGGGGTTGGGAGGGGGGTGCTGAGGCTCTGGGTGCTCTCCGCTTCGCTGGCGTAGCAGCACCCCGTCTCATGTCCCCGTCGCGCCTCCCGCGAGGTCACCGGCTCCAGAAGGGCAAAGAGGCTGGCCGGCCGCAGCGCGCTCGAGGCAGGCGGAGCTCTGCGCGCCCTCCTACGGCCGCTACAGTACGTGGCGGCGTGCTGCTCGGCGCTCTCTCTCTCTTCCCCCGACGGCGTGCTGCTCGAGGAGGCCTCCATCTCCGCGGCGGCTGCTGCTCGCTGTGCTACTCCTGTTCGCGGGTGGTGCTGCTGGCTACCCCCCTGTTGTCTCTTCTTTCTGTCTTGGCTTCGATTGTTGGATTTAGCTTTGATTTGTTCGATTTGTCTTTGATTTGGCATCGATTTGTTCGATTTCCCTTCTCCGTCTGCTCTGCTCTGTCTCCGCCGCGGCATGCTTCCTCTGCTCTCTTTCTCCGCCGTCGGCTCCTCTGCTCCCTTTGTTCGCCGTCGGCCGGCAAAGCAAATCCACCCATGGAGGTTGACTGTATGACTTCTGGATTTGAGCCGCTACTGTATGACTTCTGGATTTGAGCCGCTCGTGTTGGCTGCTCGAGTTGGATGGATAAATACAAAGACTTGTCAACTTCTATTTCGTGTTTCCTGCTTGAGTCAGATGGATCAGAGCCATTTGCTGAGGGTTTTCTTTCGTCGTCGTGTTGGATTGATGGCCTGATCTGTGAGGTTCCCTTTTCTCATATTCTTTTTTCCCTTTTATTTTTTCGTCCATCTCCACGGTGGCTCCTGCTGGTTGCACTGCTCCTGTTCGCGGCTTGTGCTGCTGCTGCTGGTCCTCGACGGCGGCCCGAGGATGCTGCGTGCCATGGCCGCGTCCCGCTGCTCCCTCTCTCGGTGGCTTTGATTCTTGGTTTAGCTTTCGATTTGTTGGACATGTCTTCAATTTGACTTCGATTTGTTCAATTTCCCCTCTCTCCCTCTCGCTCTGCTCTCTTATTTGGCTTTGATTTGTTCGGTTCCTCTTCACTCCCTCTGCTCTGGTCGCTTTCTCCGCCGCCTGCCGGCAAAGGAAATCCACCCCGTGAAGGTTGCCTTCCTTTGCTACGTGAGGATAAGGACGCCAACAAAGCCGAAGGCCATGAGAGCGGTGCGGAAGGCGACGACCGGAAGCCGATACCTTCCGTGCACACTGAGGACGCACATGCCTGAGCTTTCCGTTTTTTTGTCCTTTTTGTACCATGTAACCACCGGATGGGCGCCAGCGCGATGGAAAGGCCGCGCGTCGCGCGGGAGGCGCCGAGCGCCGGATGGGCGCGTAGCCTTCGCGCGATAAGTAGTGTGTGTATATATATGTATATATATATATATATATACGTATATATATATACGTATATATATATATAGACACACACAAAGATGGCTAGAGACCGAGACAGGATGCTGAGGGAGAAGCTGAGGTTTGGAAGATAGTGATTTGTTGTAAGGCAATTTTAGTAGGCCCTTTTTTATTTTTATTGATCCAAAACGATTTAACTAGTCTTTTGGAGTTGCTCTAAGTTTTATTTTTATATTATTCTAATTAGCCTGTGTGGGAGCACGAGTTGATGGCTAGTAATTAATAAATTGAACTAAGAGGCATTAGACTACTTATCTTTGTGCTTTTCTAAATTCTTGAGTTAGCCATGCGATTTTCTATATAATAACCATTTCCATTGTGAATATTATTATAAGTTATACTACGTGGAGAAAATAAAAATACAACATGCTCTTTTGTAGGACATGCCTAGGCATGTGTTTCACGAAACACACATCAAACAGTTATACTCCGAACATGGATTCGTAAAGATTCCCACGTTGGTCCACCGGCGCCACTATATTTATTCTCGACGATGATATGCTAGTGTCGTTCGTTTTTATTTAGCACTAACAACACGACTACACGTGTAAAAGCATACAACCATACAGATACACGCACGCACAAGTCACAGCTTGTCGCACTGCGCAGGCACGAAGAGCAGCTTACTGTTGTCCAAGTCGTAGACGACGTGCATGTTCTGCTGCTGGAAGTTGCCTATGAGCGTCAAGTCGTTGCCTTCCAAATCACCGAGCATCAGGCACATGAGCTTGCCACCGTTGATGACCGCCATGTAGTTCTCCCGCGGCAAGTCCATGTCGGCGCCCTCCAGGTGGAACACCAGCCTCGGCACGCGCACCTTCGCCGCCTCCGCCGCCGACGCCACGGCGAAGCACAGCGACAAACCCGTCGTCTCCGACGAGTTGGCCACAACAGGCAACGCCACCTGCGCCGCGAACGCTTTGCTGAGCACCTTGAACAAAGGCGTCGGCAAGGTGGTGATGCCGGTGCCGGAGTCGATGACCGTCCCGCCGGAGCCGTCCTTGTTGATGGCGAACGCCGACGAGCTTACCGGCAGCCGCGTGTTGCCGACGGTGATGCCCTGGAGCGAAAGGTAGTAGTAGGTGTACGCCGGGCTCACAGGATTCCGTCTCAAAGGAGTGGACTTGATCGTGCCCGTGGCGTGGGCGTTTATATCATCCGGCGTGCCCAGGAACACCGGGCTGGGCTTGAACTTGGCGTCGAGCATGGACGTGAAGCAGTGTGAGAACTTGCCAACCTTGAGCTGCGACGGCAGCGACTGAGACCCGTGCCCGAACCCGGCGATGCCGGACTCGTTCGTGTTGTATATGCCCGTGTCGTATAGGCCACAGCCGAAGCTGAGACCTGGCACGACGACGACACCGCCGCCATTCTTGCCGCTGCTGCTGCTGGTGCCCTTGAAGGTGAAGGTGTCCCTGACGATTCTCCCCGACGCGATGGAGCCATCGCCATAGGCGTCGACGTAGGAGCAGTCTCCAAGGGTGCACAGGGAATCAGGGGAGTGTGTGCAGACGGGGTCGGAGCACGGGACGCGGCGGATGGTTGTGGAAGCCGAGGGGTTGAAATTTGGCGATGGGTGTGGGAAGCAGACGGCGCACGACGCGCACTGCGTCCAGATGAGGTCGCTGCCGGTGTCCAGCGTCAGCGCCACGTGTTGAGGGCGAGGCGAGCCGATGGCCAAGTGGATGAGGTACTCGGTGCCTGGCTGGCCGTAAGTGCCCGGCGCCGCCGTGGCGGTCGCCGGGTGGCCGCCGCCGTGGTAGTTGTTGTTGTGGCCGCGACGGTAGAGGGTGGCCGCGCGGGCCTTGGAACGAGACACCATCCTGGTGATCAGCTCGGACCGTGTGAAGCCACGGCCACTGTCGACGTGGGTCAGGTCGGCGCGCATGGTGACGCCGGCGGAGGCGGCGGCCGGGGAAGAGATGGAGATCAGCAGGAAGATGAGCACCACGCAAGGTACAAATTGCCACACTGGCGGGCCGCCCTTCATGGTGAACGACCGCAATAGGGCGGCAACGCCCTTCTTGATCAGGTTGTGGGTGAAGTTGCACCAGGGTGGAGGACTTATATATAGCGGCAAAATCCCATTTCATCTGAAGCCTTTAAGAGTACTTAGAGCATATACCACTCAACTATACTCCTACCTTGGTCCTTAAAGTATATTATATCATTGTTTTTTATGCGTTTATATATTCATCTTTCCTATTAGTATTTAAGCCAATCGATAATTTACATGTTAAACCTAAAGTACTCGTATCAATTTATTTAACTAATTCATTAAATAAATTAAATACTCATCAAAGTTTAAGGGAAAAACATCACTTTCATATAGGAGTAGTCGAGGGAGTAAATATTTATGCTCCTCTAAATATAATTTTTGAGGAGTTTTACAATGCTTGGAAAAATGGAGAACCGTCCATTCCCAAAGATCCAATGGTGGTAAAATGGGCGGTACCCGGAGGTACCGGGAGGTACCCAAAGAAAAGTACTTGGAGTACTAACTAAACATATTTTTTGTATTAAAAATAAATATTTAGCTAAATATTTAGCTAGATCAACGGTTAGCATTAATCAGCCACAAAAGTACCGTGTGGTACCTTCTGGTACCTTCCAAGCATTGTTTTTGGCACCACGTGATAACGCTCATATGAGATATATGTGGATATCCGATATGCATGTAATAGACAATTTGCTTAGTGAAATCGAATGTCACTCCACCATCAGACGGTAACTCTAAACCTGCTGGTATAAATAACACAAGTAGGCGCATTCATGTATCTGAGATTGGAACCAATAGAACATGTTTTATATTAAAACTTTTCTAAACGAAATTTATGTACAAATAACTTATTCAAAAGTGCATTTGAATAACAATTATTGTTTAAAACTTGTTTAAATAGTACATGAAAAAACAAAATAAGATTTTTCTGATATTAAAATAAGGCACATGGCTTTATCACCAAGAGCCTCAACTCCCACTTGCCACTCCTCCCTTCAAGACCATCCTAATGTGTCAAAACTGGTAGGAAACGAATTTTTAGGTGTAGAGATAGTTGTTTCTAGGGCTGAACTCTTACGTCAGCCGTGAAAAATAATTTCTAGATCTGGTTGACCTATGCCTACGGGCCCTATAAATTCATTTTTAGTTAGGTCCCTAAAATAAAAATGTATTTACAAGGCCAGTCATCTTATGACCAGTTCGTATGCAAATATCCAATTTCTAGCGCTTGTCGTAAAATCCAGTCCTACAAACCCATTTCGACCAATACTAAAAATAATCTGGGGCGCATACTTTTGAAACTTGAAAGTATACTAGGCTTTCCATTTCTTGGTTGTAGAATAAGGATTACAGCGCGTGAACTCGCTTGTTTAGTTGGAGAAGTTAGAGAAAGTTGGAGGTGTGAATAGTGCATTGGTAAGTGTGTCTGTGAGAGAAGATGTGACTCGATGTGACTGAAAAATTGGCGAACTAAACAAGAACTCAGTCATTTACTTAGGGCTGACGCACAAACACTGATAATGTATTTATTTGCCGCGTTGCGTACGAGCTGCTTCCATACCGTTAAACGTGCTAGGAGTAAGGCTAATAATTTAGCCAGCTCCTTGATATTGTCATATCACCTTGAGTCATTCTAATATCCTACACATATAATAGTTAGTTTTATGGGGCCTGTACCATTAATATTTTGTTCAAATATCCTCACTAGTTCTCTCACCAATTTGTTGGCGTATGTGTTGCAGCTGGCTCCGACTGCAATCTTGCAGCTAGCCTGCTTCTCTTTTCTCTCCTCCTCTCCCCTCCAAGTCACCATAAGACTAACCACAACAGTCTCGATGCCGAGAAACACTTTTCCACTACACGTACCCTGCTGCAGTCAAAACCAAAACACCCACAGCAATAGCATCGGTGCCAATCAGACCAACCTGGCCTACATCGCTGTGCCTTGGCGTGAGAAGGATTTTTTTCAGCATCGAGGCAGCTAGTTTCCTCGGTGCCGTGTTTTTTGGATGGAAGCATCGTCTGTACACTGGTTTCCTCAATGCCTGATCGTTCTCTCTCCTGGTTGGGGCATCGGCACAGCCCACCGCTGTGGCCAGTCTAAGTATGACGTGTCCGTCCATGTCATCCTAGTCACTGGTCAAAGTTCCGATGCACCCTATCTTAGCAGGCACCTATGATACGTGTGGTCTAGGAAAAAAAAACCGAATACCCTCCGCCAGTGGTGGAATTGCCTTTTGGCACCAATAGATGCCTCGCATCCCACTGAAAGATAGAGATGATCTTTGGACCTGGACATCTCAACTACTGGCTAAATGAGTGTCGATTGGGCCCGGTAAGATTCTGATGCTCGCCCAAATCCATGAATCCTAGTGATGTCTAATAACAAATATGGCAACTATGAATAATGTTACTTTTTCCCTTGACAATAATGGTCTGTACACGAGCGCGTGCAAACTCGGACGGCATTTTTTTGCTTGTTGGTCGGAGACAAGGTAGTGCATAGATATAAAATAAAAAAATATATATTGGGCTAGTTTTTTATTTAATTGAATTAGGCTGGAGACCTTGTTTGTGATTCGTGAACTTCGATTGCTCTGGCGCTGAGCATAGTAGGACAGTGATTGTTGATCCGGAAGTTTACTAGCTTAGAAGTGTAGTTTTATTCCATACAAGAAACGAAAAGGATTCCCACCTTGGCACAATGTTCATTCCATCTATAGATATGAACTTTTCTTTTTTGCTGAGCTACACGTTTAATTAGCACTACCGACACAAGTACTTTTTTCTGCTGCCGGAAGTTGCTTAGGGCAAGCCCAACGGAGGCTTATAAAATTGGTGGCTTCATTGTCCATGTAAACAAAAAGTTGTTAAGCCACTACAAAAGTTCTAACTCACCCAATGCATCTCAATAGCTTCAAAAAGCTTAGCGGTCTTACTTTTTCGTTTTTTCCAATCTACTTGTGTCTCTCTCTTTCCTTAAGCTAGTGCAGCCTCTGCAGGAGCCCCTGACAACCTGCAAGGCTACCAACTTTACTCCACCGTGGAATCCATCCTAGTTGGCTGGTGAAGCCACCAACCAAGCTCCTGCGTTGGGCATGGCCTTACGATCGTCCTGTCTTCCGACGCCCCCCGTCAACCGAAAGACTTAAGATGGACATTATGTTGGAGGACATATTGATAGGTCTCTAGTGGATGTGTATCCTAGTATACTGGATCGCCTGCATGATAGTAGACAGTTGCAGAGCCTATCCTTTGCTAAGACCAGCCTCAGTGGGGGTTTCATAGACACAGTTACCTAGACAGGAAACTAGGTAACTGTGCCACATGAGTTTTATGGTGATGAAACTCTCCTCACATCTCATGAAACTCCCTCTCTTAGGCCAATCTCAGTGGGAGTTTTATGGGCAATAAATAGAGTGCCACATAGGCAGTTTTGGTGATGTGGCAGTAAATTAATGAAGAGAGAGGTGAAATGAGTTTCATGGTTATGAAACTCTCCATACACAGTTATCTAGACAGCTTGTGTCTTGCATGTAACCTAGGAAACAACAATAGATGAAACTATGCATTAAGAGTGGGGTGTTTCATACTAGTTTCAAATATTTTTAGATGATGTGGCACTCTAGTAATCGTGTCCATGAAACTTCCATTGAGAATGGCCTTAATTACCCTGCCATGTCAGCAAAACTTCTGATGTGGCAGTGAGTTTAATGCCCATAAAACCCCATTGAGAGTGGCGTAGGATTGTAAGAGAGCGATTGTAAGACAGCATAATTGATCGAACCAGTGTCGTGTGTTCTTTCGGCATGTCGCGGAGCACATCGATTTTCTTGTGTGTAATGAAACTCGGTAAGCCATAAAGCTCTCTTCTTTCGCAAAAAAAAAAAGATAATTATTCTGCTAGTAAGTCTACTTGTAAAGGGCCATCATGCAGAAGCAAAGCTGTGAGCGTGCACGATGGGGCTAAGCATTTAGGCCCTCTCTAAATATTAATATAACTGACATCGTTCTCTAGCCAGAACCAATTGCCATTGACATCCCTATACGCATGAGTGACTGTTTCATTATACTGTATCTCAGATTTATTGGTTTGAGACGGTTCACTGCAACAATAGGTTTTCTGAGCTTATAAATGTAAGTGTGAAACAGAGAAAACAAAAATAAGAGAAAGTGACCCAAAATGGGGCAATTGATGTCTCTGTACCGGACATACCTGACACGTGAGATTGCAAGGTTACAAGGGGCATGTCGACTTTAATTTCACGGTAAGTATCAAGTATATTCTAACGTGGGGAACGAAAAGTTACTGCAATACAATAACTGAGCGTATTCAGAACAGAACAGCGAGGTCATAAGCTACTGGCTCGGCTTCTTATTTCCAATGTAAAAGCCCTCCAAAAATAACTCCAGGAAAACCACAGGTAGACCAACAAACACCACAAAGGTGAGACGACAGCAGCAACGTGTGAGATGGACGAGCACTGGCTTGCTCGCCGTTCGTGATGAAACACTGAAACATACGACATCACGTTCCCACCTGGTCCTCAAGGATGTTTGACATTCCTCACTATTATATGGGCAATGTGAAGGGAATAAATTTCAGCTATGCGCCTATGCGCACTTTCAGATGCTGTGTTTCAGTACCGGATATGAACTAGAACCTGCACAAAGCATAGGCCATAAGCTTTGTGCCCCCAAGTGCTTAGCTCCCATCAGGCACATGCCCTTGCCATCTACCCAGCCGCAGCCCATCTCCATCTTGTACGGCCTTCAGAGTTTGGACCCTTGGAGAGATGAATCCTGGTTTTTGGAAGTGCATTTTCTCCATATACAAACTGACAAACCTGTAGAGAGTCCTCATACTGCTGAAGTTCTAGTGTTCTACCACACTGGTAAGGAGAGGAGGAGCTACAGGCTACAATCAGGTGCAGTTACTCTAGGTGCAGTTACATTTCTTTTTTTTTTGCATTACTCTAGGTGCAGTTACAGTAGCTTTACAAACCCATCACCAATTCAACTGAATATATCGCTTGTAATTCAGGTGTGTCCGGTACAGAGACTGTAACGTGGATGTCGACTTTCTATGATATATTCTAACGTGGAGAACGAAAAGTTACAAGCGTACAGGAACTGAGCGTGTTCAGTTTTTCCCAATGTAAAAGCCCCAAAGTAAAGGTCCAGGGAAATAGCAGGTTGACCGCAGACATCTCAAAGGTGAGACGACAGCAGCAGCGCTGTGAGATGGACTAGCACTGGCTTGCTCGCCATTCGTGATGAAACGCTGAAACAGAGGACATCACGCTCTCACCTGGTACTCCAGGATGTTTGACATTCCTCCAGTATTAGATGGGCAATGGCGAAGGGAACTAATTTCAGCTATGCGCCTATGCGCACTTTCAGATGCTGTGTTTCAGGACCGGATAGGAACTAGAACCTGCTAGCCACTAGGCATAGGCAATTAAGCTTTGTGCCCCGAGTGCTTAGCTCCAATCAGGCATGGCCGCATGCCCTTGCCATCTGCCCAGCCCATCTCGATCTTGCACGGCCTTCAGAGTTCAGACCTTTGGAGAGATGGATCCTGGTTTTTGGAAGTGCATTCTCTCCATATACACAAAACTGTAGAGCCCATACCGCTGAAGTTCTACCACACTGGCATGGAGAGGAGCTAAACCCTACATCAATCTTTCTCACTGAGGTTCCACCGGGCCTAAATGAGGCCTCTCAGGTTCAATGAAAATACAACCAACAATACTCTGCACAGGAGGAATTCACATCCACAAAGACAAGACCATACAAAGAATGAACAGGAGCATACGGCGTGGCGATGCATCGCTGGCGATTGTCACTTGTCAGGCACTCCGGGCACGGGCAGGCCCATTTGCCGGAGAAACGTTGGACCCTCCAGGGATGAAACCACCTGCCTCTCCGGTTCCTGGCGCAGGTGCTGGAGAGTTGGACACATGGTTTGCTGCAGTAGGACACGGGAAAAAGTTGACTTAGTCATATTCAAAATCATCTAAATGATGGAAAAAAAAATGGATAAAAGGAACCACGAAGAATTAGAGAAAGAAGTTCAAGATGCATGGGAACCGATTCATTCGGTGCCCTGCACTAGAGACCACCGAATCGGTCAGTAGGGTACAAGGCAGGAAGAAGACTCCAGTGCACATGACCACCGATTCATTTGGTGGTGTCATCAAGATGGGACCGAATCAATCGGTCAGTATACCCAGAAATACCAGTTTAGTATTGTGTAAATTTGGAGGGCATCGATTCATTTGGTAGGGTCAAGAAGGAGCACCGAATCAGTCGGTGCTAGTGAAGACCAATGTTCAAGACCCACTCAGAGACCACTGATTCATTCGGTGGTGAAAAAAGAGCAGACACCGAATCAGACATTGGTTGAAAGAGGTCAAAGCTCTACCAAGTGAAGGCGGCAAGGAGCATCCGGGAAGGGGCGAGTGGAGACCCACATGCGCATGGGGAAGTCCCATGGCCACCCACGGAGTTACTTGACCGGCGAGTTTATGTCCTTGCGTGTGCATTCCTTTGAGAAGGGCTCCAACAACGAGGACTAGTGAAAAGCTTGCGAGCTTTTTGATACCTCAGTAAAAATTGTCGTGTTGAGAGTTTGCTCTTCTCTACCTTTTACATTTTGTGTTTCATACTTGCAGTACTTTTTAGAACACCTAATTCACCCCTGCATCCCTCTTAGGGTGTCACCGTCCCTTCGCCGACCAAGGTGTGTTATTCTTGTAGATAAATTTATTGAGAACAAAGATGTCTATGAATTTGTGCTTTACATTCATGGTGCTAGATGGTATAGAATTTGCTTCGGACATCTTTGTCAACAAGCACACAAAGTTGACAACGCTAAGGAGAACAGCAATGGGAATATCAGCATGTCCATTATATAAAGAGTATAATGTGCATCAATTAAAAAATAACGCTAAAATAAGCAATTGATCAGTTTAACTGGAATTGTGGATTAGGGAACTCCTATAGTAGGGTAAGAGATCCAAGCTACAAATACCTTATGTTGACTATACAAGTTGTGCCTCAAGGTCCATACCATATGTTTCATCACATATAAAGTAATTCTATCTGTTGTATCATGCTTCATTGTTACACTGCTCGTTTTTCATTCTCAGGAACAATGAAAATCATTAGCAGGCTAAGTGTACTCCTCAGGAAATTGCTTCTAAGGCAGGTTACCAATGTCCCTTATTAACCGTTGATGAAAATAAAGCCGCCAGCAGATACAAGATATATATAGTGGAACCACGTCCACTTGAGACTAGCATAGAGTGGTCTGATGCTATCGCAAAAACAATTTCAAGCCATATCATTTCAGGCAAATGCAAAGCTAAGTGTCATGCACTACGCCGCCATAGACTTCCCACCCTAAACTTATGGAATCAAGATCAAAGACCGAAAATTCTATATACTTATGGAATCAAGATAAAAAACAATTACCACGATGGTCCACCGGCGCCACGAGGGAATCAATTAAAGTTATATTACGTGGAGAAAAAAATAGAACATGCTCTTTTTAGGACATGTCTAGGCATGTATTTCATTAAAGAGTAAAGAACATATATATGGAACTTGCTCATCATATGGCCTATGTATATCTTTCACAAGTTCTTTGCGTGAAACTCACGCACATCAAACAGTTATACTCCGAACATGAATTCGTAAAGCGATTACCACGATGGTCCACCGGCGCTAACTATGTTCATTCTCGACGATGATATGTTAGTGTCGTTTTTATTTAGCATTAACAAGTAACAACACGAGTACACGAGTAGTAGAAGCATACAGCCATACACGCATGCACACGTCACAGCTTGTCGCACTGCGCAGGCACGAAGAACAGCTTACTGTTGTCCAAGTCGTAGACGATGTGCATGTTCTGCTGCTGGAAGTTGCCTATGAACGTCGTCAGGTCGCCTTCCAAACCATTGAGCATCAGGCACAGCTGGTTGCCGTCGATGAGCGCCATGTAGTTCTCCGGCGGCAAGTCCATGTCGGCGCCCTCCAGGTGGAAGACGAGCTTCGGCACGCGCGCCTTATCCGCGTCCGCCGCCGACGCCACGGCGAAGCACAGGGGCAAGCCGCCAGCCTCTGAGGTGTTGGCGACGACGGGCAGCGGCACCTGCGCCACGAACTCTTTGTAGAGCAGCTCGTACACGGCCGTCGGGAAAGTGGTGATGGCGGTGCCGGAGTCGATTATCGTGCCGCCGGAGCCGTCCTTCTTGTTGATGGCGAACGCCGCCGGGCTGACCGGCAGCCGCGTGTCGCCGACGGTGATGCCCTCGAGCGAAACGTAGTAGTAGTTGTTCGCCGGGATCGCAGGGTTCCGTCGCATCGGAGTGGACTTGATCTTGCCCGTGGCGTGGGCGGTGAGGTCATCCGGCGTGCCCAGGAATACCGGGCTGCTCTTGGACTCGGGGTCCAACATGGACGTGAAGCAGTGTGAGAACTTACCCACCTTGAGCTGTGACGGCAGCGACCGAGACCCGTGGCCGAAGCCGGCGATGCCGGAGTCGTTGCCGAATAGGCCCTTGTTGTAGAAGCCGCAGCCGAAGCTGAGACCGGGCACGACGACGTCACCGCTGGTGGTGGTGCCCTTGAAGGTGAAGGTGTCCCTGACGACACTGCCCACCGTGATGGTACCGTCGACGTAGGAGTCGAGGTAGAAGCAGGTGTGGTCTCCGATGGTGCACAGGGAATCAATGGACTTGGCACAGATGGGGTCGGAGCACGGGACGGTGCGGATGGTTGTGGAGGCGGAGGGGTTGAACCGTGGCGATGGCTGGTCGAAGCAGATGATGCACGACGCGCACTGCGTCCAGATGAGGTCACTCCCGGTGTCCAGCTCCAGCGCCACCTGCTGGGGGCGAGGCGAGCCGATGGCCAAGTGGATGAGGTACTCGGTGCCTGCCTGGCCGCTTGTAGCTGGCGCCGCGGCGGCGGTCGCCGGGTGGCCGTGGAAGCTGGGGCACCGCCGGTAGAGGCTGCTGGCCGCGCGGGCCCTCGAACGGGACAGCATCCGGGTGACCAGCTCCGACCGCGTGAAGCCACGGCCGCGGTCGACGTGGGTCAGGTCGGCGCGCATGGTGAGGCCGGCGGCCGGGGTGGCCGGCCAAGTGATTGAGATCAGGAAGAGCACCACGCAAGATAAAACTTGCCACACTGGCCCGCCCTTCATCGTGAACGAGCGGGTTTCGATCGCTCGTTCAAGTCGTGGGTGAACTTGCACCAGAGTGGAGGACGTTATATATCGGCAAAAACCCATCTCATCTGAAGCCTTTAACAGTACTTAGAGCATACCACTAAACGATATTCCTACCTTCGTCTTTAAATATATCACATCATTGTTTTTATGTGTTTAAATCTTCACCTTTCATATAAGTATTTAAGCCGGTACAAAAATTTTACACGTTAAATCTAAAGTACTTATCAACATTTTACACGTTAAGTGGTACTCATATTGATTTATTTAACTAATTCATTAAATAAATATTGTTTATCAAAGTTTAAGGGAAAAAATATCAGTGTCATGTACGAGTACTTAAGAGTAGAGGAAGTAAATATCTCTGTTCCTTTCTAATTACAATTTTATTTTGGACACCTCACTCAGGACTATACATAGAAACACTACTACACTAGTACGAGATAATGTGGGATGTAATAGAGCATCTGGCATCGCATGGTAGCTCTAAACCTGTTGGTAGGCATAGTCATATACTAGAGCAAATTCCCTGTATGCCATTGAAAATTACAATCCATCCCCTATGTGCCATTGGAAATTATGCCATCCCATATATCCCCTTCGGTGGATGGATGCGGGAGGCATCCTTTAATGCGCTTCTGAAAGTAGGTTTTGTTGTTTCCGTTCACTAACTGCTCGATGAAATGCCTGACATGTCTAATTGAGGGGAAATTAGCAGGTGCTAATAATCTTTTGTGAATGAATTGAAGATAATTATTGTTTGCCTGATTAGCGGTTCTGAATCTGTACTGACCTGCAATATTGTTGTAGCTGTTGATTTTACAAACAAATTGATGAACAAGTAGATTGAGTTGTCCCTTTGAGTTATTCTGAGTATCTCAGTTATGTTTCTCATAGCTGGACCATTGCATTAGATTATGTTTAATACTTTTATTATACCATATAATATATTTGTTAGAGCTTTTTCATATGAATATATATACTAGCAGACTCATCTAAATTATATGTATGCTTCATTAAGAGACTCATTTGAATTATTAGAATACATCATGTCATCTCTCATGTAAAGCACCAAAAAGGCTACAAAGATCAAATTGTACTAGATCACCATGTTTTACGTGTCAAAGAATAAAGTAATACTCTTGCAGATAGCAAAAAAGACGGCAATTGTCTAAACTGTTGTACAAGCTGCCTATTTAGCTGACTGTATATGACAAAAAGACAGCAGCTGTCTAAAGTGTTGTACATGCGGCCGATGCATCTGCAAAAGAAAAATCCCTTGAACCAGATTCACAGAGGGATGCCAAACCAAACCAACGAAACTAAAACCAAACGCAAAAGACAACTCACGCACGGAGCAGGTGGGAGGGGTAAAAAGGTCCAAGCAGCGAACATTTAGGCCACGTTAACACCGTTTGGTGCAAAATGTAACGGCAGTGACATGTAAGGGATCAAAAATTATAACCAATGCTATGTAAGGGATGGTCTAATTTCTAATGGCATATAAGGGATGTGTTGTAATTCCAATGGCATATAAGAAATTTGCTCCATATGCTACCTCCATTCCTTTATATATGACACTGGCGGGCTCAAAATTGAGCTGATCAACATCATATATAAAGTAACAGAGGGAGTAGTTGAGATTGGAATCATGAATATATTTTATATTAAAACTTCTACAAATATAAAAAACTTTTCGAAATAAAATTGTGTACAAATAATGTATTCAAAAGTGCATTTGAATAACATTAGGTTTAAATAGTATATGAAAAAACCAAAAAAGTTGTACATAAATATACATAATGGCTTGTTCCTGATAGCATATGAGTTAGCACCCAGACCCACGTCTTCAACAGCGGGTGGAGAATTGTCTGTTGCAGAAGCCAAGCATGATTTAATCTACGGTCATAGAAATCTTCGCTAATAATATATGGAGATATCTACACCAATAAAAACCACTTTATAATTACATTAGTGTGTGTTGGCCTTCGATAGCTCCAAAACATATTCTCTTAATACCTTAGACTTTCCATGGTTGATTTTGTGAAGTCAGAATATTAATCAATATATTCACTTTTCTAAAAAAACATGCAAATGTGCAATTTTTCGCACCGATTATGTAGCGCTTGTCGTGAAATCCAGTCCTACAAACCCATTTCAACCAATCCTACATAAATAATTTGAAAGTATACTAGGCTTTTCTTGGAGAGAGAAGGAGAAATTGGAGATATCCATTTCTTAGATCCAGTGGTCCAAAATTTGGGTGCTAGCCCCCTTAGAAACACTCACGTGTAGGTTAGATTTTCCCTAATTATAATTATATATCGCATGCCCTCTTTCACCATCTATTAAATATTTTGACACATACTCTAAAATACATATTCACCCTTGTCTAATTGCAAATATTTCACTTTGCATCACATCTCTATGTGTGATTGACATGCATTTAATTGAACCATTTGTTTGGGCTATGTAAACAACAAGAATTGGTATTTTGCGTAATTTTTTTAATAAGATATTTAGTCAAATTTGAGATAAAAAAATTCAAATGAATTATAATTTAAAACTGAGGAAACAATTATTAGTATGGTACCTTGCAAAATGTTAACCGTTGCTGAGGAATTGTTTCCTCGCGGATGTTGGTGTATCGCACCATCCATGCATGCAACATTATTGTTCAGTTTTGTACGTCCCCTGCCAAAGAAAAGGATGAAAACAAAAAGTTAGAGTAGCTCCTAAATCTATATCAAAATTATATAATTATAGTAAAAAACTTAAAGTCACTAATAAAAAAATCAAAATTACTATTTATATCTTAATTAATATATTATTTATATATTGTGTATTTAAAATACTACCCATAATGTGTGTCACCATATATTCATATACGAGGGAAGGAATACGAATACGAATTTTCATGTTTTTTAAATAGCTCAACTAAATAGATATATCAAACACACATGAAAGTGCGATGCAAAGTTAAAAATTGTTATTAACTAAACTTATTACAATTACATAAGATAATTATTTATCTTTAGAGTGCTATTAGAATATTTCATAGATGAAAAAGAACGTGAGATGGCTAATTTTAATTGTAAATTATTTTTAACTAGCCTGTGCGGAAGCACGGGTTAATAGGCTAGTTTTCACAATTTGGAGTATCTACAGAGAATGGAATAAAATGGTTTTTTTCAACAAAAATCAAAGCCAAATGATCATATGTTCAGAGAAATCTACGACAAGGCGAGGATGTGGTGTTTGTCTAGCGCAAAACACCTTAAATTTTATTTGCACCTCTTTTTTGCATGTAATCTTTCTTTTTCTTATTTTGGGTGGGTAGTCTACTCATCCGTCTAAGGACCCTCCAGAGCGTGAATAAATGCATGTCATTGCCAAGAGACTGCATCATCGACCAGATATTTTTAGTGAGGTCGTCCGCGCTTTAGCATCTCTCCGTTTCGGAGTGAACTCGCTGTCGATTGTCCTTCCGGATCCTTTTTCGTGGGTCGTTAATGGCACTTTTTTGGAGTGGTACTACAGTCTTACTCCCAATTCTCAACTCATCAATCTATAGAAAAGGGCTGCCACCATCACCATTTTCATAATTTAGAGTATCTATAGATAAATGAATCAAATGGTTTTTTCAAGGAGAAAGAAAGTCAAATGGTCATATCTTCAGATGGCAAGGCTAGGATGTGGTGTTTGACTGGCTCAACACACCTTAAAATTCTATTGGAGTAGTTGACTATATATGTTGGTAACGCCATTAATTTTTTTTCAAATATTCTCTCACCAATTTGTTAGAGTATGGACTACAGATGGCTAAGAGCCGGCTAGAAACTTGCAGCTAGCCTGGATCTCTATCTCTCTCTTCTCGAAGTCATCATAAGTATGATATGGCACTCTTCATTTAGCCTGCCCATGTTATCCTAGTCACTGGTCGAAGTTCCGATGCACCCTAGCTTAGAACGCACCTATGATATGTGTGGTCTAAGAGAAAATGAAGACCACGCCGTCGTGGTGCATAGGCTAGATGCCTCGGCACTGAATCCGTACAGAAAGATAGAGATGATCTTTGGAGCTGGACATCTCAACTACTAGCTAAATGAGTGTCGATCGGGCCCTTAAGATTCTGATGCTCGCGCCCAAATCCACGAATCTCAGTGATGTCTAATAACAATGAAGGCAGCTGTGAATAATGTTACTTTTCCCTTGACAATGGTTCGCACACGAGCGTGTGCAACTCGACCAAGGTAATAAATAGCGGTGGTAGCGTGGGGTTAACAGCCGCGCAATAGCACTTTTAGGCCGCTATTGCGGGTTTCTGATCACATGATGATATTTATAGATTGATTTTATAAATGACCAGCCATATAAGTGTTTATATATACTCTTTGAGTACAAATATATGCATATTTTCACTCATAGGTTATATATGTATAGAAATAGGTTTCTAACAAGTTAAAAGTTTTTATTTCAGACATATATACTTACAATAACGAGTGATCTTCATCTCTAGCTAATGGAACTTAGCATCTGCTATAGTGTCCGCTATCTGCTACTATAAACCGCTATCTACAATTTATTACCTTGAACTCGGCATCCAAGTAAGGATGGCATAATTTTGCTTGGTTGTTTTTTTATACTTATTTTGCTTGGTTTTTGGTAGGAGACAAGGTAGCACATGGGCATACAAAATAAAATACATATAAGGCTAGTTTTTTTAATTGAATTAGACTGGAGACCTTGGTTGTGATTTGTGAACTTCGGACTTGTTTAGTTGGTGAAGAAAAGTTTGTAAACTTGTCGCATAAAATGTTTGGATCTTAATTAGGAATTTTAAACAATGATGGATTTGTGCAGCATGATAATATCTAATGATGGATTTATTAGGCTTAATAAAACCGTCTTGCGATGTACAATCTATATTTAGTTGGTGAAGAAAGTTTGTAAACTTATCCCATCAAATGTTGGGGCCCTAATTAGAAGTATTAAGCAATGATGTAATACTGTAGCACAACAATATCTAATAACAGATTAATAAGGCTTAATAGAACTGCCCTGCGATGTACACTCCATCTATGTAATTAGTCTATATGTTTAATACTCTTAATTAGTATTCAAATATTTGATGTGATAAGTCTGTAAACTTTTGATGTGACAAGTTTGCAAACTTTCTTCACCAACTAAACAGGCCCGACCTGGAGCTTAGCATAGTACAACGACACTGATTGAGTGATTGTTCTGAAAGGGCACTCGATAGCTTACGAGTACGGTGAGCATGTACATTCACTCTAGCATCATAAGATGCAATAAGAATATAAGATGAAAATAGAAGGCTTTTTGTGAAAATAGAGATATGACAAGCTACATTTGCCGGGAATTCACATAAAGTTTAGTTTATTCCATACAAGAAACGAAAAGGATTCCCACCTTGGGACAATGTTCATTCCGTCCATAGAAATAAACTTTTATTTCTATTTAGCTGAGCTCCACCTTTAATTAGCACGACCAACACAATACTTTTTTCTGCTGCCGAAAGTTGCTTAGAGCATCTCCAGCGGTCTACCAAAATATATTTCCCAATAAGCTACTATTGAGATGCCCCAATACTAATCCCATGAATTATTAGGAGAAATGGTTTTAGAGTCTCCTAATAATACCACCCTAATAGTAACTACCATATTAGAAGAGGCTAAACTCTCCCTCTACTTGGGAGAGTTGAGGTAGATTATTGGGATATCCTAATAATTTTTAGAAAAAAAGGGATGTATTGGGAGTGTGATGGAGCACATTTTTTTCATGAGAAATTTTACAGTAGTTGGATTGGAGAAAGGTAGACCGCTCTTACAGGCGTCATGTCTTCCTACGCCCCTGGTCAACCGAAAGGATCATGGCTTTTCTTTCTCTCAAATACTGGAAAAGCTGCATAGCATCTTATTAAAAAAAAATCCTAGGACGAGTTGACCACACTCGCACTCTCTGCCAATGCAATGGATGGAAAGCACTTTGTCTCGAGATGGGCTGTGCTACAATACTCTATTTTATCTTCTCTTACCTCTTAGCTCTTGATTTTTTTATGGAGAAAAATAATTGAAAAAAGATAGTTATTCTCCCCTTGAAACTTTCCATAGATCACGCCAACTTGGCAGTTTAGATTGGTGCCGGTTAGCAGTTTTTTTTTTAACTCGTGTCGATTAGCAGTTACCATTGATATGCACGTTCGGTGCATTACATTTCTTTTTTTTTTTGCATTACTCTAGGTGCAGTTACAGTAGCTTTACAAACCCATCACCAATTCAACTGAATATATCGCTTGTAATTCAGGTGTGTCCGGTACAGAGACTGTAACGTGGATGTCGACTTTCTATGATATATTCTAACGTGGAGAACGAAAAGTTACAAGCGTACAGGAACTGAGCGTGTTCAGTTTTTCCCAATGTAAAAGCCCCAAAGTAAAGGTCCAGGGAAATAGCAGGTTGACCGCAGACATCTCAAAGGTGAGACGACAGCAGCAGCGCTGTGAGATGGACTAGCACTGGCTTGCTCGCCATTCGTGATGAAACGCTGAAACAGAGGACATCACGCTCTCACCTGGTACTCCAGGATGTTTGACATTCCTCCAGTATTAGATGGGCAATGGCGAAGGGAACTAATTTCAGCTATGCGCCTATGCGCACTTTCAGATGCTGTGTTTCAGGACCGGATAGGAACTAGAACCTGCTAGCCACTAGGCATAGGCAATTAAGCTTTGTGCCCCGAGTGCTTAGCTCCAATCAGGCATGGCCGCATGCCCTTGCCATCTGCCCAGCCCATCTCGATCTTGCACGGCCTTCAGAGTTCAGACCTTTGGAGAGATGGATCCTGGTTTTTGGAAGTGCATTCTCTCCATATACACAAACCTGTAGAGCCCATACCGCTGAAGTTCTACCACACTGGTATGGAGAGGAGCTAAACCCTACATCAATCTTTCTCACTGAGGTTCCACCAGGCCCAAATGAGGCCTCTCCGGTTCAATAAAAATACAACCAACAATACTCTGCACAGGAGGCATTCACATCCACAAAGACAAGACCATACAAAGAATGAACAGGAGCATACGGCGCGGCTGATGCATCACTGGCGCCTGTGAGGCACTCCCAGCAGGCCCATTTGCTGGAGAAACGTTGGACCCTCCAGGGATGAAACCGCCTGCCTCTCCGTGTCCTCCTGGTGCAGGTGCTGGAGAGTATGACACATGGTTTGCTGCAGTTGGCAGCGCCGTGAGAGGGGGGAACTGGTGCGGTCCTGCAATGATGATCGGAACAATTAAAACATAAAATAAAATAGGAATTGATGATGCATAGCACCAGGTAAGTGAAACAGATTTTTGTTGGCACAGCGGTGCATTGGGAACAAAGCGAAAACCTCACCAAACTGTCTTCATGTGATCGATCAAATTAAGGTACAGTTGATGTGCTTTATTTCACATTTCATTGATGTTCCGGAAACAATCTATGTGCAGAGGTATATGTTTACTCTTATCCTTTTTCCTTTTAGTACTACATAATAAGTGTGATCAGGAGGGAAATGCCACTTATCTGCACTTGTGAATTTAGTTAAATAACTAGCACTTGAGGGTTTGCTTTGGACCATTGGTACTGCCTAAATAAGATAGTATACAAAACTTTAAAACAAGGTACTTAGTGTTAGACGGGTAAATTTGATACCAACTTAAACAAGATTTGAGGCCAAACTACCTAAAAGAAGGTGGCAAGAAGATCAAAACTATGTTCATCTGAAAGCAAACCAAGGGGATAGGCGAGTATACTAGAACATCAATATCTTTCTTTAAAGTTGCGATCACACATCTGGTCCATTCTTTATTCTATATTCTACTCTCTTTAAAATGGAGTTGTTCCCCTAAAAGATCTATAGGTTTTGATTAGACAATAACATTTTCAGATGGATCTTTGAAAAGCACGGCTCAGGGAAAGTCAATGTGTTAAAAAGGAACTTTGAGCAAAGGAGTATACCAGGAGCGAAGCTGTGTGTGTGTTGGCATCGGGGTCCGGCGACCCCGACGACTTCCGCAAAAAATTTTGTAGCTAGCGATTCTCCACCGTGTATGACCTCGGTAAAAATTTAACAGGACCCCGGTAAGCCCAGCTCAGATAGCTCGGTCTTGCAAAGTTGCACTCTAACATTCACAAATTAGCCTAGGGCCATAATACAACACGTACAGAGACACACAGCTTCAGCCCTTGGCCCATGACTGCATGGGCAGGCATACAAAAACAGCCAGGCCAGGAATCGCACGCAAGACACCAGGAGGACTGGAGGAGGGGTGAGAGCAGCCCAAAGGCAAGGAAAAGAAATGAAAAACAAAACGGCACAGGAAAAAATCAATCGACATCATTTGACTCTTTCTCTTCTCTCTTCCTTTTCAGCTTTTCTCTTGCGCCGACTCGCTCAACCGCCGAAGGCCTAGTCTATCTGCTTGCCCAGGACAGGAGTCGTAGGAGGAGGTAACACAATCTGATTCCCCCATTATTATTTCATTCACAGATCCATAGATATGTAGAGGTTTCTTATAGGGTTTTTATTTGGGTTCTATGGGATCTTAGGATTTTATTTTATTAGTGTTTGTTTCAGTTACAAACTTGAGGTCCGTAAAAAATAAAGTTGTGTGGTAGTTTTAAAATATTATAAAAAATGGTTAAAAATTAAAAAAAATATCGATAGAAGAAGACCACCATATTAGATAGACCCAACATAAGGCGAAAATAGTAGGCTGCTAGAGGTCCTTTTAAACCACAATCCGATTTAAGAGTTTATAGATGACCATGATAGCAGGCCATCCAAGTCGATTTCAGCTAGAGGAGCAAAAAAGAAACCAGAGGTAGCTATATTATTTTGTAACTTTTGACATGTTTTTTTTTATAGTTTTATCGACTATCTATATGCATGTCATTACATTGTGAAATTAGAATTGCTAACTTTGTACCGACCCCGGCGGCATTTTTTTCTGGCTTCGCCCCTGGAGTATACTGCATTGCCACTTCAGTAGTCAAATATCAAGCACACTATAAATGAAGAAAACAACTATTACCTGGGCATGCAGGTTGAAGACCAGAGGATAGCCTGCACATAAATTGTAAGATGTCATCGCCTTTAAGTTACATAGTTTAGATAGAGAAAAAAACAAAATAGTTTAAGACGTTTTTTTTTTTCTTACGATGTCGCAATGGTTCCATTAACATAGCCACCATAGTTGCAAGATGAGACACTGCAGCCACCACTGGTGGGTTGTGCGGTCACATTACCTAGCATTAGATTGCTATTGGGGCATTGCATACTTGAACATGATGCTGTCAATGAAGCTGGCGCTGGCGTGCAGAACAGACTGTAAGAGAAAAGAAGAGTATTATAGCCCAAAACAGAATGCTGCAAGAAAATTGCATTGAAAATTATAGATTATAAACATTACTTGAGATCCGCTGGCCCACAACTGCACTCCACACAGTTACCAGCAGTTAGTGCATAGGTCCCATTTACAACAAGCAATCCGGAGTCCGAAGCAGAGTTAGGAAATGCCGATGCACAAGCTAATCAAGAAATAAACAGCTGATTAGAAAGATGTATAGATCATCACAGAGGAAAGCAAGAAAAGAAAATATCCAACTCAACTATCATTAATGAATTGATAAACAAACAGATGAGATATCCATGAATGTGGAAGACCCTTCCATCAAAAAAGAAAATAAAATCTACTATCACAGAACATTTTGATAAGCCCTTTTAGCTAGTGCACTGAATACTACTACAATCGTGTCTTGCCCTGAGCCCCAACCATGGACCAGCTTTTTGTAGTAGTACTTTAAAGTCACTTCTGCATCCTAGTTTGTAAAATCCAAAAGGCTGACAATTCCAGTAACAAAACAATGCCTGCAGCTTTACGGCCTGTCAACCAATACTTCAGGTAAATTTAACGGTCCTATACAGTTATCGAGAACAAGAAGCACAGTACTGCTGGGTGGTTAACTTGGTTATTGGCCCACCTGGACGTCTACAGAACTTCAAAGAGTATATGAACACAATAATTTATACTCAATTTAATGGGAAACTGGTGGAATGTTACCAAGTTATCCCAAATTCTCTTCAAATCAGTTAATAAAAGGAATTATGTCAAATTGCCATGTAATCCAATGGGAGATTGCTTACCAGGCAATGGTATGGCGAGTATGTCACCGGGCGCAACAATGGGACTCCCCATGGCGTTCACATTGCTGATATCAGTGACAGTGGTGGCGTGGTTCGCGGCGATGGACTGAACGGTGTCCCCAACCCGCACGACATAGGAGAGGTACACGGCGGGGAGGTTGTTGTCGGTGGAGTTGAAGCAAACGCAGGGGAGCGGGATGACGAGGCGCAGGCCGGAGTTGAGCGGCGCGTCGGGGTCCTCCGCGGCGAGCCCGTTGGCGGTGCGGATCTGGTCGGCGGATGGGAGCCCCGCGAAGACGACGTCGGCGACGTTGCCGAGCGTGTCCCCCGGGCGCGTGGCGTAGCGGACGGCGACGGACTTGCGGACGCCGTCGGCGCAGGCGCAGCGGGTAGGCACGCGGAGGGGCGTCCCCGCCGGGAGGATGCGGTTGGCGGCGCCAGGGGAGGCGAAATCGAGCGCGTTGGCGGCCAGCACCGCCGCCGGGTCGGCGGCGAAGAGCGCCGCCACCTCGGACACCTTCATGTCCGCGTACAGCGTGTACCCCAGCAGCGCCGGGCACGCGTCCGCGCCCGAGCACGGCTCGATCGTCGTCTTCGCCGCCGCCGCCGCGAGGAACGCCAGTAGCGCCACCGCCGCCGCCGAAATCGGGGGCGCCGGCCTCGGCATTTGGGCCCGGGGGTTTAGGGTTTGGGCTTCGGTGGGGGCAGAGGAAGAGGGGAAGCTCGGCTCGATGTCGGAGCTCCGCGCTAGTGTGAACTCGAGAGCGAACTGTGTGGGGGACTGGGGAGTACTAGGCGAAGTGTGTCGAAGCGTGGGAGGACGCCGAGGTGTGTGAAGGAGTCGATGACTGGTGGGGTTAGGTATGCCGGGACCCACTCGTCTGTGAGATACTGGCTAGTCTGGTCAAAATGCGAGGGAGACGTTGCGCTTGGCGTACGTGGCCTGTGCGGGGAACAGGGGACATGTGTCTCGTGACCAGGTCTACGAACGCTCGGTTCACAGTGATCTGTGGGTCCCACTTTATCAACGTGTCCCCCCTTGCCCAACGAAACATTTGCCGCCCTTGCTTGGCCGGGCTGACTTTGGGCCGTATCCTCGATTCGTATGGGCCAAGTCCTTTCCACCTACCTCCCTTGCTCGGCCCCGGGCTCACAAATGGCATTGGGCCAATCTAGCCTATTTCAAAATTGTAAAAGCCCACTCTCGTCAGTGATTTCGGTCCACGCTCGCCTCCTCTCTCTCCATTAGTGTTTTTTTTAAGCAAGGCCATTAGTGTTTGTCTTTTTTTTGTTATGCCAATATTACATAAAAGGGGACAAAAATCAGTAAATGTTTTCCTCACATGAATACACTTGTTAGCTTTTCCAAGTACGACGCCATGAAAGTTGCATTACATGAATAAAATACAAAATCGTGTAGGAAACCTTCCTTGACAATTTTGAAGATTTTCAAAATTCGCTAAAACATGGTGCCTTGATTTTTTTTGTGTGACCAGTGCAACATGAAGAGTTAATCTCCTTGAAATTCCTTCGTTTTTTAATGTAAGAGTATCAAAATTATCTTGTCTGATTGTTTTAATTCCAGCCTAATAACTAAGCAATTACCATGCTAAAAACTTCTTGTCAATATGCTGGATCACTAACCACACCCATGCAAGATAAGCCAAGCCTTTTGCGTTCGGAGAATAGTTCATTCCCGCTCAACAAAGCAGCTCGAGTACATGCTTCAGTACCCGGAAACTGTGGCGAACTCCTCGCGATCGCGAGAGTTACCAAAAAAGAGAGAACCTCTCGCAATGCTACCACTAATGCCTGGTTCTTAGGGTCTGCAGTGCGCTAAGCAGGGGAAAACCAAACCTCTCGAGCACAAACATTTTTGCAACGTTCTCATGATCTCATCACTACCTCATCGACTCTACGGGTTCCAAAATTATTCACTGCTGAATCGGTTCAGTAGCTTCGGGAACTGGCTGGGAGATGCACTAGACTTGGGATGATCGAGGGCGATCGATCGATCGATCGCGCGCCTTGGTTAATGGTGTGAGGGTGTCAGGTGATTCAAGCTTGAGACGTCGAAAAGCTCCATGAATCTCTGGTCAGTGATCCTCGCTTTCGCAGCGGCAAAGCGGAGATACTCGTCGAAGACAGAAGACAAGCACCACTTCTGCAGCTTCCTCAAGCACCCGACCAAGCAGCCAGTTCGGTGCTGCAGATATGCAAACATTAAGCAGTTATTTCAGGGTGTGAGACGCAAAGTTGTTTTCTTGGGAGGCCAGCGGGGAAATGGACACGGATCCTACCTTGCCTCTCTTGCAGTGAATAAGCAGAGGTTGGTTTCTTGGGTCTGCAATGAAGTTGATAGGACAGGAGTGAGATTTGCAATTCTGTGGTAGTGTGGTGTGCAAGATTGTTCAATCTATAGTACGAATGAAGGATGCAGTACCTAGGACAACTTTCAATGCCTCCCTAATTTTGTCATCAGGGATGTTGACGAATGGTTCCTGCAGCAAAACCAATCCAGGCGTTATAAGACCATTCATGAGCTGCTTCAGGACTTGAGATGAAACAAAAAAATTAACACATACAGACTGTCAGCTCTAACAAGAAACATATATCAAAGAAGTAACTTAGATAATCATAAATGATAACTGCAGCAGAACCATCAGAGTCTCCTACGACAAAAGGTTATTTTCCTGTCACTGCTAAAAGCAGTAAATTTTCTTATCCGTGTGCCACTAGAACTCTAGAAGGTCAAGAAGAAGAAAAAAAAAGAAATCCAGAGATTTGTTGAGACACGTTGGTAGAGAATATACTGTCATATGACTACGATTGGTTTAGATGACTGGACAGAAATGCAGCAAGGTCAATAGAAGTCAGAGAAGATGCAATACGACCATTTCCTTGAAAACAGACAGATTGGTGCTCCCAAAGTCCCAAGTCCAGCTTTAAGTGGTTTCAAGCAACTGGGCAATAATTAACCAAAGAAAAAGGCAACTTTGCTATGCCTCTGAGAAGTCAAAGTCTATCCTCAGCCAAAAAAAATGTGTCGTGAACTAGGAAAATATTATGTGGAATGATGTAACACAAGATTTGGAATGAGATCAACCATCCTGATGCAGGGCAGCAGGTGCATTGGGGTTACTATATCGCACACGCAGAGTACTACATGCAGCACTTCTTGAGGTTAATGACCTCCAAAATATGGTTAGACAATGGCAGACAGTGGATCACCAAATGCTATGAACCTATGAATGGGTCTCTCAGCAAATCATAGTTCCTGAACAGAGAACAAACAAACAAAGCAGCCAGTTCATATGACTGACAATCTACTCCCAACCATTCAATGAGTTGACATAGCTTTATTCCTGTCGTCAACTTTTCCATCATGTCATGGATGACTTCAAAGTTCAAACAATAAAAAATGAAAGATAAATAATTGTGAAGAATGAAATCTTCTGAGATTACAAGATAGCCATATTGACCAGCTTTCAAATAAAAAAGAATATCTAGAGCACAAATGAATGCATATTTGATCAACTGCGATGGCATTCCACACATACTATAATTTCATCAAAACTAGTGGCCACCACTTGACAAACACCAGTCAGATACCAATTTCTACAATCTTGGTTGATGTGAAATAATGATGCATTAATAAATACAGCAAGTGATAAAACCTCAAAATAGCCATAAATATAAAGTATAAACATTTCGAACTAAAATATATTCCCTTCATATCATTTTCATATATGAAAAGTTGTTCAAGTTACAAGTCCTAGATATCCAATTTGTGCATATCTGACCTAACATAATGATATTCTAAATGAGGGTGAAAATACATCTGAAATACCATGACCTTTCCGATTCAGGACAACAGAAAAAGAAACATGGAAAGCAAATCTACCTATACCTAAATGTATATTTATACAGGCATGTACAATTACAGAGAGATCAGACACAGAACATGGGAACAATTATTTATTCTAGTTAAAGAATTCAATTTATTGTCGATGCTCGGATTCATCATCTGGAGGAATATTTTATCTCCCAAAATGGTGCATCATTCAGACCCATGCCGGTAGTGCCATTTCTCTCATCAGCAACAAAAGAGGACACTGGATAGTGATATCACTGATATGTATGAATGCACCTAGAATCCTAGGCTTCATCAGCATAGAGAAAAACTACAACCCACCTTTTTAGTCCCCCCCCCCCCCCGCCCAAGTTAGTTTTTATTCAGACAGCACACATCCGTTCATGAATGCTGTATGATACCACCATCACCACTCAATATCTACAGTCAGTTTTGGGCCTTTAGCAGCTTAATGACCCCATAATAGATTGGGGTACCAAACACGAAAGGAACATGAACAGCTCAAGGTGTTGAAACAACAAAAGGACTATTGTTTTTAGGTAGCAAAAGTGTGGCAAAGTAACCCTTTTTCAGTAGTTGATCTCCAACGCAATCAAAACAAACAACACAAACCGGAGAAAAAAGTACAACACAAACCGGAGAAAAAAGTATGTACTATCAGCAAGAATTGCGTGTTTGTCCCTCTGGAACCAATAAACTTACCCGTAAAAGAAATCTAATAAACATTCGAGTAGTACAGGACACCAACATAACAATGAGATGCTATACATAGGACATAGGACATGGCTATTGAATTGAACTACTCACACTGTGGTTCCAACAAGAAAAATCCTTGTATACCAAAGTAGTTGCACGATTTACCTACTTTGCATAGACAGTGAAAAGAGTTACTCAAACAAGAAACTGAAAGAAGGAAAAACAAATAAATAACTCACAAAAAGAAATGAAAAGAAATAGAAAGAACGGCGACAGTGCGACACCATGGAGATGCTCGAAGCCAAAAAGGGGTGATGCATACACGCTGGTAGCCTTGTACTCACAGGAACACAACAATAAAAAAAACATTTGAGAATATTTGGAAAAGAATTGTTTCGAATCTGCAGCACAGCTGGCTTGATTAATCAATGCAATGCTGAAAGGGACCACTACCGATTGGCCGTGAATTTTGAAAATTCCCCATATAGACTCGGTGCCTATGCGAAGAGGATTTATTATGGACCCTTTCAGACAAGTCAGTTGCTATAACATACTGTATGAGTTTCACTGAGTAAAGCACTAAAATTCTCCCGCAAAATCATCAGTGAAAGTTCAACTAGTACTAAATTAGGAATTTAGGATGCACAAGACGACATGATGACCAACGTCGGTTCGGAGCAAACAAACAGTGCTTCATGGATGTTACCGAAAGCAACTCTATTTTAATCCGTCCACAGTAATTCTACGTCTCCGCGAATTGCCATTAACCAACAGCCACAAATCAGCAGCAGAAAACTTTGATGGAAACCAGGTGGTCAGGTTGTTGATTGTTTCGTCACCTTGCGCCCCTCGATTCCGAACTGGTGGAGCTTGATACCGTTCTTCTCGAGGAACTCCGTGTTCGTCTCCGGGTACGGCTCCGGGCACAGGTACCTGGCGGCGCTAGAACGTTCAGAGCAGCACGTGCACGCAACAATTTCCGCGGCAACGATCTCGAACGAAAGGCGCAGCAAGAAGGCAAGAAAGGGGGTCCTCACACGATGGAGCGGAGGTTGAGGGACCTGAGGAACCGGAAGTTGGCCGTCTCCGGGAAGCCGGAGCGGAAGATGCCGTCGTCGACCATGGCGAAGTTGAGCGGCGGGACGAGCGTCGCCTCGTCGCACGCCGCCGCCGGCGGCGGGAGCGTCGGCGGCATGGGGCAGATCCTGGGGGGCTTCTCGTGCTTCCACAGCTCCAGGCCGCTCATCTCCATGGCCTCCTCCCTCTGCTCCGCCTCCAGGACCCTCTGCTTGGGCATGACATCCAGCTTCATGGCTCGCTCGCGCGGGGTGGGCAGGGCAGAGCCGTAAAACCGAGGCTCAGGTCAGGGGGTGGTTTTTCTCTGTGTCAGGTGCTGTGAGGAGCGCTGTGGGCGAATTGGGAAAGCCGTTTATTTATAGGGGAAGAAGGCGAAAAAGGTAAGAGGAATTTTTTTTAATTTGAGGTTGGAGGAAAAGCTTGGGTAATTTAAGGGTTGATGAGGACTGAAAGGGAGTGGTGAAATTTTGGGATAGAGAGGCGATCAATGGGGGTTCTATGATTGTGAAATTTAACCGGAATGGTTAGTTGAGTTAATTGGGACGAATCATTCTGTTTTTGAATCCTGGAGGAGGTGATTCTATTTTAGAGCAGATAATGATAGAAAATATTTGTAAAAATAAAAATAAGGTAGGTAATATTGAATTTTGTGAGATATTTTTTTTGGAGAATTAACGATCTAGTATAAGTTTTTATGGTTCACATGAGAACAACAGTCCAAAGAGTACATTTATGATATCGATATCGACAAATATTTTAGCCCCACGTAAGTACAATCCTTGCGTTTCTCTTCTCACTAAGATGGTAGGAGTCCTCGTGACACCTTTTGAGCTGGATACCAATGCAACTATATGTTGTCTCCACGTAAATATAAATCTCGCATTGTTTGTTCAGCCTTCACACCCAGTCACATGTGCAACGAGAGAGGTTACCGCTATTTGTGGTGATAAAAGAGCATATTCGTAGAATTTTGTGGATATCAGCAATATATTACACACACGAAAATAGAATTATCACATGTACTAACGACTGTTGCCCCCACGCAAATACAATCCTCACATTATCTACTCTCACTTTGCCGTGCGCATACGGCGAGAAAACGGGGGGCGTGGTGATATTCAGTTAGATCATGGTGACAGCTTAAACCTTTACACGTATATGTCCAGACTACGAGAAAATACGTTTATTGGCACGCGTGCAAGAGGGGACGGTACAAGAGTCATATGATGCCAGCCCACGATGACAAATCAACCCGTACGTGCATGTGACAAAAAAAAAAGATGTCTCATCTTGCTATCGCGTGCATGAGAGAAAATAGGGACTAGGGAGGGCAGTGCGCCTGTTTGGTTTCCGCTATCGGCAGCCACGCTGCAAGATGTGGTGGCATTAAAGTTGTGATGCCAAAATCCGACGTCATAGCGTGAAAATAAAAATGGCATAAGAATGGGTGGGAGATCTACCACTGTATGGCTAATGAAGGCCAGCAACCAAACAACCTATGTATACGTACATTTGGATATAATGACAACTTAACTTTTAGATACACATATGCTAAAAATAATTATTATGTATACGAAACTCACGTGGCTAAGTTGACCACATTATACACACGTGTACCATTTGCGTCACAACGTGCCCCCTTCCCCAAGTCATCAACGCAGGCAAAAAGAGGCACATTATACCAACCTTGTAAATTTTCTACTACCAGCTGGTTTCCTGTCGGTCCAGACCGGTTGGCGAACACGGAACGGCCAATCCATGCATGGTCCACGGTCTCTTGCGCCCTGGCCTCTCCTCCCTTCTGATCCACAGTACGTTCCACACCACCCACTGATGACGCAGACACCGAAACAAAACCGACCGACCAAAGAGACTCGACTCCCACGGTCGATCGCGAACGAAGCGCGGTGCGTGATGGGTCGGGTCAAGGCTGGGCTGCCTGGCCGATGTTTTTGACGTGCACGGCGCCGCCGCGGCTGTGCGCGCGCGCGCGTGTCTGGCCGGTGCACCCCACGGCGACCTCACCGGATAAAGCCAAGCCGCCGTGTCGTCGAGACGCACGCCGCACGGCTGCTAGCTATCTGTCTCGCGCGACACGGCGGCGCAGGCACGTCGGCGTCGCCGGTTTCGCGCGGGGTCGGGCGAGACGAAACCAGGAGGTAGCAGCATGCTGCGTTGCTGACGTACGGCTGCCGGGTCGATCGGCCAGCCAGCCGGCAGCTGGTCACTATACTGGCGTGGCGCCCCCACTGAATCTAAAGCTACAAAAACGTGGCCGCTTGCTCGGATCCCGGTGAATCTCCCGGGAACCTTCTTCCCTTGCACTTTGGTTTCTGAGTCGTGACGCTTATCCTTTCGTTCGGTGGTTTTTCTCTCCCGGATCGATCGAGCACGCCGCCGGTACGGTCGTGGTCGTCGCTCTAGACCGCATCAGCATTCTATGGTACAGTAAGCACTGACGTTAATCCCCATTTACCCCCGGCCGTACGTGCGTGGTGGCTGTGGTTTTTTCCAGGTGGACCAGCAGGCGGGTCGACGGTCGTGTCGCAACCAAACAACACGTACGTACGTACGTATTATACTGCCCCAGAGAGCTGGAAAGCGTGCGCCAGCAGGTGTTGACGACGAGCGCCGCGATACGACTTTTTTTTTTTACGAGCCTTGTTTTTGGCAAGGTTCTTGTCTTTGTTGACGTGTCCGTACGTGACAATGTCTCCCGTTGATAGCTACTCCTAACTTCGTTGCTTGTACTTATACTACCCCCTCTCCGGGAACAAGAATTGGCGCTACGAGCGCGGGAGAAATTCAACCGCGATTTCGGCCAACTTTGGCTGCGGAGACGGCTGCCCTGGCTGCCGTAGTGTTTGAACAGTAGCTTGAATGGCCTCTCTGGCTGATCGAAGAATAATCTCTTTTTGTCCAAGGAAGCGTGCACGGCTGAGGAAACACCCTTCACTTTCCTTCGTTGTCATGATCATTGCAGAGTACACAATGCTGAGGCCTCCGAGGCTCCGATGTCAAGCTTGTGCCCGTCAAGCCAGGACTACTGTAGATCGATGACAAACCGTGCTCTTGACAGACAACAACACGCACCACTCGTCCATGTAAATGCATCATTCACAACTTCGCTTCTCTGAACCGTCCATCCACTTCTGCTTTACCCTACTCCTTCCGTCCCTAAATTGACTGTCTTTATTACCCACGAGAAACAACTTCGAATAATTATATATATATATATATTTATGGTATAATTTAGATATCATTATATTTAGATCTGCTTTAATCTAGCTATCATCTTGTGTGATAAATAAAAGCACTAAATTTCTATGTTCTAACGGCTCTGTTTTGGCGCTGCGTGCTTGCGTATTCAACTACGTTCCGGCCGCCCGGGGTACTGATTCTGCCCACAAAGCTAGCTAGCGCGCACTGAGCTCTTTCTTTTGCTACGACTTCTCAATGATGCAAACTTTTACAAGCAAATAATTGCGTGCCATATATAAGCAAAGGGATAGGACTTGTGTCACGCAAATAATTGGTTTATCTAAAGCTAGACCCTTGCCGAATTTGGTGACCCCGAGCGATCAGACACGCAACGACGCACGGCCGCGCACACCAAAAAGCCGTGCATTTTCGCTCCAGCTTGCAAGCTGAGTCACGATGCAGAATCCGGGGGTTTTGTATTGCGATTTCATCTCTTCCGACGTCTCATTGGCCGTGGCAAAGATTGGGCGTCTATAAAACAACCCGGCGAGCTCCCAATCCTGCACCGGCACTGGCACCAGCACCGTGCGAATTCAGTTGGTTTGCAAAGGTAGAATCTGCATGAATGAATAAGGCCACTAAGCTAGGAAAGGGGGATTCTGTTTTACTTCAATTTTTCTAGGCTAAAGCATTGCTTATCGTTTAAGATGGTTATTGGCTAAAGCATTTCTGAACTTACATTCCATGATTAAAGAGGTAAACTTGTTTAGTTCTCATTGAGCACAGGGGTGGCAAGCAAGTTGCATTTGGGGAGTGGGATCTCAAGGTTTGGTGGTGGGAGGGGGTAGAGCTCCGCCCGCCAACACTTTCTATCACCAAGTGAAATAGTGGCTAGCTAGAGTTACAAACAGCAAGTTGATCAAGTGATCATTGAAAAATACATAGCACAACCATCTCGTGCACAATTTATCAACAGTTCAACATTCGTGTATAAAATTATTTAGTTGCATATTTTTTAGGAAAGAGTGAGTAGTTGGATGTCTAACGTGTGGGTCCAGATGCACACGCCAATGACCAGGACCAACTCCAGGGGAGTCTTGTCCTTTTTCTCATCTCCAGCAAAACTAATTATTACCATATCCACTCACTACTAGAGAAACGAGCATTCGTCTCTGGCACGTTAGTACCGGTTACACTTTGAGCTGGTACTAACGTGCAAAACAGGCCCCGGACAACGTCATTGGGTTCATTTAGTACCGGTCGGAGACACCAGCCGGTATTAAATGGCACCGCCTGACACCAAAGAGAACATCGAGATGCATTTAGTACCAGCTGATAACTCCAGCCGGTACTAAATGTGTGTACTTAGCACCGGGCTGTGACCTCAGCCGGTACATGATATTTTGCAACTATCATCCACTACCCTCGCTGCTAAAGTAAACTGCCATCAGCCTAGAAATACAATCATCTAGTGCGGACATACAACCTAGGTGTTGTACTTGTACCCATTATCATTCATTAAGATCATTGGACTCAATTAGAGAAACCACTCCCCATGTTTTTTCAATAGTCATGTATTCCCTCAGTATCAAAATAATTTGTCGTTGTTGACTTTTGGCGAAGATGTTTGACCATTTTTATTATTTAAAAAATTATATAGGTATCACTAATTTTGTTTTAACTTACTTTATTTACAAAACTGTTTTAAGCATGGCTTATCTTTTCGTTTATTTGCAATAACTTTTTGAATTGGACGAATGATCAAAGATTGTCATAAAAGTCAACAACAACAAATATTTCAATACGGATGGAGTATTGAGTTAGAGAGGGTGACGGCTATCTCCATGGAGCACAAAACAGCACAGCAAGATCTTAATAGGTTTAATTAAAATTTTATTTATAGGCGGTTGGAGTTGGACGTGTTCTTTTTTGTCTCTATTATGTACGGAATCGCAGTCTTTGGCAGCGCGAAGCTAACCGTTCACATCACATGAGAACCTATTCTTGAGAGTTGAGTACACCTTGCAATGTATAACATTATCATCTGGACCTAACACTTTGCATGGTGCCTCAAGAAAAGCCCTTGTGCGTACGTGGTGAAGTGCCAACAGCCCTGGTCGGAGAAGGTTTCTCTCGTCATTGGTGGCACAAGATGGGAATCGATTCTGCGGTATATGAAAAGAGTTTGAACACAATGCACACAGAGTGCTTCCATTGATTTGTGATTTATACACGTACAAGCCGTTGGCCACTAACTGTGATCCTAGATTCTAGCGAGTAACATGCACACGGTTACAAGGGAGACTGGAAGACTTGTTCTAGGCAGCTATAGAAGATAAGCTAGTGCTATCTATTTCTACACCCCCCCCCTCAGTCGATGCATCTGGAGCTTGAATGCTAAGACTGGACTTGAATTCTTCAAAAACAGATGATGGAAGACCCTTGGTCATGATGTCGGCAAATTGTTGCTGACTTGGCACATGTAACACTCGTAATTGGCCAAGGGCAACCTTTTCACGAACAAAGTGGACATCGAGCTCAACATGCTTCGTCCTCCTGTGATTCACCGGATTAGCAGTAAGGTATACCACGGAGATGTTGTCGCAGTAGATGACAGTCGCTTTGTCGATGTCGATGTGCATCTCGTGAAGTAGGTTGCGGATCCAGCAGCATTCAGCCGTCGCATTTGCCACCGCCCGGTACTCAGCTTCGGCGCTCGACCGAGAGACAGTTGTTTGCCATCGCGAAGATCAGGAGATGAGTGAGTCGCCGAAGAAGACGCAGTAGCCTGAGGTCGATCGTCGCGTGTCGGGGCATCCGGCCCAATCAGCATCGGAGTACGCCATGAGGGATGGCGAGGACGATGCATGCAACTGTAAGCCATGATCGATGGTGCCACAAATGTAACGCAGTATGCGTTTGACAAGAGACCAGTGTGCATCCGTTGGCAAATGCATATGGAGGCAAACTTGATGGACTGCATATGCAAGATCAGGACGTGTGAGTGTGAGGTATTGTAACGCACCAATGATGCTTCTGTAGAAGCTGCCGTCTGAGGCCGGTGTGCCGTCGCGAGACGAAGACTTGGGCTTGGTGTCGACAGGAGTTGGGGCTGGCTTGCAGTTGAACATCCCAGCGCGCTCAAGAACATCCTCAGCATACTTGGTTTGGTTGAGGAAGAAGCCGGCCTTGGTGCGGTGAACATGTATGCCAAGGAAGTAGTTCAGAGCTCCAAGGTCTTTCATGGCGAATTCTCGGTGAACATGGCCGACGATGTGTTCCATGAGCTCAGTGGAGGATGCCGTCAAGACGATTGCGTCGAAGTACAACAAGAGGTATGCCGTGGCGGAGCCCTTGCGGTACACGAACAGGGATGTGTCGGATGTTGTCGCAGTGAAGCCGATGGTACGAAGGTGATCAGCGAAGCGAGTGTACCATGCGCGCGGCGCTTGCTTCAGCCCATACAGCGACTTGGTGAGAAGACAGACACGATCTAGGTGTTGGGCGTCCACGAAACCGGCAGGCTGCTGACAGTAGACGCGTTCCCGAAGATGACCGTGAAGGAACGCGTTCTTGACGTCGAGTTGGTGAATCGGCCAGTCGTGGGAAGCGGCGACGGTGAGGACGGCACGGATGGAGGCAGGCTTCACGACCGGAGAGAATGTCTGGTCAAAATCCACACCAACACGCTGCGTAAAGCCCCGAACAACCCAACGAGCTTTGCGCCGATCAACTGTGCCGTCAGGCTTTGTCTTGACACGGAAAACCCACTTTCCAGAGATGGCATGAGCACCAGGTGGCCGCGGCACAAGCGACCATGTATTGTTCGCTTGTAAAGCCTTGAACTCCTCATCCATGGCTGCGTGCCAGGCCGGATCGCGGAGAGCCGTCCGCATCGATGTGGGCACAGATGGTAGAGAGACATCCGTGGCAACGTGGGCGAAGCGAGGATTTGGCACAAAGATGCCTGCCTTGGCGCGTGTCACCATGTGGTACATAGGCGCCGTGGGTGGTGGAGCAGGTACTGGCGCAGCTGGGGAAGACGGTGGTGGCGCTGTCGTTGGTGATGCCGGTGGAGAGGGGTGGATGTCGAGGCCAGGCGTCGGGGCAGCTGGTGGAGACGGTGGTGGTGCTGTCGGTGCCGATGCTGGTGGAGAGGGGTCGATGTCGAGGCCATGGGGAGAGCACGGAGCATCCAGAGCCGGGAGGACCTGTTCATGTGCGTCAACGCCGGCAGGTGCAGCCTGACGAGGAGGTGCAGGTGGTGGGACGACAATCACGTCCGACGGTGGTGGAGCAGCTTGACAGGGTGGTTGTCGTGCAGCAGCTGTATTCCTGTAAGGGAAATAATCCTCGTCGAAAAGAACATGGCGAGACGTTAGAATGCGCCGAGAGACGGGGTCATAACAGCGGTATCCCTTCGATTCAGCTGGGTAGCCGATGAAGACACATGCAATGGACCGAGCAGCGAGCTTGTGGGAAGAGGTAGCTGTGGTGTTAGGGTAGCAGCGGCAACCAAAGACGCGAAGGTGGTCGTAATCAGGTGTGCTACCGAATAGCGTGTGGAAGGGAGAAGCACTGTTACGCGTCCGGCACGGGTGGCGATTCGGCAGGTAAGTTGCGGTGGCGAGGGCGTCGGGCCAGAAAGTGAGCGGCATGGAGGAATGGATGAGCATGGTTCTGACCATGTCATTTAGGGTGCGCAAGATGCGTTCAGCACGTCCATTTTGTGCAGAAGTGTATGGACAAGTGAGGCGCAGAGCGATGCCGTTCGCGGTGAGGAAAGATCGGCAGGCTGTGTTGTCGAATTCCTTTCTGTTGTCGGTTTGGAAACAGAGAATGGGCATTTGAAATTGTGTAGCGACATAGGCATGGAATGAAATAAGAGTGGGGAGAACGTCGGATTTGTATCTCAGTGGCAACGTCCAAGCATAATGTGTGAAGTCATAAAGGATGACAAGATAGTATTTGTACCCTGAATTGCTTTGAACTGGAGACGTCCAAACATCACAGTGCAAAAGATGAAAGGGTAAGGAAGCAATCTTGTTCGACGGTTCAAACTTGAGGCGTACATGTTTGCCCAAACGACATGCATGGCAAGAATGATTATTCTCTCTAAAACTTTGAAAATCAAATGAAGAAAGAACTTTGTTTAAAGAAGCACTGCTAGGGTGTCCGAGACGAGCATGCCAAAGCTTGGTGGAGTGCACGGCCTGGAGATTATGGTGTGCTGTGGTGGAGCTTGGAGGGCGCAGTGGATAGAGATCCCCGGAGCTATCACAGCGGAGAAGAATCGTCTTGGTGCGAAGATCCTTGATGGAAAAACCAAAAGGGTCAAATTCCACAGAGACAGAGTTGTCACGGGTGAGTGCTCGAACAGAAACAAGGTTTTTAATCAACGAAGGAGATATAAGAATGTTACGAAGATGCAACGGAGATTGCAGGGTAGGAAAGGCAACATGGCCGGTATGATGAACAGGCATGGTGGCACCATTACCGACAATAATATGAGTGGAAGGAGAGCAGGAAGAGAGGGAGGAAGTGCTACCAGGGTTGGACGCCATGTGAGATGTCGCACCGGTGTTGAGGAACTAGTCGCCGCCGCCGGTGTACGATCCAGGAGCAGGGAGACCCTGAAGGGCCGTCAGCAGTTGAGGTGGTGCAGCAGGCTGCATCGTGGTGTTGATGCCGACGTAACTAGGGGGAGTCTGGTGCGAAGCCAGCAGGGCTTGGTTGTTGCCGGGCCGCAGGCCAAGAACACCAGTACCCGGAGCGCGCCACTAGGGCATGGACCATGCCTGGACTACCCCAGTCCAGGGATTGTACGCCGTGCCCCATGGTTGCTGTGGAGGGGCGCCCTGAGAGAACGAGGTGTTGGCGGCTTGGCGCGGTCGTCCGTCGGACTGCCTGCGCTTCTTCTTCTTGTCGGAGGCTGGCTTCGTGGGGGAGAAGGATGGGGAAGACGCGGGTGGCGCAGAGGGCTTGCCGGCGGTGGAGGATGACCCGACAGCCATAAGAGCCGTCGCAGCCTCCATCTTGTGGCGGTTCTCCATCTGGCGTTCCTCCTGCAGGAGGTAGGAGCGGACGGCGAGGAAGCCGGGTGTTGGACGCTAGGCGCCGATGACGGAGATCGCGTTGTGGAACTTGGAGTTGAGGCCGCGTAGCGTGTTGATCACCAAGGCAGGATCAGACACGGGGTGTCCAACGTCACGCAGTTGGTCAGAGTTGCTTGAGGCGGCCGCAACACTCGGTGACGGACATGTCATCCTGGAATAGGCTGTGGAACTCCTGCAGAGCGTACACGGCGCGGTGCATGGCATTGTCGAGGAAGAGGTTGCGGATCGCCATCCACAAGGAGAAAGCAGTGCGTCGAGGTTGGAAGACCGTGTCCATGATGCCCTTGGAGACGGTGTTGTAGAGCCAAGAGACGATGCAGTGGTCGATCTGCGTCCACTCGGCATCATGAAGGCGAAGTTGGGCGTCGACGGTGCCATCGACATGGTCGATGAGATCGAACTTGAGGAAAGTGTTGTCGAGGAAGGTGCTCCACTGGGCGTAGTTGCTGTCATCGAAGTCCAGGATCACGGGAACGTGAGACCGGATGTTGATGAGGTTGACGGAGGCAGCAACAATGGCAAAGGGATTTGTGTGGTGGGAGGAGGAGCCGGCAGAGGAATGGATGCCATGGCGACGGCGGCGGCTGGGAGGAACGTACGTCGGGAGAAGCGGATCGCGTGCGGGAGAAGGGGATCGTGGTTAGGCTGATACCATGAAGAGAGTTTGAACACAATGCACACAGAGTGCTTCCATTGATTTGTGATTTATACACGTACAAGCCGTTGGCCACTAACTGTGATCCTAGATTCTAGCGAGTTACATGCGGTTACAAGGGAGACTGGAAGACTTGTTCCAGGCAGTTATAGAAGATAAGCTAGTGCTATCTATTTCTACAGTATATGTCATGCTGGCGTATAGAGCACTGTGTGTGTATAGTACAGGATGAAATTGTGTCTCCCATTTCAGACAAGCGGCCAAGCAGACGTGTATATGGGTCAACATAGAGCCGGCTTTCCTTAGGAGATCGAGCAGAGAAGTTAATGAGAATCCTCTTGCGTATAAACTCTTATCATCAGATCAGCATATATTCAACAGGATATCTTTTACTATACGTACTTCTAGTTCTGACGATGCTTAATTTTCTTCAGTTTTCTCTCTCAAAACACTAGCCGACAGATAGCGAGAAGGCATAAATGATGCTGCTGAAATTTTCCTAAGAAGAAAATTGAAGTGAAAAAGGCTGATATGAAGCAGGCCGGCCGGATGCCATTGCGCGCTTGATCACTGTGTGATCACTTGCATGCCTACTACGGGGTGGCTTTATCGTTCAGCTTTTGGTCCAGGCGATCGTTGTTGTGCCTTCCATGCATGCGAATGCGTATGCGTAGGATAGGATGGCGGCGCCGATCGATCGTGCGAGCCCATCATTCGTGCATGAGCAAATTGTTCGGTCCATGAGATGCCATGAGGAGCAACGCAAAGAGACCGATCGAAAAGGAAGGTTCAGATTGGCCGTACTTTTTTTTTTTTGCCCGGCCGGGAGAGTGAGAGGTCACCATCACCAATCGAATGAAGAGATGCCAGAGAAAGATCGAGCTTTACACCCGATGGAGAGTTCAGTCATGGAGGCTAAAGGCTAAAGCACCGGCAGGGAGATGAAGCCGGGAGTGGTCACGCAGTGGAGGAAAAGAAAAGAAAAAAAAAAGCCGAGAGCTGAGGCCGCGCGCGACGAATCGAACATGAACGCCCCCAACAGAAAAGAAAGGCGAAATGATGAATCGATACTGAGGTGGTGGTGCGCGCTCTAGAGCTACATCGATCTCTAGCTACCCCTAGCCAAGGTAAAGCCATGCCATGGGGGCCAACAGCGTTTTGACTTCCGAAAGGTTATTTACCCCAGCAAGAACATGAAAAATTCTCACCTTCAAATCTTCAATGTATATCCACGATCGGGTTCTGTTGGCATATCTGTTTCAATCGGCGAGCAGATGCTCCGTTCCTTTACTGAAAATTAAGCTAGATATCGATCGATCTGGTGGCAACACAGACGTGGCTGGCCACTGTGCACCAGTCAAGGTTCTGTGAGCAGCCGAGCCTTTAATCCCCGCTGCCGCCACGAATGATTGGACAGAAAAATCAAAGGATGCTGCAGCAAACGCCGAGCCTTTTAATCCCCGCTGCTGTCTGCTTGTCCCTCGCAACCTTCCAAGTTTCAATTCCATCCGTCTTTGGCCCCGTTTAGATTCAAAAAAGTTTCCCAAAAAACCACTATTCATCCAACTTTTCACTATTCATCCCACCACTTCCACTCACATAATACTATTCATCTACAGTTCTTTTTGTGAACAGTGTATTTTCGGGGAATCTTTTCCCAATCTAAACGCACTCTTTGTTTCGCAACTTGCAGGAAGCGAAGCATGCGGTTGCTTTCAGCTATTCAATTTAGCATCAATCGTGCCAGTCGAATTGGCGCCATGTGAGTGTGATAATCTACCTATACTCCTATGTATAGTGCTGCCATGGACTCTCATGTTTTTTTGTCATCCATGCATTTTGTGCTATATATGCTGTGCATGTTAGTGCCATCACATTCCATGAAAACCGACCATAGATTCTAAAATCTTGAAACACATTTTATTTTTTTGAAAAAAACAAGAGGTGCAAATGATGTGAATGATATAATGCAAGATTTGGGTGGAATAATCTGATCAAGACGATTTAGTCACTTTGAAACTTTTGTGTATCCAGCATCAAACTCCGAGCAATAGACCCCCACACCCCACTTGGGTGGTTGAGTTAGCGGTAACAGTAGTGCTAATGGGGTGTTTGGCTGGCTGCTGCTGGCTGTGCTGCAGCTGTTCGACAAAGGCAAAGCAGCCAGCTGTTCGACAAAGGCAAAGCAGCCCAGCAGCAGCATACTACACGGGGCAGCAGAACAGAGCGAACACCGTTATAATAGTGGTACCTAATAGTACGCCGGAAGGGGCAGATCGAGTGCGTTCGCGCGCAAAAACAAATGGCGGGAAAGGGGGGCAAGTACAGATGCGCACATCCAGGAGAATATTCCAGGGGGTGCAGAATCACTGTCCCTTTTGTGGCGAAAAGAAAAAAAAATCGGCGCAGGTGGTATTGCTGGTACGTGTTTTTCTTTCTCGCGAGGAGGCTTTCCTTTGGAGCCCTCTGTACTTGGCACACTCGCCGGAAGCTGACACTTACGTTCGAATCTATTTTCGATCTGTGGCTGCAGCAGGCTAAGCAGCCACTGCCAGTGGATGCGTCCGCTAGTTTTATCCCAGTGGTTTTCAGATACTCAATTCAATGGCCGTCGATCGCAAAAAAATAAAAATAAAAAAAGATATTTAATTGCCATCTCGATCGAGAGAGAGAGAGAGGGAGAGAGGCGTGAATCTGTTGCTAGCAGGAGTGGATAGCATGGCGGCCTTGGTCACCGGGCGCCGTCGACGTCGCCGTCGGCGTTTAAGAAGGAGCCGGAGCCGGGGGGGATACGTCCGCGCGCGACGGGCCCGGGGAGTCCGGGACAGCAGGGAGAGTACTAGTTTTTGCGGCTGCGCTTCGTCCCCGCGCGGTGGCCGCTCGCTCGCGCGTGGCTGCCGGGCGGCCGGCCGCTGCTGCGGCTTGGCCTGGCCCTGGCCAGCCGGCAGCAGACACCGCGCCGCGCGCTGCCGCTGGATGATACGTTTCGGCCTCCGAGTCGCTCGTCGACGGCCGGGGGGGTGAATGCACCGCGGGGCCGGGGCGCGGACAGGGTGGAGGAGGCATGTGGGCGGCCATGTGGAGGCGGAGTCAGGGCATCATGTGGGGGGAGTACGGACGTTACTACGTTTGCCGCGGCTAATCATGGGTGGAGTGGCCTACTGATCTCATTCTTCTGCTCGTGGAAAAAGTACGGAGCCGCGGCGGCCTGGCGCTCGCATATTATGCTGGAGTCGACATGTTGGTGAAGGGAATCCTTTTTGTTTTGGGGATTTCCTGGTCAATGTTGCTAACCAGTGGCAGTGGGGGGAAAAGAATATATCTAGTACTAAGCATTTGTAATAATATAAAAAAGGAAGAACCAGGCAGGAAGCATTTCTACTTTTTTTTTAAAGTGTGCGTTTGTATCAGTGTACTCCCTCCGTCCCGCTATAATTGTCGCTCGGGAACTGGGATTGCCTCACAGGCACACTTCCCTAGCGACAAATATACAGGGACAGAGGAGTACGTTTAGGAGAGTTTTGTTCTTCAGGCCACCCAGCGAAGGAGCCCAGAACCACTACAAGTTCATCACTCTGACTCTCCAAGGTACCAAGCGGCGGCGAGTTGAGGCCGCGCGTTTCTACGAGTCGTGCACACTCGTCGTCCAGCTGCCATCTTGGACCCAGATCGATCGGGGTCGTTGTTATTTTCCGGGCGCATTGATTTCGGTCTCCACGCCACGCGTTGTCTTATCTGGTCCGGCGAGCCTCGGGTGCCATCAGCTGATGCGCTGCTGACTCTGAAAGTGGTCCAGCTGAATAGTTGCTGATAGCCTATCTCGCATCTTGGCCTCTTGCTACAGCACCCTTGACTTGTCCTCGGCCGCTATATATCCTCAACATACCCCGATTCGGAATTGCTGATCTTTCGATAATGCTGTCCTATTTACCGTCCCACGAGGCTACTCCACTGATAGCACGTTACTGTCCAATTTTGATAGCACGTATACTTATGCGCAGCTCGGGCTTTCGCGATAAGTATGCACGGTCCACTAGTCCACGTATCAGCAGCCTAAAACCGCAGGGATCGGCAGCGATACGGGCTTGGGATACCGGGGGAATGCCGCTGCTTTCCGCGAGGGAGAGGGGCGATCGGAAGAAAATCATCAATTCATCATGCGTGAGCTGAGCCGGACCCCGAGCGGCACATGGGCGCCGTGACGCGTGATTTTGTCGCGCACGGCCACTGCACCCACCGTCGCCGTGGCGTGGTGCCCCGGTGGAAAGTGCGACCGGAAACCGGCGGCGCCTGCCGTTCCTAGCTAGCTAGGCCGTCGTGTCGTGGTCCCGGCGTCCCGTACGAGTCCGTGTCGTCGGCTTGAGCAGCCAGCCCTGTAAGCCCCGTGCCGTGGTTGTGTACTTGTGCGCTGGGTCGTGTACGCCACGGCCCATGGCTGTCGCGAGCCGTGCGAATCTACGATCGGCTCAACAGTGGAAGACGGACGGCTGGATCATGGGACCGGCGCGTGTAGGGAAACGGCGCAGTGGACAGTGTAGTGGAAGTACTACGGGCTACTACATGGTGCCGTGGATTCGTACGCTGACGCAGGGCCCAGCTTCTTCCCCTTCAGTGGCTCGTTCCAGGTTGTCCATGGGCTTCACTTCACGGTTCACTCGGCATTTCCGGATTCACTATTAGGGAGAACCTGTTGCTCATGTCACTGGACCTGTACAATGATTCAGGAGGCTAGCGTTACGGATTAGGAGGGCCAGACGACGTGTCGTGTGTTCACTAGTGCTGGAGACTTGCACCATCCATAGTCCGTATTCTGTCTCTCTCACAAAAAAAAAAGGGATCTGACATGTCAAGTCTCAACTATACCAAAAAAAAAAACTGTACGTTTGATTAGCGAGCTAGCAACGCACTAACGCTACCAAAGTACGTACATACTATGTGAAGTTCGACTTGCGAATACCCCCATGCGTTGAGCTCTTTGGGCTTTTCATAAAATCAGTAGTTCTGCCGCTTGAATGGTGGGCTGGACAAGTAAGGCCCAATATTTCCAGGAAAAAGCTATTCGTGGGCTTATAGTGAATTGAAAGGAAGAAGTCCTATTTAGGTCCTTCAACACAAAACCGGGTAAAGCACATCCTTCAACTTTCAAAACCGTCCATATCACATCCCTGAGCGGTTTGGAAGGGCAGTTTCGCTATAGTAACAGTGGGTTTGTTTTGTTCCTTCTATTTATTTCTGCTAAATATTATTTGAAAAATTATTAAAAACCATACAAAAATTATAAATAAAAAATATGATTTTATCGTACTCCATATGAGTAGATCTACACATTAAATATATTATATGGTATCGTTTAGTACAAAATTTTTGTTTCACCTTTAGATCTACGCTTTCTATAAATAAAATAACTAAGTTATATCTGATACAATAATATGATTATTAGTAATTAATTGGAATAATTTATAGCTGTTGTTTCTATATTTCAATTGTGGTAAAATTTTATGGTAGACTAATTATTGTAGGCTTAAACTGTAATAAAATTTTTATATTCATACTGGTAAAAAAAAAATTAGATTTTTCATTATATATTTTTCTATGATTTAATATAATTTTGAAAGATTTATCAAAATAAATAAGTAAAAGGAAACGACAAAACCACTCCTATTATAGCAAAACCGCTATCAAAACCGCTTAGGGATGTAATATAAACGGTTTTGCAAGTTGAAGGATCAGTTTTACTCGGTTTTGGAGTTTAGTGACCTAAATCGAACTTGGGCGATTGTTGAAGGACCTTAATAGGAATTTTTCCAATTGAAAAGCCATACTTCTCGGTTTGCCCCTTGGTTTGGTACTATTTTCTTTTGCCGAATTAAAACTAGAAAACTATCGATTTTTTCCAAGCTTTTTTCTTATAAAAATTTTGTTTGGATCCACGGCAGATATATTACTAACATAATATTAAGGCATTGAACTAGTTTATAGCTATGACTAATATGAAATCGGGGAGCAAAGCAATGTGCCATGTTTTAATCCCCTAAAATGTTGAATTATTCTATCGAAAATGTTTAATTATTCTATCTAAAATGTTGAGTCACGATTTGGTGTTTTTTAAGTGCACTGTAGGAAAGTTGAAGGACATATCGTGCGTGTGTTTGGGGAGGGAGGCAAAGAATAGTCTACCGAAATGTTGACATAGAGTTCACATAATTTTTAATCCAATGTATAAGGAAACATTGAAGGATATCCACGGTGAGAGACTACCGAGCCGCAAATCCACAATGGTTGAGATACATGACCCCGTGAGTTCTAACGTTACAGTTGTTAACCATCTTAGTGTCTGTATAGGTGGTGAAAAAGCCTTAGGATTAGCACATGAATAGTAGTAGTAAACATAAATAATTACAAAAACTAATTACATAGATGAACTATAAATTGCGAGACAAATCTACGAAGCCTAATTTTATCATCATTAGCACGTGTTTAATGTTTACACTATGTGTATTTAGTTTTGTAATTACTACCTACTCTATGTTAATACTCTTAGTGTCCAATGTGTCAAGAGAATTTTTTTTCATGAACTAAATAGCCAAACGGGGCTTTACAAAGCCACTAAATCAGAAGAGACGCCCTAATTTTCAGTTATATAAACATATATTATTTAATTTATCTGGTTCAACTTCTTAAACTTTAACATTGAGCATATCAAGTACAATTCATTTCAAAGATAAAAAAATATGTAGTTTAGTTCCAAATATACATTCATATTCATATATAAATTTATTTGTACTTATAAATACTCCATTCTAAAATGCTCTATCTGTTCTAAATTTTTTAAATACGATGACTGGTCAATCTTAGAGTAAAAGAAGTCAATGGATTATTGTTTAAATTGAAGTGAGTGCTTGTTATCCATAGATCTTTCTATAAGGTGTCATGATTTGAGCTAATTGTAATGATTTAAGCCCTCTAACTTTATCCCTTGGAGGGTGCAATGCTGACATGCATATATCTTTACCCCTTCGAGAAAAAACAACAATAGATATACGCATACAAACACGTTATTTGATATCTTTGGCTAGATCTGCCATGCCGAAACGGTGAAAAAGCCATATCGCAGGCCAATTGGCCAAACACTGGGCTACTCGAGAGCCCACTCTGTTCGCGAATCTCGGCGCTTCCGACAGCATCCAACGGTCGAGGGACACGGCAGCCCTAGGCCGGATCCCTCGCGTCGCGTCGCGGGGTCGCGGGGGCGGCTCGGCTCTACACCTCGCCTCCCCTCGCACGACTCGCCGCGAGGAGTTTCCCCCTTTCCTCTGCGTGCACCTCGCCCTCGCGACAGCTCGAAAACCTAGCCGCCGAATCCATGGCTCGCCGCGGCCGCGACGACGACGACGACGAGGTGGACGAGGAGGAGGAAGAGGAGGACGCCTACGACCTGGACGAGGAGGAGGAGGAGGATGATGAGGACGACTACGAGGAGGAGGCGAGGCGCGGGAAGGCCTCCCGTGGCGGCGGCGGCGGCAAGGCCGGCGGCGGGCGGAAGCGCTCCCGCGGAGACAACTTCATCGACGACTCGGCCATCGAGGACGAGGACGAGGAGGATGAGGACGACGACGGCGGGGGCCGGCCGAGGAAGAAGGGCGGCGGCGGGGTGCGAGGGTTCTTCGACGAGGAGGCCCAGGTCGACGAGGACGAGGAGGAAGAGGACGACGGCGAGGGCGATGACGGTGAGTGGTCGCTTTATTTGATCGCGCCCTGATGCTCTGTTTGCCACTTCGGTGGTGTTTCTGCAGTCTTGGTTGAGATCTGAACCTAATTTGGCCGATTTCCAGAACTGGATTTGGGATTGAGTGAGAAAGTAGCAATTTTGATGACCCCCTCATTCTCTAGATAGGATCCACCTTCTCTATTTTGTTTTCATGATTCTGTAGTAAGTGCAGGTTGTCGAGAAATTTAGGTTTATAGCATCTTAGTAGCTAAAAACTGCTCATTTTGTGTTCTCCCCTGCTCCAGATCTTGATACGGAGCCTAGTCATGTTTTGGTACAGTGATAGAGGTGCACCCGGGTCATGATTCTTAGTAAAATATTACTATTTTCTGGATGAAAAAGCTAGCTGAACTGCACTCCCGATATGTTTCTTGTGCCAAAGCGCATGTGCCAAATTTCTATCATCACTATCCGTTCAGGTGATACTTTGCTTCACTTAGCTGTTCTAGCTTAAATTGGTCTTATTACATTCTCTTTTATCCAAGCCGATGGTGGTAATTTGGTTTAGGGGTGTAAAGGAACCTAGCCTAGTTGAATGGTGGTATTGGGGCAAACTTGATGCTGGGGCCTGAACTTGCGCAGCAATTGGAGATATGTAATTTATTCTGTCTGAATGTCTGATGACTTCAGACTTATGCCTGTAAGAATAGGAACAAACCTATGAGCCTGCTGTTTGCAGAATAGTTCAAAGAACTTGAAAGAGTAAGTAGTCAGAGCCTTGTTAACACTCGACGAAACCATACATCTAGTTGACTAGACCTTATTGTTTCTTCTTATGCTAACAAAAAGGATTAATTTTGTTCTTCTAATTGTCTGATAAGAATAAGATGCTTAAAGCTTTACGAAGCCTTGTGATCAAATTGAAATCATATCCTTTACTTGCATTGCAGTTCAAATGGTTTAGTTGTAATGCCCTCTTAATTATTTTCAATTTAACCTGCTGGGTTGCTTTGTCCTCATTGTGCACATTTAAACTAACAGGGTTCCTTTAAAAAAAATTAACAGGGTATTAGATTTTATGTGTGGATTTACTTGAAACCCTACAAATCTTTAGATCAGCTACATGTTGTCATCCAGTCTCACAGATGTTTACTCACAAACATCTTCCTCCCTTAATTACTGAAAATAATGGATTGGAAACCAAATGATGACTGGATCTCTCTAGGCAGAACAGAATAGACATTAATCTGGTGACACATTGTGATGGCTATTACTACTAGCTTGCTAATTTTGTTACAATCTTTTTATATTGTTGTATGAAGCTACCAAATCATGTTGATGTGTCTAATGCTGACTCCTTTGCCTTTGTTTAGATTTTATCAATGATGCTGGGGCTGACATTCCTGACGAGGATGTTGTTAGGGGCTCAAGACGTCATTCTATGCCCATGAGGGATGAAGAAGAAGACATTGATGAGATTGAGAGACAAGTACGGGAGAGATATGCAAGATCCACTCATATTGAGTATGGCGAGGAAGCTGCAGAAGTGGAACAGCAAGCTCTGTTGCCCTCCGTGAAGGATCCAAAATTATGGATGGTTAAATGCGCGGTATGCACAAGATTCACCTTTTTAAGCTGCCTGGATACTTGTTGATAGCCCTGCTTCAACTCTACTAATGCATAACTATGACTTCAGATTGGACATGAGAGAGAGACTGCGATTTGTCTGATGCAAAAGTTCATCGACCGATCGGATCTTCAGATAAAGTCTGTAGTGGCATTAGATCATCTAAAAAATTATATTTATGTTGAAGCTGAAAAGGAAGCTCATGTCAAAGAGGTAACCACATGCTTGTCAGTTCACTCCTGATTCCATGCTCCCTACTAAACTTTGTTTATGCAGGCTTGCAAAGGTCTACGAAACATTTATGCTTCAGCAAAAATAACATTAGTTCCAATAAAAGAAATGGCAGATGTCCTCTCTGTTGAGAGTAAATCTGTTGACCTTTCAAGAGATTCTTGGGTCCGAATGAAGTTGGGCATATATAAAGGTGACCTTGCCAAGGTACCACAATGCTTCTCTTATAAATTTTGCATATGATTCCTCTGTGGCAGAACCAGGGCCAGTGCTAATCTATAACCTCACATAATCTATGTACTGCCCCCGTTCTTAAATATAGGACATTTAGGCCAGGCTATTAGTTCATTCTTGTACAAATTACAGCTTCTATACATCATGCATTTAAGAACAGAGAATAGTCTAATTTCAAGTAGTCCCATACTTTTCTGTCTGTCATTAACTGGCTCAGCACTGGGATAAGATGCTTCTGGCTCTACCCTTGTCATTCTTCAAATATTTATGTTGTCATATTCTTCAGGTTGTTGATGTTGACAATGTACGCCAAAGAGTAGATGTAAAGCTGATCCCTAGAATAGATCTACAGGCGTTGGCTAGTAAACTGGTAAGTTCCAACCAATGTTTTTCACAATCTTGGAATTTTAGTTGTTATTATTACTTCCTATCAAGTTTACTTGGCATAAATTGAGGAGTGGAGCTAACATTCCTGTCTCATTTTTTATGTTCTACGAAGTGAAGTTAATCTATTCATCTCAATTTTATGCTCTTCTGCTGTGTACTTATGTTAGCAAGTAAATATCTGCTTACGGGGTTGTTTGGATGATGGGTTTAATGAAAACCAGATTTTACAAACTCAGTTTTAACCTAACAGCTGCAAAAGTTTTGTTTGCATACCCCAATGGACTCGTGTACACGTATAAGGGATTTTGAGGTTATACAAAAAACTAGTACGAATTGTCTTTTTGCAAAACTGATCTGGCCTTTTGCATTACGAACAAACCAATCTTTTTTTTCATGACCTCCAGCCCTCTGTCGTCTTCTTGTTCTGTTCAAAACTTCAAATTTTTCTGTGCTAGTGTATGAAAGGGAGATGAGATTTGAGTTACATGGTGGAACACATTTAACAAAAATATGTTTGAATTTATATGATTCGAACAATGTGATACATGCATCAATTCTAACAGAGGAACAACCTAAAACTGCTTTTTTCCAAAAAAATCCTCTTAAGACTCCTTAATTAAAAATTTGTGATCCGAATAGTAATGTACATTCAAAACCGAGATATTAGGTCTAAATTGCAAACAATATCTATAGAGTCCTGTTCTATGTTTGTGTTCAATGTGTTTTTGGTTTCTCCTGCTCATGTTTTTCTAAAGCAAAAAAAAAAGTGTTGTGGCCTGTGAGCTGTACTTATTTGAAGTAATATTCTGATTATCATGATTGGTTATTGATTTGCTTGCTCTTGATTAAGCTGTTAAGTTAATTAGTTCATTATGGTTCCTCATGATGGACAATTTGTATTTCAGGAAGGTGAGGCTGTAAAGAAGAAAGCATTTGTCCCACCACCACGATTCTTCAACATCGACGAGGCGAGGTGACATTTTTCTCCTTTTAGTATTTTAAGAATGGATTTAATTGTTTCTGTTATTGTTTGCTAATCCCATGCAAACAGGGAGATGCACATTCGAGTGGAACGAAGACGAGATTCTCAAACTGGGGAGTACTTTGAGTGGGTTGATAATTTGAAGTTCAAAGATGGTTTCTTGTACAAATCAGTCTCCATTAAATCAATACACACAGCAAATATCCAGCCGACATTCGATGAACTTGAGAAATTTAGGAAGCCTGGTGATGACATGAATGGGGACATGGCTAGTTTGTCCACTCTGTTTGCAAATAGGAAAAAAGGGCACTTCATGAAGGGTGATGCCGTCATTGTTATTAAAGGTGATTTGAAAAATCTGGAGGGGTGGGTTGAGAAAGTAGAGGACGAAACAGTTCACATCAGACCAAAAATATCAGATCTTCCGGTAATTAATTGCAATTCAGCTACTTATTTCTATAAGCTTCAATGGGGGGAGTTGGTTTTTCCGTTATTAATGCATTTCTTGAAACTGCAGAAAACATTAGCGTTTAATGAGAAGGAGCTTTGCAAATATTTCAAACCTGGTGACCATGTCAAGGTGATCTCAGGTGTTCAAGAAGGTGCTACTGGCATGGTTGTTAAAGTGGAAGGACATGTCTTGATCCTTTTGTCTGACACAACTAAAGAACATGTAAGCAACTGTTTATCGATGTTATGAGATAGAAATATTTAAGCTGCTCTGTTTGAGAATATTTTGTCTGAACTGTGCTATTGTTGGATGGCACAGATCCGTGTGTTTGCCGACCATGTTGTCGAAAGCTCTGAAATTACCACAGGAATTACCAAAATTGGTGATTATGAACTGCATGATCTTGTCCTTTTGGAGTAAGTTTATCCTTCCAATCAACAAGAGTAACAAGAGTCATAGTTTGTCTACCCCTCTTATTGTGGTTACTTACATGTATTCCTCATAATCGATTTTCAGCAACTTGTCCTTTGGGGTAATTATAAGGGTGGAAACTGAAGCATTTCAGGTAACTGGATTATTCTAGTAATGAAGGGTGTTTGTACTTCACACTATATTTACCTGGTACATATTCAGGTTCTGAAAGGAGTGCCAGATAGACCTGAAGTTGTACTTGTGAAATTAAGAGAAATAAAGAGCAAAATTGATCGGCGCACGTCAGCAAAAGATCGGTCAAATAATATTATCTCGTCAAAGGATGTTGTAAGGGTTGTTGAAGGAGCATGCAAGGTGCGTCAAGGTTTCCGTTATGTTACGATTTTAGTTTTTAGTTGGTTGTTTGACTTCTGTTTATTCTCTTACCATTATTATATCTACATCCATATCTTGTCAAATTAGGGGAAGCAAGGACCTGTGGAACACATACACAAGGGGATACTGTTTATCTATGACAGGCATCACCTCGAACATGCAGGCTTTATTTGTGCAAAAGCACAATCTTGCCTTCTTGTTGGTGGATCAGCTGGTGGCCGTCGAGGAAATGTTTGTGCTGAACCATTTTGTATCTTTGGCAACTATGGTTGAGAATTTTTGTCTGATTATTCATTGCGTCAATCCAGGGCATGGACACATCAGATGCACGGCTTGGTGCTTTGAGGTCTCCAGCAAGCATTTTGCAATCTCCAGGAAGGCTGCCCCCAAGAGGACCTCAGATGAATTGTATGGTCTTTTAATACTTCCAGTTGCCAACTTCCTAGGTTTATTTTGCCTGAATACGTTATAGTTGATGGTTCAATATTCCATATTTCTTGAAGCAAGACCAGTTTCTTTGTGTAACTGTAGATTATCAACTAATATAACTTTGCCATCCAATGCAGATGGTGGAAGGTTTGGAGGTGGTCGTGGTGGTAGAGGGCATGATGCCTTGGTGGGAAAATGTATTAAAATTAAATCTGGACCTTATAAGGGGTACCGTGGTCGTGTCAAAGAGGTGACTGGTGCACTCGTACGTGTGGAGCTTGATTCATTGATGAAGATTGTCACAGGTGAATCCTTATATTGTTATCTGTGTCCTGTGACTTCTCACATATTGAAGCTAATATGACTACAAATATACAGTTAAAAGAGATGATATTGCTGACACACCTACCGTTGCAACACCATTCCGGTAATATTTTATCCACTTGTCATTTTAAGCAAACCTTTTGATTGAGTTGTTAATTGGAGTATTATCCTATCATCAGTGAACCTCGTTATTCATTGGGTGGTGAAACACCGATGCACCCATCTCGAACACCACACCATGCTTATCAGACTCCAATGCGGGACCCTGGAGGTTTGTTTGCCTTTTGTCCTGATATTTCTTTCTGTTGCCATAGATCAAATGAAATTTCTGTTCAACCATCTGTCAGTATTTTTAGCTGTGTTTAGGTCTTCCCCTATGTTGCAAGTTGCTGTCCTTTGGCCCATACACTTATTTTTTATATCTTACTGTTTTGAAGGCTCCAATTTGATCAAGTATTCCCACCTTAGTATACTTGCAATAATTATCTATACGTTTTTTGGTACTACCCATCCAGTACTTGTCATTCAATTTGTGTGTTTCTGCAATAATTTGCCATTCAATTGCTGCAGCAACACCAATACACGATGGGATGCGGACTCCTATGCGTAGTCGAGCTTGGGCTCCTATGAGTCCTCCGAGGTTGTGATTTTTTTTTACAATGATATTTCTTGTCTATGTATATATCTTGGAACTAGGTTTAAATAAAGGAAAAAGTCACATAACCCCCTAAACTATTTTTTGGTTTATTTTACCCCCATTAACTATGTTATTTGGCCTATTTTACCCCCTAATACAATTTCTCTTTTTTATTTTTCCATGTACAAGTGTCATATTGGATTCAAATTTTGGGAGATGATAGTAGACATCATAATGCATGACAGAAAAATATAAAATGATTTTTTGTCATTATTTTGATGGGAGTAAGATATTTAATAATTAATTAATCCTTAGGACATGATATTATACAAAAACTAGTGACGGAAAATTCATAATATATTTTTTTGACATACATTGTGATGTTCTCTACAATCATGCAAAATTTTAATTAAAATTCAACTTGTGCATGGAGAAATAAAAAAGACAAATTGTATTAGGGGGTAGAATACACCAAGTGACATAGTTTAGGGGGTAAAATGAACCAAAAAAATAGTTTAGGGGGTTATGTGGACTTTGCTTATAGTTGACGGGAGTAATATGGACTTTTTCCTTAAATAAATAGCTTCAGGATCTGTTTGGAACACAGGAAAGAGAATTTCTTGGTTCCAAACAGAGGCTGACTGTTTACTTTTGTATTCCAGCTTAAAAGCAACCATTTATATGTGATCTTGATCATTGTTGTGTTGGTGTTTTACCAGGGATAATTGGGAAGATGGAAACCCTGCTACATGGAATAGCAGTCCAGCTTACCAGGTTAGGCTTTGCTAATTCAATCCTATTCCTTTTTTTTTGTTAATAACTTGTGCGGATTTGTAATTCTCATTTTTGTTTTCTTCCAAAAATTTTCAGCCAGGAACTCCACCGGCTCGGCCATACGAAGCCCCCACACCTGGATCAGGGTGGGCAAACACTCCGGGAGTTAGTTTCAACGATGCCCCAACTCCTCGAGAGAACTATGGTATATAAATTCTATTGTTTAATGTACTATATTGTAGTGATGTATTTCGTATGTTTTTGTGTGGATAGTTCTGTTCTGATGATGTGTGCTTATTCTGACATCCAGCAAATGCTCCAAGTCCGTATGTGCCTTCCACACCTGTTGGTCAACCGATGACTCCAAATTCTGCTGCGTATCTTCCGGGTACACCTGGTGGTCAACCAATGACTCCAGGCAATGTTGGAATGGACATAATGTCTCCCATAATAGGTGTGATGCTGTGATCACTATGTATTGCACCTGTAATGTGGCATAGTTTTCATATATACATATCTTAATCATGTGCGGAAATGCATGCAGGTGGTGAGGGTGAAGCTACATGGCTGTTGCCAGATGTTTTGGTCAACGTATTGAGAGGAGGCGACGATGGTCCTGGTGTAGTCAGGGAAGTTCTAGGGGTATGTGTACCACAACTGAACTGCTAAATCCTGTTCTGTTCCATCTGTCTCATGGCTGCTTACATGCATTTAAACTTACAGGATGGATCCTGCCGAGTAGCACTCGGGTCGTCAGGCAACGGCGATGTGATGACAGTCCTCCCAAATGAGGTCGAGGTCATCAGGCCAAAGAAGAGCGACAGGATCAAGATATTGAATGGGAATTTCCGTGGATACACAGGAAAACTCATAGGCATAGATGGTTCTGACGGAATAGTGAAGCTGGACGACACATACGAAGTTAAAATATTAGATATGGTGATTTTGGCCAAACTGGCGACATAAAATGGATGTATATTTTTGTAATGTGTCCATCATAGAAGATATGGTATTATGGTGTAAGCTGTAACGATGCTCCTGTTCTCAATAAAACTTTTTGTTTCTTTTTTCCCCCTCAAATGCCTTATTCCAGGTCTCGTTGATTCGGGATTTGAGGTTTCGAGCTAAGATACAGGATATGCTCATTACGGGTGTGTTTAGATTGTAGGAAAAAAACACTGTAGCGTTCGCTGGGAAACGTGTTTTGTGAGGGAGGAATAGTGAAAAGTTGAAATGAATAGTGAATAGTTGGAAATCTGAACATGGCCTACATTTCCATGGTTCATCTTCACAATGCTACACTGGCTTGCACTTCATCTGTGACATGGAAACCATATATGAGATTTAGGCACTTCATCTTCACAATTAGGCATAAGAAAATTTTTAATTGTCACGATACCTACCTACTTGGCATAAGAATTTCTTTTGACAATGGAAATTAACAAGATTTCTTTTGACAATGAAAATTAACAAGATGAAAAAATTGGGGCAAAATAAACAATTGGTCTTAAGAGAAGGGCAATAAGACCAATGTCTCCCCATGGTTTGCAAATACCAAAGTGCATTTCTGATAACAGCCTTCTTCTTTAGGCCCCGTTTAGTTTCCCAAATATTCCCCAAAAAACACTATTCATCTAACTTTTCCCTATTCATTACATCCCTTCCACCCACAGAACACTATTCATCTACAGTGTATTTTCGGGGAACCTGTCCCCAATCTAAACACACTTTACTTATGCTTCGTAACTTCTGTATTCAATCTTTACACATGAACCCAAAAAAATCCCTATCCCCCTTTTCAGTCACATGACGATCGCTATGCAAATATGCAGACTGTCGCTAATAAACGGCCGAACAAAATACCGAGCATTAATTCTCAAAAGCGAGCGGTAGTGAGGAGAGCCGTGACATCGCGGCCTGATCCTGTGCTCTCGGCGGCGGGCTCTAGCAATTCTTCGCCGGAGCCTCCCCGACGACGTCCTGCCTGCACTGCTGGAACACCTGGAGGATGTTGCGGTAGGGGCTCCTTGACGACGGCGAGGCGGTGCCGGCGCGGTGGCGCTTGCTGCTCGACGGCCGCGAGTCAGGGCTCAGCACCACCTCCTCCGCCTCCTCCTCCTCCCGCGGCGGCCGCTCCGTCTCAGCCGCGTCCTTCCGTATGGTCTCCAGGAACGACTCCTTCATCTCCCCATCGATCTGATCAAACGAGTGGATCAGCGAACGTTTCATCTTCAGTTGCTGTCACAAGGGGGAAAACAAAAAGGAGGAGGGGGATCGCTCACCGTGAGAGGGCAGAAATCCGGCATTGGCCACCCGACTGGACCGCCGTCGTCAGGGGGCTCCGGCAGGGGCTCCACGGGCGCCATCTCCTCAACCTCCTCCTCGTTGTTGTCCACGCTCGCCCCATCCACGCCGCCGCCGCCGTCCTCTTCCGCCGCCGCCTGGACCTTATCCTGCGCCCGCAAACAAACCCCGCCCATGGTCAGCAACTCCAGGCGGGCGGAAACCCGATCCAGCGGGGCACGCGGGGGGAAACGGGCGGGTGTGGGAACCATGAAGAAGATGGGGGGAGGCCAATAGATCGATTCCGAGTACCATGAAGCTCGCGCCGGCCTCCACCATCCGATCCCCCTCCCGGCGCGACTGTCCTAGCGCGTCGCCTTCCTCTCCCGATCGGCGCTCGACCGGGGGGGGGGGGGGGGATTGATCTTCTCGGACGCCTCTCCTCTCTCGAGCGACGCGGCTGGAATTTGAAATGGGGGGAAGGCGAGAGCGTAACCGCCGCGGCTGAGTTTATGGGAGGAGAAAAAATGGGGGATCTGGGAGACTGGGAGGACGAGGGGGTTTGGCCACTTGCGGGGAAAAAAAGGCAACGGCTACTTTTTTTTGGCCGTGCCAGGAGTAGCCTGGGGCTGTTCGGCTGGCTGGCTGGTGCCGCTGGGCTTGGCTGCTGGGCCCACCAGCCAGCCTCCCGTCCCCAGCCAGTCCAGCGCCAGACCAGCGCAGCGAACACCCCGCTGGCTGCGGGTTTGTCGAGGTGGATCCGATTTGGCAACCAGGTGAGGGGATCAGTGCTGTGTTAAGATGAAAGGGAGGAAAACTTTTTTTTTCCATAAAAAGCGTGTTACGTGAGGGGGATGAATAGAAAAAAGAATTTTTGAAAAGCGTGTTACGTGAGAAAGATGAATAAGAAGTAAAAAGTACTTTTGATACCTGAACACGGTACAGTTCATCTGAAAAAAGTGAGGGGATCGGCGAGAAGGTGAAGCATGGAGCCCTGATTATGTGGGCCCCACAACCATCGGACCCACATGTCATGCACCCAGTCCCTCTGCAGTAACCATAGAGGAACCGTTTTCGTTCTTGAGTGTTTCTACCCGGTCGGTGGCCGGCATGCTTAAACCGTTCTTGAAAATTGGAGTCCTAAAACAAAATGACCAATTGCGCTAGCATCTACGTCAGCTGAATCTTTGAATAATGTTAAACACATAATCTACTAAGAGCAGGACCAATAAAAGAGACAAGTGCTTGTCTCTAAAACACATAATCTACTAAGAGCAGTACATCAGTTTATATAGACAATCATACAAAGACTAACTTTTGTCTCTTGGTACAGCTCATTAATTTTTTTAATTCGCCTGTGGCCCACCACCAATCCCACCCCAAGGTCATGGGAACTCGTAGCGACGATCGACGGATGCGGCGACAAGCGAGCTTTCTCTCTCCTACCCTCTCTCTTCCATGTCAGCTGTAGTGATGACGTGCTCAGCGAATAGCCGTTTATTGTACCTGCTCTAAGAGCATAAGGACTTATGGGTTACGCCCGCAAGGGGAGAGAGAGAGTGGAAAAGTGATGGTAGATCCCGTGAGCATTTATTGTATAGAAGGGAGAACAACCCCTAGGAGCTGGTGCATGGCTCTTGTGCCCGCTCGAGGGGGTATTCCACGAGCCAACCGCTTCATTCTCTTTCTTGTTTTCTCTCTCCTCCACTTAGGATTTAGTCCACTTACAACCCTAATACTTGCTCTTACGGTTTAACCAGTAATGGGCTGAATAAACGATATGGTGGAGAGCAAGTAATTAATGTAGGAGGGCAGTAGCACAGAACATGCGACCAATAGTAGCGAGTGCAGCCGCAACCTGACAAATAGGATTAAGGGTGCGTTTGTTCAGGGAAAGATTCTCCAAATATACACTGTTCACCAAAAATACACTGTAAAATAAATAGTGTTCTGTGAGTAGGAGGGATGTGATGAATAAGAAAAAGGTAGATAAATAATATTTTTTAAGAAAAATTTTAAAACTAAATGCATCCTAATGCGTGCGTTCCTGCACATGCTTCATGCATTCTCTCTATGTCAAGAGTGATTTTTCTGACGTGACTGCGCTCCCAGCCTGTCTCGTTGGCTCTATGATACTTGTGCTCTAAAACGGCACGTTGTTGATTGAAGCATATACATACGATGGCCATAATGCCCTACGGGAAGACCGGAGACGACAGACATGGTCGTTCCCTAGGCTTCTGCCCTCGCGATCACCCACGGTCCACGCACAACGGCCTCCCCGGTTTTCGCTTGCCGACTCGCGGTGCTTCGTGCTCGGCTGTCTGTCCCGGCGCCCACCGGCAATTCGGCCTGCACGCATCCGCAGAGACATCGGCTGAAACTGACGTTGGTGCAAACGCACCGGTACCCTGGATTCAGACCAAGGCCTTATTCGATTTGGCATGAAATGCCATGGAATAAGCTCTAAACCACATGGAATATGTCCATATGAAATCAATCCTAATTCAAAAGTGTTTATTCGGTTAGGCTTGGAAGGGTTTGAAACCCGGTATGGTTTGACCCCGTTCCATGTCAAAAAGGCTAGTTTCGTTCCATGAGTCTTACCTCATTGAACCAAACCCCATAGTTTGAGTGACATGCATGAAACCACTCAAACCATGCATGGAACTAGTCCATCTCAAAAATTCAACCCGTACAACCGAACAAGACCTAAAAATTATTCCATGGTAGTAAGCCCCTCACAGGGGAATTTCCTTGCCCACCAAAATCCCGCTCCCCCCGCGTGGCTAACTGTTCCTCCGCGGTTTGGAAGCCACTCGCCGGTGTTTGTTCTGCACATGATTTCCTATTGGCTGTCGTTTTACTTGTGGTCTTGTGAAGATTTCCTGAAATTGTAGATTGTCATACTGCTCAACAAATATACTCGATTTACAAGGCTTACTGAATTCAGAAATACGAAGAATCCTAGAATTGATTTACAACTTGCAGAACAAAATCATCACATTAGACAGAGCAGTATCGATATAGGAGCAAACACGAGATTGATGACAGAAACGGTGTGAATTGATGTCCATTTCATACCTTGGAGGGGTAGTTGGAGTTCGATCTCATTTGCATTTGTTATTTCTCATCGACCAATCATCAAAACCATTGCTAATTTTCTCAGCTACCACACCAGATCAGCCAAGTCTCCCAAAGAGGAAAATAAAAAACAAATCGAAGCTGAGACCAGCCCCGATTGTGTGGGATGGAGGCTGGCTACCTGGATGGTGTTGACGATGAGGCCGGAGAGGAGGAAGACCAGGTCGAGGGGGAGGCGACGAGCACAAGCAGGATCGGATCGCCATGCATGGCCGGGCGCTTGCTTCCAATCTCGTACGGCGTGGGGTCAGGCAGCAGGGGTCACGGAGGAGGAGAGCACGGCGGAAGCAGTAGCGGTCGCCGAGAAGGAGAGCGCAGCGAAGGCAGCAGCAGTCGCCGAGGAGCATGGCGGCGACGACGAGGACGCGGAGTCGCGAGTGGCGATGACGAAACGACTGGGAACCCGGCGAGGAATAGCGTACGGGTTCAAGTCTGACGGAGGGCGGGGGGATATCAATGTGTCTTCTTTGTGATAAGTGCCGCCTCACTTTAGGCTCGCTCCTCGCAAGGATCATGCTGGAGAGCTTGTCGACCTCGTAAAGGAGCCCGGCAGAAAACAGGAAGCTGCAGCAGAGTGGGGCCAAAAGGATGAGTTTGTTTGTAGGTTTTGTAGCATGACCTTGAAGAAAAAAAAAACCGCAGAATTACGGTCAAGGGAGAGCGGATGAGCAGAAAAAAGTATGCTAGGATCTTGGATGGCCGATCTTTCGGAGCAAATAACATAAATATTTGTAATACAGGTACTACCAACACACTTTTACCAGGCATTGTGATGCGCGGTACATCAATACAATTAGAAAATGATGTTTCATTAAGTAGTACCAGAGAAACCGCAAGTTCCAATGAACTGTAAGTATCACAATACTATGTCAAAACCGTGGACAGAGTAATCTTTAGGCCCCGTTTAGTTTTCTAAATATTCCTCAAAAAATACTATTCATCCAACTTTTCTCTATTCATTACATCCCTCCTACTCACATAACACTATTCATCTACAGTGTATTTTTGGTGAACAGTATATTTTCGGGAAATCTTTCCCCAATCTAAACACACCCTTAGTTTGCAAGCAAAAGTAACTCTGATAAACTACAGAACTATCGCTAATAATATAACATTTTTTTTATAAATAGATTTCACTCGGCTACTAGTTCATTAACCATCAATCTCGTATGATTTCGTGGTAACTTCCAATAAACTGTGGGCCGCCCTGTCAACGCCGCCGCTAGGAAAGAGGCCGAGAGAAAGAACAGACAAGTAAGTAGTGGAAAGGGAGGGTGCTGCTGCAGCAGCCGGACTCGAGCTGCAACCATCTGAGCCGTGAACCGCCCGATCGACGCATCGCCTCTCAAACCCTAAGCTGCCGGCGACCGAGCCCATCCACATTTTCCGGCGACCGCCGCAACCGCAAGCCCACAACCACAACTCCCTCTCCAGCTTCCAACGGCCGGCCGCACTGACGCCCGTTGGCCGCTGCTGTAAACCTCGCCAGTGCCTCGCCTGATGCCTTTGTCGGCTTGTCCGGTTGTCCCTCGCCTGTCCACTTATTATTCGCTGTGGCGCTTGGCTACCTGCGTGAAGTGAAGGTTCGATGTCGAGGGCTCTAGCTCACCCTGTTGATTCCTATTCCGTATGTGTTGGGTAGATCAGAATCACCAGAGCAAACATTTGTTTCTTTTCCATTCGGATCGGTAGCTCCATTATTTCCAATCTCTTCGTTTTTTCTCAAAATCCGACTTAGATCTCTTTGTGTTGTAAAAGTTCCTAGGAATCGTTGTAATTGCTCGGAGTTACCTGGAGTTGAAATCTGGATGCTATTTTATATGTGCACATATCGATCTTTTTAATTTCTTTTTGGTTAGTATAACACTGAAGTTCCAAAAAAAGTGCTTTCATCTTTAATCATTCAATGATTCAAATTAGAAATCAATTTTTGGTCCTACTTTGCATTTTTGAAGTAATCTGTCCATGTTTGCCGATAAAACATGCTAAGATGGTGTGGTTCTTTAGTTTCATTTTTCTTTATTTTAAGTAAAATGCATTTTGTTCGAAGAATATTGTTGTATAATGGCACTTGTATGCTCTCGTCTTGAACTTCAGACTGGATAATGCCATAAAGTGGATAATATTTGAGGTGCTCCAAGCTTGTTCATTTTGGTTCGTCAAAATGTCAGGACCACCGAACGTAAGTCCTCACCCTTTACTGAATTACATTATGGCTATATGTTTCTTCCTTTTTCTAATCATCAAACCATTAGTCCAGTTTCTTAGATCACTTGAATGTTATCCTTTTTCAGTGGCTTCTATAGCTTGTCCTTTTCTGGATATGTTATTTTTTTTTTGTTTGATCTCTGTTTAATTACTCTTCATGAAAGAACATATAAAAATATTGACGAGTAGGAACTAGGAAGCAAACATGTCATGTTTTCTCTTCTTAGATACTTGCTACTTGATTGGTTAGTAACAGCATGTTGTTCAATCTATTTTACTCTTTTGCATCCTCGTAACTACAAATGCACCTTAAAATCTCCCCAGTTATATACAGACGAACTCATTTTCACCAATTGTGCAGTCAAACATTAGTTGGTCCACCTCGAACCTTTGAGATTCAACAGGAAGGTCATTTGCATCACCTTTCTCTGGTCAGTCTGGATCACTTCCCGGTTTCCACCACTCAGGTTGGCGAATATCACATTATTTTGTTCCATTGATGCATGCTGTGTTGTCATGATTTTTTGTTAACTCATTTGAATTATGATTGCTAGGCTCACACAACATTCATGGAAATCTTAATCTCACAAATATCTCTGGATCATTAGCACCAAGAAATAATTCAGTGGCAGGTATCCCGTCACCAGGGGTTCAACAACCTGGTGGTAGTATTTCCAGTGGTCAGTTCCCCTCGAATAATCTTCAAGCTTCCATGACTCAGGTTTACCCCCCAGCGCCCTCATCATGTTCCTGTTCAAATGGGAGCTTTGTTGCTTCTGTTGTCATCTATTTGGGCCCCCCTTTGTAGATTCCTCATGGGCATTCTGGGATCAGCAACAGAGGAGGTATGAATGTTGGGGGAAATCCTGGATTTAGTAGTAGCTTGAATGGTTTCGGTGGCTCCATACAACGTTTATCCTCAAACTTGGCTAATGTGGGTAGCAGCAATTGTGCTCTTGGGTTGGCAGCTTCTCCAGTTTTGGAGAATTTAGGCCCACGAATAACAAGTTCTGGGAATATTGTGGATGGGGGCAATATTGGGAGAAATGTAAGCTCTGCAGGGCTTTCTGTGCCCAGTATTGCATCATGAATTTAAGTGGCAACTCTGGAAGTGGGGCTGTCAATATTCAAGGATCCAACGGGAAGTGATCCAACAAGGTGTATGATTGATATTCCGGAATATGGTAGCTTGGTTGAACTTTCTATGCTTTTTTGATGAATCTTTGTATGTATATTCTTGGTGTATCCTTCATGATGTCTGAAACTCTGAACGGTGAAATGATCTAGTGCTAATGATAGTTGTCCGGTTAGAATTTTAAAGTTTTACTTCAGTCATATGAAAATGCTAGCCTAGTACTAAGGCTGAGGAAGGGGAACACTATGCTTGTAGTGTTTTAAAGAGCTTAACTTGGCCTGCTTTGACTAAAAATGAAAAGGGAGACTGACGTTACTCAGGTCGTTATATATTAGAAAACAGTACCCTGTTTTAAATCCATGGGTCTGCATACAACTGGTTTTATGAATAATTTAGGACTTGTTGTGAAAATTATGCATACAAGGGCTTTAATATAACAACTTATGTTTCATTTGGTTTATTTGTTCCTTTACCAGCATCCCACAATTCATGAACTTGCTTGGAAGTTCTTACCCAAACACTTGGAGGGTCATTGTCTCAGAACCAAGTACAGGCAGGAAACCGTTCTTTAGGATCTTCTGGAATGCTACTTGATGGAAGCTCGGGTGACAATGCTCCATTTGATATCAATGACTTTCCTCAGCTAACGGGACGACCTAATTGCTGGAGGTGGTCAAGGGAAATACGGTAACACAGCAATGCTAACAAATATTGAGAAGATATTAGATTATGTAGCTTCTGACTCATGTAATTTGAAGGATCACTGCGACTCCATGGAGTAAGTGTTAATACTATCGTGCAACAAAATCAGGAATTCAGCATTCAGAACAAAGATTTCCAGCTTTACTGGGATATATAGGTGTGTGTTCACCAAACACTATTGCTAGTCTCATTATGCGCATAGTAGACAACACTTACCCTGGCTTAGTATGATATGAATGGCTCCCTGTTACCATTCCAGTTATTTTAGCTGTGCACTTGCATTTCATCCGTTATTGTTATTTTTTTTTGTTTGACAATTACATTTACAACTTATGCTATATTGCAGGATTACATGAAAATCCTTAATACCTTATTAATTCATTTATTATTATCCTTCTTGTTTGGAATATATTGTGATGGCCTGATCTTCTACTCAACTTTCGACCAATCATACCCTAACATCATCAATATGATTTTGTTTGTTTGTTTTTTCATATGCTGATTATATTTTTTTTATTGTTCTTTTCTTTTCCTCTTTTGGGGTATTGCCTAACTATATGTTTCTTCGGAATATAAGGTAGTTCCTCAGATTATGCTATGGATATGCATCACAAGGACCACCTTCATGAGAATGTAAATATTATGCAAGCACAACATTACCCTGTGAGTTGATATTTTTACTATTTGATTTCCTGAGCACTCATATGGTCATATGTGCTTATTCTAATATCTTGTTACTTAATCGCTGCAAATTGAAACCAGCTTTTTTTTCGTGTTCATTCGCATTTTTTCAGTATTTTTTTAGAAACCAGGATAATATTTTATTCAATTTTTTGGTGACTACAGTCCATATTACAAAGACACCATTAAAATAAAGCAAAATTTACATTCAGGTCCTTGTAACCATCTCTCGGTGTTCCTCTCCACCGACGACCGGAATCGAGCCGATCTTCCCAACAAAGGCCTTGTTCAGATTCCCTAACAAAACACTGTTCATTCCAACTTTTTACTGTTCATCAACTTTTCACTATTCACCTCTCTCACAAAACACGCTTCGTAGTAAGTGCTACAATGATTTTCTTCAGCTACAATGTTTTTTACCCGAGTCTAAACACAACCAAAGAGGCAGAACTTTTAATCGTCGTCTTGAGTAGCACATCAGTGACATGCTTTCTTGAACGCCACCACTTCCAAAGATGGACAATGGCCATCTCATCGCCAGGCTTTGAGAAATATGAGGCCCCAATGACCACCCGAATTCCCAGCACGCGAGCTGACGGAGCACCCAGGAGGGGAGCTGAACCACCAGCACGTGCTAGGCAGAAACCAACCCGGTTTCATCAAGTCGGTAGATACAAACCTCCAAAATAGGACTCCTTGGAGGCACAAAACTCCGATGAACACAACACTGGCACAAGCATCCAAACTCCTCCCATCATCAGGTATGTTGTAGGAAACGGATTCGATGCCTCCATAGACAAGAAAATACAGAGAACCCAAAGAAGCACTCATAAGATTTGAACATCGACGCAAAAGAAATAGAAAAGATATCGCCGATGCAAAAATCCCTGCAAAAGAAAACTTCGATGTACATATCTTTCCCATGAAGCATCACTGTAATCCACCCCCAACAACAAATACCATACCAAAGAAGCTTGGCAAAAGACCGAACCCTAACTCAACTAGATTGGAGACAAAATCAAGTTCTCCAAATTCATCGAGCAAAAGCCACCGCAAGTCGTAGATGGCGCTGAAGAACTCACTAGCAAGGCAAAGAAGGAATTGCAGACACTTATTCCACAACAGCCACATCGCCTCCTCCCTGGAACACCTTCCTTGGAGTTAAACTACCCTTACTAGATACTCCAGTATATAGTTATATACCACAACCACCTCAATTCCCATCCTCTCTGGTGCTGCATCGGCCACCGGAGCGAAGGTGAAACTAAGGAAATTGGCGCTCGAAACTTGTCGTGCCTCCTTGCACCTGTTGTTGAGCACAAAAGTGAGCACATAAAGAAGTCAGCCTAGCTAGCGTAGCCATCAGCCCACCACCCACCACACAGGACCGGCTCGGAATTCCTATCCATCTTTCAGTAGATCTTAGCCTCTCAACGTCTAGTGTTTGAGATTTGTGCAGACTACCCACAACCATCAGATTCAAACCTCAAACCCTACCATGTTGCCGCCTCCACCCTCGAGTCGCCGCCTACTTCCGCTGCCATCCCCGAGCCGCCGTTTTGCTGCTCGCTCACCCGTTCCAACCTGCTGCTCACTCTCCTGCATCGCTGTGCCGCCTCGCGCTCCGTTGTGCCGTATGGCGGGCTCCATCGGCCACCGTACCACTGATTTTGTTGAACTTTGCTGCGCCAGGCGCCGCCACTTGCTCACTTGCTCCACCATCCATGTGCCATCGCAGACGCCTGCCTGCTCCACCGCCCACACGTTGGTAGTGCTGCGCCCTCATGCTGCTACTCCGGTAATGTTGTGTGCGCCACCACAACCATGTGTCGCCCGCGCCATCAGCAAGCTCGCCGGAGAAGTGATGATGTCGCCATTCAACATTTGGTTTGTGCATTTTCAATATTTAGTTTATGCAGTTTCAATATTTAGTTTATGCAGTTTAAATATTTCGGTTGTATAGTTTCAACATTTTCTGCTAGAATGTTGAATACGTTACAAGGAAATGTTGAATCTGTTGTAACAAATGTTGAAAGAAGTTGAAAGGAGCAATTTCTTAGTTTGGGCTGTATTTTTTAAACTATTTACGTATCTGTATCCTCCTATGTGTTGGGTTTTGATTGGGTACGATCACTGCACAGTAGCAGGCTGGCGAGAATACGAAGTAGGCCGCGGGACAGGAGGACGGGAAAACAGGCCGGCCGAGTTGGGCACGGAAAAGGCTTGGGCTTAGGCTTTATATTTGTCCTCTCCTCCTAGTCCTTCCCTGCTTGGACGACTAGACGAGAGAGAGACGGGGGTGGGGGCAAAGCTCGACCTAGGGTTTGAGCGAACAGCGACGCGGCGGCGGCGAATCCAGTCGATCGGCGATGGCTGAAGTGGAGTCGAATCTACCGGCTGCTGAGGAAGAGAAGAGAGTTCCTTTGCCTTGTCCGGCGGAAATCAAGGCGGCGTGGGAGAAGAGGGGGGCAGAGGGTGCTGCGGAAGAAAAGAGATTGCCTTTTCCTTCTTCGGCGGAAATCAAGGCGGCGTGGGAGAAGAGGGTTGCAGAGGGGGCTTCGGAAGAAGAGGGGAAAGATCTCTACTTTGCCTCCCAGGCTAGCCGTTTTAGGGATGATTGGAACAAGCTATATTCCCGCTACTACGGTCGGTTCGAAGACACAAGTGAGTTGCACTGTTTACTCTCCTTTCCTATTCCAGATCTTCGATTTGGGCGGCAGTGATTTCGGTAGTAAGATTTTGCTGTTTGGTACATCCTGGTGAGGTCACATAGGTCTGATGTTTCATTTAGGCGCTTTGAATTGGACAATTATGAGATAGGTTTAATATTATATGTATGTACAAGTCTATGTTTTTTTTGTCGCTTCTTAGCTCTTTCTTGACTTGTGAAAATCTACTTGCAGCAAAGATCCCTAACATGCGTTTCACTTACACGAAGCCTAAGCCGTCCCTGTGTCCTCTACCAACCGAAACCCTGCAGATCTTCTCAGTCAAAGTCGCAAGAATAAGGGGTGATTTACAGTGGCCGCTCCATGTGTTTGGCATGGTTGCTGTACGCGACGCTGCCGATCACAATCGCTATATCGTCTTTGACCGCCCGAGAGAGAGCTGCCAAATCCTTACCCGAGAGGTGTGTACTATTTCTTACTACTGCTCTACTTGCTTTGCTGCCTGATGAAGCCATCGCCGTTTTTCGCCAACTCTCCTGTCAGCCCTAGTGCTGTCATTACCTCGCCCATATGCTTGGAGTTCACATCACCATGCCTTCTTTACACCTGATTGGAAAGCGAGTTATACACGTGGATCAATTTCTTTGGTTCCTATTTAGATTCACACATTGGTCTTCAACTATACCAATTTTCAGTCTCTTAAGATTTGGCCATGTCTGTGGGATTGGTAATAAGAGAACCAAATATCTATTTACTAATCAAACAGCTGGCACTCTTATTAGAATGAACTAACTTTCTAGACACGTTTGAAATTCTATAATATATGGAGCACATCCATGTTAGAATGAACTAACTTTCTAGACACGAACATGATCTCTGAGTTAAATATTTAACTATGGCATATAGTTTCAGGTGGTATCTTCAGAGTTCTGTCTTGAAAAATGTTTACTAGTTTCAGGTGCTATCTTCTGAGTTTTGTCTTGAAAAATGTTTACTTTTTTTGCCAAGCCAAAAAAAAAAATAGTTCAAACAAATCTGGTATATGCATGATTATATACACATGGTAAATGTTCTGTTGATTTGTTTGTCAATAAATAATGCACCAAACTGATAATTTTATGGTGTCTTTTCTGTTGTGCACTTTGTCTTTACAATCTTGATCTGTAAAGTTCTGTATTGTTATGCTGGTAACCTCTTGATTCACTTCCGTTTACTTGATAATATTTATTTTATGTTTCCCTGCATGTAGGCTCCGTTTTTGAAGCTGACAGGTCCGACACGTGCTGTTGTGGTGGTGGACCCTGTGACCTTTGAGGTTGATCTGAAAGTCAAGGGAAGTACTGAATCTGAGGATGAATGCTTGAGCTTTCTAGCAGTAACTTACATAGACTTCACTACGCTTCATTCACATCACGTTAGAAGGAACTACCCTAGCAAGCTTAGCACACTGGAGTTTGAACTTGGTTCTATTGTTAGTTCGGTGGAGGCAACTATATCCGTGCGAGTCAGGGAGGGGTTGTGGCCAGATGGTTTCCGTGCCCTATTCACTGCCCGCACAGCAAGCATGGGTAATGCAGAAGTTGTCCTACTTGATTCTGGGGATGATACAGTCCATGTTTCTCTAGGTGGCAGAATCAGCCTTTCGCGATGTGTTGCATCGGTCGAAATAACTGGAGAGTTGCAGGTTGTTGTGGAGGCGGGTCAAGGTGAGGAAATTGTCGTACGCAAGAGGGTTTTCAAGCCTAAGAAGGATAATGCGAGCCATGGCATTATTGACCTTTGCTTCTGCACATTGGACATTACTGTCGCTTGGTCGCTTGTTTCGCCATTTACGTGAACTCCTCCAATGTATTCCCTCTGTTTTTGGTCATGTATATTGCCATGCTGAATTGCACCCACCTATAACATTTGCGTTGGCAGCAACTGTATAATATGTTATCTGTTATGTGGCATACATTTCGGATAACTTATTCTACACATACATTTCGGATATCATATTCTACACACAGTTTGGATCGATTCGAAGAGGCATTGTTAGAATATTACACTTCTGTATAAATATTTTGCATTACAGTTTTATAGACCGGCAATACATCGCAATTGTGTGTAAATGATTTACATAATCCTAGCTATACCGCTGAGGATTTTGCTGGCCATCCAACGCTCGACGTGTGGTCCCCTGCCACGCTGGCGGCCATCCACTGGTCCTACGCGTGGTGAGAGGATGGCCCACCGGTAGCTCAGCGTCCTCCATCAGACGAAATCCGCACTTGTTTCGTCTCGCCTCCCCCGGGACTCCGGGAGCGCCGTCGGCAGCTCTTCCTTCCCTCCCCTCCACCCGTGCCCGGCGGTTCCACATGCAGCATCGCGGCCGTCGTCGCTGTCCCGTCGAGCTCTCGGCACTACACCCTATGTACCCTTCTCTTGCCACCCGCGGCTCCGACGGCGACCTCGCCGCGCTGCCAGCCGTGTCGCGGCCGCCGCATGTGATGGTGAAGGTCAGCCGTCAGGTGATGCCGCCGGGGGGGGGGGGGGGGGTACATCCTCTGCCACCAGATGGGGGCGGCCGCCGGTGAGAGGATGTGCTCATCGCATCGCGCTGCTCGCCTTCCGCATCGCTGCCTCCCCTCCCTGGTCTCCCGTGCCATAACCGGGCCCTGGCCTCGCCAGTCGCCACTCCACGGCGTCGGCCTCCATCGATCCAGCTATCGCAGCTTATGGTGGTTCAAAGAAGATGGACATGCGCCATCTAGGTTGGCTCCTCCACGCCTTCCACGCGCCGCCACCAGGTTCTTCCAATCCGCCGCCGTCGTCTACTCGTCTCCGGTAACCGAAATGCCTATACCCGCCAAATCGTTATCGATTCCTCTCTGTGCCGTACTGCCATCTCCTCTGCTAGATGCAGTTTCGGTGGCCAGTGGCTGAGATTGGCTCGATTTTGGCCTTCCTATACCTCATCCCCATCCGAAAATAAGGCTCAAGCGTCGGGTGAGGCAGTTCGCCGGCCACACGTCGTCTCAGCTCAGAGCCAGCTCGAGAGAAGGCGCAGCAGGAGGTGTCAAGCGACGGCTGCGTCGGTCTGCAGTTATAGGTGTCATCGTCGCTCTTCTGTCCCTCTCTTTCACCTTGCCGTCATTCTCCTCCACCTTGGCTGCCGGCATGCCGTAGCTCGGCCGCCGCCATCCGAGACGTTCCATCCAGTTCCTCTCCACCAAAAGCTTCGCGTTCACCTCCTCTTTCGTTCCCGCTAGCTCTCGTCCTTCATCCACCTCTCCAGAGCCCGGCGCAACGTTTTCTTCAACCTCGTCAGCATCATCTTCCTTGGGCAAGCTCCGGCCGCCGTGGAGGTAGTTGTTGCTGCAGGGTTAGCTGGGGTTTGAGAGCGTGGTTGGGTTGTGCTTGAGCTTTGGAGCGTGTTTATGGGGTTATCGGGCCGAGAACGCCGTTCCTCGGCACGGGAACGCCGTTCCTCGCCGTGGCGCCCTGTCGCCATGGCCGGCGCACGTGGTCAGCTCTGCTCGAGCCTTCTACGGCCGAGTGGTGCGCGCGCTAGGTCCGTTAGGGCTTGCTGGTGCTCGTAGGGGGGTTGTTGGCCGTGGTTGTGCTGTGTCAGCCCTGCTAGACGTTCGCCGCCGCATGCGCCAGGCGCGCTCCCGCCATGGCTGGCGCTTGGAGCTAGCGCGCTTCGTGTCGCTTCGGGTCGAGCTAGCTTGCGCGCGAGCTGTTCCTTGCATCAGTGTTGCTCGCAGGCCAGCTTGGGTGCGGGTTCTTGTCGTGTGGTTATCGGAGTTCGTTGCGCTGCCATGCGCCGCCACCGGAGTCGCCGTGGTGCTAGGGTTAGTGTCTTGCCGCGGGGTGCTAGGCTAGATAGGTGTGCGGTCGCGAGGGGTAGCCGTAGAGCTTGGTGTCGTCGTTGGAGGACCTCCCCACCGGTGAGCGCCCGTCGGTCAAGGCCGGCGGAGCTTGGTCCACGCCGGCGTCCTGTTTTGGGGAGGCAGGGGCTCTCGGGAAGAAGAAATAGAAGACCAGGGTTTTTTTTTCAAGAAAGCCAATTAGGTTTTAGATTTAGATTTAAATTTATGTTTTCCACTGTTTTAATTATAGAAAATCATATAAAACTCAGAAAAATATAAAACGAATTTCCATAGCTTCCTTAATTTATCCTTGCTGTTTTAAAAATGTTAGAATATTTATAAAAATAATTAAAAATCTGATTTTTGCTTTATAATCACAAATAAAAATAAAGGAAAGGTTTTATGTCTTTTGGTCATTTTAAAACCCTTAATAATTCTTCTACAAATATAAAAGAAATAAGTATCATTTCACCCAAGAAAAATGTAGGATTTTCTTTTGAAAATAGGCGGGTTTGTTGTGTTGGCTTGCAACTTTATCAAGAGATAAAGTTTTATGTGCTCTGTTTTAAAAATTTGTTGCATCTCTAATCTCTCACTTGCATTTCATGTTAGAAACCGAAGCATCAGAGGTGGAGTACATTGAACTTCCCGAAGAACAAGTCCAGTACGAGGAAGTTCTGGTGGTAGCTCCGGAGTCCAAAGAAGTCTTTGACGCTACTAACCTTTTTGGGACTCACGGCAAGCCCCGGGCATCTCTACCTATTTATTTCATAATTCACACGAGTCCAAATATTAGGCTTCTATGTTGCATTAGGTTAGGGATTGATTGAAACCCTTGATGCATGATAAAATCCTTGGTAGAAATAATCCTATCTAGTCAAGAAACCTGATTAGTACTATCTACTTTTGCTATGCTTAGAGAGGTTAACTAAAGATGATAATCGAGGCTACACTAATCTCTCATGAATCAAAGAAGTATGTAAGGTTAAAGTAGTGGGCAGAAGCTAAAAAGAGGGATTGAGGAAGCTCGATCCAGTAGTTCTGCCTACTTGGTTAAGTGACTTAAGGACCGATCTGTTGTCTAATTGATTGATCAAGTGATTCTACCTGGTTTCTTACTGGATTATGGGACCAGTAAAGCCAACTAGGTTGGTTGGCTCAATGATTGGAAATATCGCTTACACGTGCTTGCTGGGTCGGAGAAAGGCGGGGCCGTAGCCAGTAACTCACGAGGTGGTCGCCAGATGTGGGGCCCACGTGGGGGTGCGTTCTCGGGTTCGAGTAAGAATATTTCTGGTCTTTGGCCCAGCTGATCGAAAGGTTGTTGCGTGCAGCCGGCACAGCTGTACATGACTAGGGGCTAGTTATCTCTTGCAAGATGTAATTTGATCCGGATCGCCACAACTCTTGGTTATGAGTGCACTTGGTCAGGTGTTAAACATCATAGAGGAAACAAGTTGAACAAGATGAGGTTGATTCAAAAATGTTGTTTGAGCCTAGAACCACCTGTATAAAAAGCACTTTATAACATAGTTGGATAAGTAACTACTCAATTGAGCTAAAAGCTGCCAATTAAGGACCAACAATTAGTAAGCCTTTTCGCAAAAAGAGTTGAGTCAGCCAAATGCACCGATCCGCCTATTCATACTTCTTTGAGAGTCTTTTCTTTGGTAAGGTGGGTAAGCCTTGCTGAGTACCTTTATACTCAGGGTTCTTCCCTTGTTGTTTTCCAGAGGATGCTCCGCAGCAGGAATGCGAGGAGGAGAATCAGAAGCCCTAGAGCATCATATGGTCCCGGATGTCTCTAGACGATAAAGTTATCTTGTGCTGCAATATAACTTAATAGTACCTTGACCTGCATCTAAGGTTGTTTCAACCTTGGTTTGTAATAATTCGTACCTTTCCATACTTATGTAAAAAGGTAATGCCTGTTGTGTTTCCCATCATGGAAGCGATCCTGAGCTATGGTTTGGATGAAGTTGTCAGTGGATGATTCTGGATGTCCCGAGGACACTCGACGGATTACCGGGTTTAAACTGTTTGAAGTGCGTTTGCTATAATTGTCTTTTCTTAGGCGATTAGGCGCACTTGAGCCAGTTTAGATTGGACGGTTCTGCCATAGATATGTGCAGGTGGTCAATGAAAATAGAAAAAGAAATATACAATGGAGGTCCCCTATTCAAAATAATATGGTGTGAAGCTCATATGGTCGATTTAAATTGAATTTATTATTTGAATTTGAGTATAGGAAACACCGTACTATCAAGAGGGACGTGTTTGATGAATCAAGGATGTCAAAGTGCTATATTGAGATGAAAACTAACTTTGAGAGACACCCATAGCAAAACTCACTTTTTCAGGGAAAACTAGATGATCCGATTTTGTGAATCGGATAACCCGGTTCCTCTCTGTGTAGCATCTGGATGATCCTGATAACACCCGAATGACCTAGTTTGACTGAGCACTTAGCATTTTCAGTGAATGCTAAGCCTATCCGGAAGATCCGGGTATCACCCGGAAGTTCCGGTTTGCCCAATTTTGAACATAACGGTCAGATTTCGAGGGTCTCTATAAATACCCCCTCACTCATTTCTTTCACCTCGCTCACACAACACAACAGAAAAACACATCTCTAGCCCTCTCTCCTTCACTCCAAACCTTGCCCTAGCTAAGATTCACTTGGGGATTTGTTAAGAGAGGAGATTTGAGAATTGGGTCTTGACTTTGAGTGTGGGAAGCACTTGTTCATCTCAAGAAGCACTTGAAGCATCCTTGGCTTGTGATTCGCGTTTGTTACTCTTGGAGCTTGCTCCTAGATGGTTAGAAGTCGCCAAGTGCAGCACCTAGCTTGTGGGAGTGCCTTGGAGGTTTGTATCACCCGTTCCTTGTGTGGAACCATCTAGTAAGTGACTCAACTTTGATCTTTGTGATCGGTTGGGGGAGGAACCGAGTTGAAAGAGACTCTACCCTTTGTGGGTGCCTCAACGGAAATGTAGCTCCCTTGGGAGTGAGCTCTGGGAACAAATCTTGTGTCTCTTTACTTTTTACTTATATTTCTCATATTTGCTATATATTGAGCGATCTATCTCCATACTTGTTTCCGTTGTGTTTGATCATGCTATATAGCTCTTAGAGTACCTCTGTGAACTTTCTATTCAACTGGATTTGTGATTAAGTTATTAGATTTTGAATCTCGAGCATAGCTGTTATTTGACATCTGATCATCCGGCCATCGGATTATCCTAGTGGTTCTCGGATCATCCGGTGTCACTGACAACTTGTTAAGAAAGATTTTTCAGATGTTGGAATTTCAGGAAAAAAAATGAGTAAAAGGGAGGAAAAGGGGAGGAGTTTCAGATTTTTCTTTGAAATCCTCTAAATGTGGTTTTTGCCAAACTTTGGAGTCTATTTTCGGGAAATCCAGTGCAACAAGTGATATGTTTTAAGGGCAAAAATGGGTTCTTGGATGTGTGCTTGATACCTTGGTGTGGAAAGGAAAGTCAGAAACCGAGTTTTGAAGGTTGGTTTGGAATTTCAAAAAGGTCCATGTTGAACTGCATTTGGGCATAGTGAACTGCATTTGGGCATAGTGCAGAGAGGTTCGGAGTTTGTTGGCAAGCTCTCCTCTGTTCTTGGCTAGATGATCAATGGGGGAGAATGTAGAGGAGAGATGGCGTTGCAGTTTTTTTTTGGGTTATGGTGGAGTATGAGTTCGAATTTTGGTGAAATTTGAATTAAACTCCCAGGTTTCAGTTTGAATAGAGAAGCGCAGGGGGAGGGAATCGAGCAGAGCAGAGCCAGCACGGCAGCGATGACACGCAGCTGCTTGCCGCCGTGCCGGAGGCCGCCGCCCTTGCTTGGCCGCGCGTCGAGGGGGGAACTAGGATAAACTCGTCGTAGCTTGGCTTCCATGCGAAGGTATCTGCGGTGAAGTTTTGAATAAGTACCGCGCCGAGCTCATCCTTTTCCTTCGCACCCTTTCTCTGCTCGGCCGACGCAGTCGCCGCCGTCCGAGCCCCTCCGACCAACCCTCTCCACTACAGCCTGCTTCGCCACCACCACATCAACCTCACCCACAAGTTCTCGCTGTCGCTCGTCCACCACAGCTCCCAGGCGCTGCCATCTTCTTCAACCTCCGTCTGCTGCCGCCGTTCAAGCCGTTGAGGTGAAGCTCGCCGTCGGTTGCTTTTCCTTCAAGCCGACCACCGTGGTTAGGTGTTCTAGGGCTTGAGGAGTCGTGTAGAGTCGTTTTTTGGTCGAGCTCGTGCCCTATTCATCGGGAACGCCGTGACCTAGCCGGAGCTCCGTCGGCATGGCCGTGCTCATGCGGCCGGCCTACCTCTGGCCATCTCCGCTTCGGTTAGCGTGCGCCTAGGGTTTCCATGGGTGCCGTGTTTCTCTCAGGGTCCTTGAGCTCCGCCGGTTCGCCGTGGTTTGGCCGGGTGGCGAGCACCGTCGTGCCGCCACCACTGCGAACGCCGCCGCGCGTGGCTGTGCCGTTTCCGGCCAGTTCTGCTCAGGGTCTTGGGCGTGCTAGTCTTCGATAGGGTTGGTGCAGTTTTCACGCTCGTTTTGGGTGGCTGGTTCGCCGTCTTTCGGCCGGTCGGCGAGCTGCGCCATGGCGCCGCCGCCGCTGCTCTCGCCAACTATCGTCGGAGAAGATCGAGGAGGAGAAGTGGGGGAATAGCTTCGCGGAGTTGAGGAGGTTGTGCTGGTGCTTGCCTCGTCGCTGGAGACCTTGCCGGCGGCGAGATAGTCGGCCGACCTGCCGGTGTACCCGCCGTTGGGGGCGGGAACACTGTGCAGGATGGGCCCACATGTAAGAGAGAAGGGGGGGAGAGAGAGGGTAGGGTCTGGGTGTGTAGGTTAGGTTTGTTCAGGGGGTTTTCTGCAAAAGGGTTTTTCTTTAATCTTTTTCTTTGTTTTAAATTCCTGTTTGATTATAAAATGCATAGAAAATCAAATGTATGTCTAAAATCTATCAAACTTGGTTCAAATTATCTAATTTGAAACCTTTATTCAAATAAAAATTGCTAAACTCTCTTTCCCTTGTTCATAAATGCTTTATAAAAAAATGAATCAAGTTTTCATAGGGAAAATAATAATCCAAATAATATTCAAAATATAGGAAAAATATTTGCTTGCTTCTGGGTAGGGTTGTAGTCCTTTGACTTGCAACTTTTTGATAAGGAAAAATTCTTTTCTAGTTTTATCTCTTTTCTTTGCATTGCATACACTAACTTAGCATGTGTGCATTCGTAGCACCGGAAGCCAAGGAGGTTGATTTCATCGAGCTCGCATCTGAAGCTGCCCAGGAGTACGAGGAGGTGGTGATAGTGGAACAAGGTGCGGAGGTCCCTGCGGAGCAAGTCAACCCCGAAACTTCGCGAGGCACGCCCCGATGCATGATAAACCTGTTTTTATGATAAAATACCCACGCCTCGAAATATTTCATTATATGTGTATGTGCATTACATCTTGGAATTTGTTTGACAACCATTTATGCAATTCAACTTCCCTGATTAGAATTTCCTTGTCACTTGTTAAAGAGGACCAATATGATGTAAGCTTAGCCATGCTTAGATCCTATGTAGCATAAATAGGATTAGTGAAATGCTTGATCAATATAAGGTGAACTAGCTTCCATGCTAAAAGGTTTCCATAAGATCAACAATGTTTTGGAAGGCGAATGGTTGGATTGGATCAAGAAAGGAGTCTTCATTCGAATCACCATTCAGGATAAGTTGGATTAAGGACCGTTCGTTGTTTTAACCTTGGTCAAGTATTGAACGTACTAGTCACATGCTAGCATATGGAACTAGTAAACCCGATAACTTGGATCACTTTAAGTTTGAACTGTGGTTCACCCCGCTCGAAGTGGCGAGGTGGCGGGGACGTAGCCTGGAACTCGCATGAGGTAGCAGCCAGACGTGGGGCACCAAGCGAGGGTGCGAACCCGGGCTTGGACGTGGGCAGTTCAGGCTTATCGCAATTTCTCACGAAAGGTTGCCACGTGCAGTCCGAAGGCCGGGACGTTCACGTGTCGTGTGGCTAGGTTTCTCCTGCAGGATGTAAATTCGGTCCGGATCGCCGCACATCTCGGTTATGAATACCGCTTGGTCGTTGCTAATTCATCGTAGTAACTGGATGAAAGAAATGTTGTTCATAAGAATCTTGCTGTATGAATTGCTTGTAATTTAGCAAAAATGTTTTGCTCCACTATAGTAACTTAGGGATCACTAAAAGCTAATGTTAACATTCTTATAAGGACCCACCAATAGTAAGCTTTTATGCAAAAATGCCAAGATATTTTATTCCACATAAAGCCTTGCATGCTCCTTGTGGTCTTTTATTTTTGTTGACGGGTAAGTCTTGTTGAGTACCTTCGTACTCAACCGGCTTAATTTTGTGTAGAGATGATCTGAAATCCCAGCAAAGGTTGACCAAGAAAAGCAAGAATGTGTTTAGAGTTGAATACATTCTTGTCTATTTATCTATGTTTATGTAATAATAAGGCCTGACTAGACCTACCAGACTTATTTATTTTCAAAATTCTCTTTAGAAGGCTTGACATGCACCTTAAGTTTGAATCTTCTCATCTGTAATAAGCATGCTGCTGTAATTTATTTGTATACAAGTGTGATGGTCTGTCGAGACACCTCTCCCTGATGATCCTGAATGTATGGTCGAGATGACAGTTGTAAGTGGATGATTCGGGTTCGTCCCAGGAACACCTGACGGATTGCCGGGTTTGAACCGTTTCAAGTGCGTTTTGGATAATTGTCTCAAAATTGGTAATTAGGTGTACTTGAGCCGGTTTAAACTGGCCGGATCTGCCACAATGGATGACGGCGGTGACGTAGATCCGGGCAGCACGGAGGCCTCCACAAGCGTGGGCGTGTCGACTGGGGAGGGATGGGTGGACGGCTGTGTCGAGGAGGAAGAGCAAGCATGTCCCTAAGGGTATGCAACATGTGCGAACACACAAGACCCTCAATTTCAAGGGGCCGCCATTTAATATACTGTGTAAGCCCACCAAAAGTATAAACCCGTAGGCTAAAATATATGGCAATGTATCCTATAAGAACTCAATTCCTGTGATAACTATGAGAACTTAAATCTGGGCAACACGTTCTTGATCCAAGGGGAGCCCGTAGGGAGAGCCCTTAATCGTACTTTTGTAAATCCCCTCTCCCATCTTCCTCTTGGATCAAGATCATGTCGCCCAGATTTGAGTTCTTATAGTTCTCACGGGAATTGAGTTCTCATAGGATATATTGCCAAAATATATTGTCTATCATCTAGCCCAAGCGATGTCATTTTAAAGCTTTTGGAGTGACCGTCCGCCTCATCCTCCGCCACAGGTACGTCTCTCATCGACGTGATGCCCCCACGCCGCTGGCCATCCCCATCTCTGCGGCTCTCGCTGCGGATTTGCCGCCGATGACCTCCACCGCCGTAACTCGGCTCCGCTGGAGAGGTCGTCATGATGCCTCAACCTCTGCCGTGTGACTGCCCCGCCGCCCGCTGGTTCCAACCCTCCTCGGCCGGCGGCGCCGCCTCCACCGCTAGTCTTCTGCCGTCCCAAATCCTTTCTCTAAGGCCGGTGGTCATTGAAACTCTCGGGAACTTCGAACCCTAAGGTCCACTGACCTCGACCAGCACCCACCGCGCGCAGCCGCTCCCCCAACTCCTGCGGCAATGAGTGGGGGCAAGGCGCACCCGAGCCTACCCTTCTTTATCCACGCTGGAGTGACCGCTGGCAATTTGCCACTACTTGTTATCTGTTTTAATCAAGTTGGGAAGAAGTTGGGATGTAGCTGCTGCCATTGCCTGCAATTTGCCACTACTTATCCGTTTTAATCTCATAATTGCATGCTACTCCCTCCGTCAGTGGCGAATCTAGGGGGTGGGCTGGGTGGGCCCTGGCCCACACTAAGATTCGGCCCATAGACCCATCACCCCTTCATTTTAGTGTCACAGAGCAAGCAAACGCATGAGCTTTTGAAAAGGAAAGGCCAATACATGAAGAAAGATGAAAATTTACCGAGCAAAATAGTTGAAACATGAAGAAATATGAAGATTATATCTTTCTTGATAAGAAATTACTGTAATTAAAAGAGACAATTACTTGTTTGGACCACTCTAACTTGCAACTCTGGATTCGCCGCTGCCCTGTTTCATATTATTAGTCATCCTGGCTTTTTATTTGTCTAGATTCATAGAAGATGCTATGAATTTAGACACTCAAAATGACATCCAAAATGACTAATAAATTGGAACGAAGGGAGTACTTGATTGTGTCCCTTAGTTTTCTTCTTTTTATTTATCAAAACAAACATGAGCCCTGCCTCTGCCTGGCAAGAGAAACATGTTGCGATTGTCATACTGCTACAGCTAATAATGTAGTTTTGAGTCTCATACTACTATGTATCAACATTCAACGTGATGTTTCATAGACACCGCATATCGTTTTAGAGAGATGGAAAATGCGACAGAGGAAAATCGATTGATTGATGCATCTCGAAAGAAATGAATAAACCCTTTTGGTTATCATGTTCTCTAGGCTACAAATCATCACTCCATGATGCCACCAACACGTACACAGAGATAATGTGATTACAAAGCAAGCAAGTAACGCCTGAGTCTAGCCACCGACTCGCTCACCAGCTTCGCCACCTGAAGCACCATCACTCCTGGTCATGCCTGGTACATCATGACGGAATCGCATCAATTCACATTCCCTAGTAAACCCATTTGCATTGTCATGTAAAGAGTCTGATCTGGCCATGCTGTACCTGCTTTCCCATGCCTCCAACGGCTTCGATAGCTTGATGCGTGCTATCATCCATGTTCCTGCAGTGCCCTTTTTGCCATGTCTCGTAATCGGAGTGATCACACATAATCACCAGATCTCAGGCAACAGACTAGACCATTCTGTGGTTTCTTGGAATTCAGTTTTATTGTCTTCTTTGCAATTCAATCCAATTTGTTGGATGTGTGTAGCTCATCTGATCCATTTCCCAATAGTCTGGTAAGAAAGGAGACAGTGTTAGTTTATTATCTTACTTATGCCATAAAATTGCTGCTGATTAGGCCACGGTTAAGAATGCTTAGACAATACAAAGCTGAGAACATCATATCTAAAACCTCTACAAACTAGAGCTAGTGAGTTTCTATCATCGTGCTGCTAATCTGCCCATCTGACAGGCTAGGTGTGTCAATTGGTTTGAGTTTCATCAATCTGAACTTTGTGACAATTATGTGTTACCTTGGATGGCACATATACCATTTCAAATAGTAGTGTTCAACTTGTTCCTTGGTTAATTATGACTTCCAAGAGACATTTAATCATATAACTTTATTGTTTTTTTTAAAAAAAAAGGAAGAGGAAAAGCAAGCAGCTTAGCTATGGAGACATTGCTGAATGATATTTTGATAACCCAGGTCGTATGAAACAAGGAACAGATTGAAGGTACAGCTTTGATGCGGAGTAAAAGGGTTTACATATACTTGAGGTGATACATATGCAGAGCAAGCCACTCGGTACATGCTATCGTGCTTAGAGCTTTCAGCTTTTGTATTGGCCTTTCACATATCAAATCAGCAGGGAAGGTTATAGAATATTGCATGTGTTGTAACAGAACATTGTTGAAGATTTGCGAATACCTTGAAAGAGACGCTGACATACACCATTAAGTTGAGCTGTGGTCTGGGAAAGATAAAATTGGCCAACACAAAGCGACCATTACTGATGGAGAGCATGGGCCCAGATGTTTAGTGCATAAGAATATCACACTTCCCCAACAGCGAACTGCAGTGCAGAACATAATATACGAATAAGATCAATAAGTTGTACAAATCTTTAGTTAACACACTCATGCTTCTAGCTAAAAATACTAGTAAGATTCGACCCATGCATAACTAAAACTATATATGGACTCTGTGCATTCGCAAACCTCACAGACATTACCAGTAAATCTGGTGCAACTGAAAGTGCAAAGCTCACAAATGTATACAGGTAAAGCAGACCACACATTTGCCCTTTTCTTTCAAGTGATAAAAAAAGAAAAGCTTAAAGTATTAGAGAATTGGTGGATCAACCCTTAGTAGATTGAAACCAAAGCTGCTGAACCACATTCATTTTTCAGTGTTCTGAATGTACCACTCACTGAAACCTCAGTTTTATACTCTTTCCCAGATAAGTCAAGGTCATTGAGTTCAAAATGATCCCTCGATTTCCTATTAGGCAATCCATAAACTTCATGTAAATCCTTTTCACCACCTGCTTAGTTTCAAAATTGAGTACTCTAGGCACAAAAAATGGAAGAAGTACATGATACAAATTTGTCCAAATTCATAAACCAGAAGGAATGGAAAGCAGACAGATGATCAACCTGGTTTTCTAGCCATAATAAATCCATCCGATCACTTTGTTAGCAAAGATGTTCCAGGAAACAACATTAAGTTTACATTATGGAGTTGTTTCCTTTCAGCATCTTTAATAGGTTTGAGAGCTCTTTTACAATGATTGGCAAGTACCATGGTACTACCAGGATATAGAATCCAACGGTGGAAAAAATACCTAAGTACCTAAAAGTACCCATCCAAAAGTACCAAAAAGTACCAAAATTGTGGGACCAAGTACCGGATGAATGGGCCTAGCTAATTATTTTATTTTATTTTTAAATTAAAAATAAAGGTATATACGTCTTTTCCGCTGATGTGGGGGTGGAGGCGGCGGGAAAAAAAATTATCGTGATATGTTGTGAGAGGGTATATTCTAATCAGGGTATATGAAAGTACTAATATGCCCTTATTATTATTTATTTAATTTTTCAAAATTCTAGTTAAAGTACCAGTAAGTACTATGAAAAGTACCTAAAGTACCAGCAAGTACCTAGTAGTACCAGCTGGTACTTGCCAATCATTGTAAAAGAGCTCGAATCCTGAGTCCTAACACCCATGTGCTGACCAACTCTGGTATGGCAGAAAGGACCAACATCTTAACATTAAATGCTCTCAGCATCTGCATTAGAGGAAAGGGGGGAAATCACATGATATGCAGAAAAAAGTTATTATCAATAACTTAAAAAAGAACATTGATTCTAAGAAACTTCTCAATTTTAAGATAACAAGGATCATCAAAGAATGGACCCGGTAAGTATTTAGATGGAGGCAAATTATATCTTAACACCTATAGTGCTGAATTCCTATGAAAGAGAGTTATCGTGGTACACAAACGTGAAAGCCATATCTTGTATCATTACAGTTGTACAATTTTGTCTGTTTTCCTATGCCAGTTTACCTTTTCAATGATGTTCATTAGTATATGGCACATCCCTTGGCGTTGATAGTCTACAGAAGTCGCATAAAAGGTAGCTCAACAGCTTTAGTTCAATGTACTCTGCATGAGAAAGAAGTGAAGATCTCTTTAGTCTATTCTAAACGAAAATGGAAGAAACAAATTGTCATTCTTTATTATTATTGTTTATGGTTATTTACCATCATACTTTCAGTTATGCGAAATTTTTCCAATAGCTAATAATCCATATAAGCTTAATATACGAAAATTTTAAGCTGTAACAACTATCAAACTGATGAAGGCAAAAAACAGCTAGCAACAATCAAGTGGGTATAAGATAACAAGAATAAATTCAGCAAAAAAATACTTCCCACAAAAAAGTATGTCCAATGTCTCACAAAGACCTGATTAACAACCGATAAAAAAACTAAGTTATGGCACTGCACATGTATTTGTAACTTGGAAGTCTAATTCTCTTCTTATTACAAATATGTGCAGCTCCTGCATATTTGAGGGTAAAAAAGACTTTGATTAACAAAAGGAATTTACCTGATTGAAGCCACACACAAAATTTCATCACCTTTCTCCAGGATTACAGTATAGAATCCTTGATAATCCACACGAGCAAAGTTTGATCTGATAAGAAAGTGTCCAGTACTTCAATGTCAGTAAAACTTTGAAATTTCCAACTTTCTTTGTAACATCGAAAATCAAACCTATATCGATTGATATACAATTGACAAGAAAATTTCCATTAACTTGCTAAGCATTCAGCTAATTAACTGGACAACCCAAAGACAATTTTCTTTACATTAGCATGCCAGCAATTTTATTTTAATTCAAGTAAAGCATGAAGAGATTAATTCACAGAGTATCAGCATCTCCCCATCACTGTTGCATCTCAATTTTATTCTAATTTCAATTTCGTATTGCATTCTGCCAAATAGGCAATCCTCTGAACAGAATGTAGCTTCTGCCCATCACTGTTGCATCTCAAAATCGACCATGAAAGCTCATTGTCAAGAATATTATCTGCTCCGACATGACTGTGTAGCCCTATGAATATCTGCTAACAGCAAGGGAATAAAGCACATTACTAGGAAAGATAATGAAGAATATGAAACAAAGAATATTTGGAATAAAAACCCAGAGTATGTTTTGTGCACAAAGCAGTAGCGGAGGATGGATAAAAACTAAGGTTTGACGGAGTTTATCGATCCAAAGTTCCTATCTGTAGTGTGGATATCAAACTGTGTAGGCTACTTGCGCCCTCTGGCTGACGAGCTAGGGCTTCATGTTCCTACTTCCTCTACCGTTCTCTGTGCAGGCATAGCAGAACTGAACAGAAAGAGCCTGAGGATCAAGAGCATTTCATTGTCATACCCAGCCATGATGGTCCTCTGCCACTGGCGCAAAGAATGGTGGTAAATAATATGAATATGCTAGTGTTCCATGGGGTACTGATTACTTAATACTTATACCCTTATATCCTAGATGGCCATAAAAAATTGGTATCTAACAAGGATTAGGAAAAAAAGCGATCCAAGAGGCTAACAAAATTGTAATCCGGGAAGGTTTGATTATTGTGAACCAGGCAACATACATGCATGACAGCATGAAACAATGAGTATTATTTATCGGTCAGTCCTGGAGCTAATACACCATCTATTATGTCCATGAGACCATGACAAAAGAAGAGTCCCATAGAAATGACAACTTTGACAGGCATGATAAATTTCAAGTTGACTATATTGACTAAAGCATCTCGCAAAGTTCAACATCATCTTGACAAAGAAAGTTAAATAAACATTTTCATCTTTACATTTTTTCCCACAAAACCATGTGTCACATATTTGACCCTCAAAAGGTATCTTGCTCAATGCAAGTGTCATGGTCTGCCAATAAAAACAAAAGTATGTCAAATAGAATTTACTGATAAGAGCATTGCAAAAACTTATCGCCACTGAGCAACGAAGGGCTGAATATTGGCTAAGTAAGTTAAACAAGGTATGAAATCACTCAATGGTTTTTCCTTCTTGGGCCTTGCAAGGGATGTCCGCTTCATCTCTATGCTTGCTAGAACCTTAGCTACAATTCAATAGAGTGCAACTACCTTCTGGAAGCTCCTGCATTTGTAAAGGAAGAAGCAAAAATGAGGAACCATCACAAGATATGGATTTTCTGGAACAAACATTGCAACATTTTAATGGACAGAAACCTTGAAACCAAACATATCTTTAATCAATGTACACATAATGGCACCATGGGAAAACTAAATAAGTTAGCAGAAAAACAAGCTTGATGATATGACGGGCAATTGTCAGTTTGTCACAGCAAAGTAATTCACCACCATCTCCACAGAAACCTCAGGTGTCATCATTTTCATCTATAGAACTTTTCTACCCCATGCATTGCTTCTTCTGCTCATAAATTCAGCAGACCAAGCCTCAACCTGGCACAAAGTGTATGACTTGCCAGACTCTAGAAAGAGGCCCAGCGAGGATTTTGGGTTACCACAACCAGCATGAGACATAAAGTTTGATACAGATAAGTTTCTTTGCAGCAATTGCAAACAATGCCCTCCCAAGTAACCAAACCATCCTTTGCAACTTTATTGCTGATAGGATCCCAGTACCATATCACATCTTTTACAGTCAGAAAGCCAGTGGCAATCAACCAGCAGATGACAGTTTTCCGGGTCAAACATACTCTCTTCCCACCCAATAGGTTTGTGCCAGATTTTCCAGTTTTAAGTAGTTTCTAGTTTGGTACATTGCTTGTGGCTCTTAAGCTTCTTGAACTTCTTTGCAGCTGAAAAGCCCGCAGCAAATTTATGGCACAAGACAATATCCTTGTTTTTCACTATAGCTGTGATCAAAAGGACCTCATCATTGATCCGCAATTCATGAGGTCTTTTCTTCATGTACTTCTCCCAAACTTTAGGTTTCATTTTAGCAGTGGCTCTCTTGCAGGTTCATGGGGCACAAGTTGGATCAGTTTCTAGAACAGCAGCACTGCATTCATGGGATGATTCGACAAGAACAGTAATGCCTGTTGGATCACTTTGTGAATCTGCAGAAAAATGTCCATGGGATGAGATTATCTTTTCCTGGACCTTGTCATCATAGAAGGACGCTGTGGCATCTGACTGACTCCCTTGCAGTACAGTGGGTTTCTGATGATGTATTGCAATCCCTAAGTGCTTCAGTCCTCACACCCTGTGACATGTTCGGTTGCTTACTCTGACGATTGGAACATGCCACATTGATTTCTTTTGTCATCTTCATAAAGCTTTTCTGATTTCGATTCAGCTTTCATATGAGTTTCCAGTGTATCAACACCTGAGCGCATACCATGTCCTCAGGGGTGTTGATGACTCCTGTGTCGGACATGCCCATAGTGGTCATATTGGTGCCATGTCAAAAACAATTTCAATAGTAGGTTGCATAACGCTTTGAGAACACAATCCATCGAGTCCATCTGCTTTAATATCAAGATTTCTTCTTTGCCTTTTTTTCAGAGCTATTAACAGCCTTTGCTTGAACATAGGTTTGCCTTCCATCATCATCACCTGTGTAAACATGATGTTTTGTTTGGTCACTTGCATTGTAATTCAGACTCTCATTGCGGCAAAGTTTCAGGTTCATATCCCTATTATTGCTGTCTTCTACATCATGACAGCTGTGTAAACACTGGTGCCTGTTGTAGCTCTCGGTTGCAAGTGTGCTGCAATCAGAGTTTGTGATCAATGGAGTAGGCCGAATCAACATATCACTTGCTTTGTGCATGGTCTTACTTTCTGATGACATATCTGTACTGCCGTTGAGTACAAAAGTTGTACTGTTGACAGCACTAAGAGTTTTATGTTGCTGCAGAGCAGTGAGTTTCCTACTGATGAACACGGCAGCTATAAAAGGGTCCCAAATCTGCCAGCGCTGAAGAAGCGTGAGTGCATTTTTCTGGTTTGCAAGCATCCTATCAAATAGGCCATTGTATCTATGAGGTCCTTCCAGAATGCGTCAACATCTGACAACTCCTTTGGGTACCTTCCCCTTTCTGAATCTGTGGAAGCTCGGTATAACTTGTTGCCGCAAAACTTCCAAGCCTGAGTTAGCGAGGTATGAACTGCTTCCCTGTTTGGAGCTGTGAAGTAGGATGCCATCTTAGCCCTGTCGTTCCTTTTCCACAGCTTAATGGTCCATCCAGCATCCTTGAAAAGGTGATGCGCGTGTGCTTCCAGCTGGTCAGGAATATCACTGCCGAGAGACTTTTTGGAAACAGCAGCTGCTGAGCCAGATTGTAAGGTGCTAACATTGACGTCAAGCGTGCCGTTCTGGCAAATGGCCTCAATTTCATTGAACTGAGTAGGGCTGAACCATAATTGGGACTGCTGAGGTAGCGCTGGAGTACCATGAGCTTGTTCGCTATAAAATGGATGGTGTTGGACAACCCCTGGAAAATCGGACAAATCATTTAAGGTTGTATCAGCATTGACGTCCCCCTGGCCTTGGTCGTAGGTGAAGGGGGGTAGTGCTGCGGCTGATCCTGGAGCCAGTGATGCAAAAAGGGGGTCTGAAAGAAGAGTGGTGGCACTTTGGAATTGAGAGATCTCGGCTAGGGCTTCCATGTAGGAAGGCATTGGGTCATCAACAGCGCTAGTGGTGCTGCTGCCACCCAAGCTGACTGCATTGGCGTCGTGACATCTTGAGGTGTGTCTTGCAGTTACAGAATGGTGGTGGCAGCGGAGGAGTGTTGTTGGTCGGGCTGCAGATAACCCATGAATCCGTGCGGAGCGGCGGCATCTAGGTCGGGTCCGTGTGGGTGGGCGTGGTCCTGATGCACGGCGGCGGCGAGGGTCGTCATCAGAGGGTCAGCAGTAGTGGGCGGTTGGGTGTCGGTAGGCCCGCAGAAGACCTCCTTGAAGACCTGAAGCTCCATGAGCGATCTGTCGAAGGCGCCGGGGTCATCCATTCCGAATTTCCGACGATGTCCCCGCCGAAGATGAAGCGCATGGTGCCATCATCCTTGAAGCCGAACATCAAGTCGTCTCCTCCTCCGGCGGCCATGCTGCTATATTATTATATGAAAAGAAAAAAACGCGAAGCCTTGTTTCTCTCTCAATTGGGAGGAGCAGAGCAGTAGCAGCAGATTAGATGAGATCCATTCCTTCCAGTGAGTCGATGGAGGGTTACCTGAGCTGAATTGCGAGGGATCGAGGGAATTCATAGCGGGATCGAGAGAAATGGGGCCGCGGAGCGCAACAAATCGAGATCGGAGGAGGCGGCTGCGTGGTGCTGCAGCAGTGCAGCTGGCTCGGACGAGGCGGGGCGTGCGAGCTCTCTGGTCACTCCACTCTAGCTCGGTTTAAGGTGTGTTCGTTGCGGAAAGATTCGCTAAAAATACTCTGTTTATCAAAAATATATTATAGATGAATAATGTTTTATGAGTGAGATGAATGAAATAAATAGAAAAAAGATGGACAAATAATGTTTTTTCTAAAATTTTAGAAACTAAACACAAGGTCGGCCCCCTGTATCCCTTACTTTAGACTCTTCGAAAAAATATCTCTAGCCGAACCTCTAAGTGAGCCCCAATTTTGGTGAGGCCTTAAATTTTGGTCTAAGAGGCTGTTTGGTTTTTGTCCATGCCTACCCTACCAATCTGAGGGCAAGCCAATTTTTTGATGCTCAATTTGGCTACCAACATTTTGGCCAACATTGGCATGGAAAATGAAGTAGCTCACAATAGGAGTCCATTGGCTTGCCAAATTTTAGCTGCAATCCAAATGTCCATGTCTCATTCAGTTAATGACCAGAATTTTGGTTTGGCAACCATTGGTTGTAAACCAAACGTGCCCTTAGAGCATCTTCAGTCGGGCCCTATACGGGCCTCGATCCTTTGTTTTAGAGGCCCAGGTGGAAAAACCAACTCCAGCCAGGCCTCTAAACGAGCCCTCATTTTGTGGAGGCCTCCAAATTTTGGTCCACGGCCTCTAGAATTAGAGACCCTCTGTTCCAACCCGACACATGGGCCTCACTTCTATTTTTCTCTCTTTCTTCTCAATCTTCTATTCTGCGACTCGTCCCGGCTCCGCGACTCGCCGCCGCCGCCATCCCGCCTCTCCGTCGCCGGAGATACTTGCCTCACCGTCGCCATGGTCGGATCCGCCCCTCAGGATGACGGACGGCCGGCTTGGGCCATCGACGATGACGAGACGAGACGGACTAGGCGCCGCCTCCTCGCAGCATCTCCGGCGACGGGCCCCTTCCCCGGCCGACCGCGTCAACCTCGGCATCCAAGAAACGCCTCTCAACGTTCGTGGCACCCACACGACCGGAAGGTCCTCGTCCCGGTGGCGTCCTACCTCGCTTGGACCTCGACGCCGCGTTGATCCAGGCAGCGTCCGGACACGCTTGGTCCCCGACGCCTCGCTCGCACCTCACCAGCTCTTCGAAGCACATTCACCCGGCCCCCGCCTGCCTTCTCCCCTGCGCCATGAAGAACCACATCTTGGCTCTGTCTTCACCGGCGCTGGCAGGAAGGCCCAAACGCGAGCTTCTTCGAGCCAGCGCAGCTTCCATCGCATAGCTTCCAGAAGACATCAATGGAAGTCGCCGTTCCATATGTTACTCTGGATGAAATAATTGAATATATATGTCGCTCTTGTACTGGAATGATTCTGGATGCGGAAATTTCCTCTCATGTCTACAATAATTTAGTTATGAATGTTCACTGGAATGTTACTGAATGGCAACAGATATCTGATAATTGTTCAGTCCATTCCAGATTCAGTGATTTTAGTTATTCAGAAATTCCTGAAAGTTGTATGCTCCAGGTTCAGTCACTGAAATGTTTCTGTTAATCTGGATTTGCATTCTGTCATTCACCTGCTGCTTTACAGAGAAATTGACTGGCGATGGCTGGTGTGTCCAACCTTTTTTTTCAGTTAACTGAATGTCAGCATGGAGTAGCAAATGGACTTTTTTTTTCGGTTAACTGAATGTCCACATGTAGGTTTCAGTAATGTGCAGCTTTGTTTGAACCATGAGCTGGAGATGCAAAGGCTGCCAGTAATCTGTCATGTGTGGAATTTTCAGGTTTAAGTAGTTTGGCACTGTATCAGGACGTACAAATTTTGCATTGGTTTCAGAAATATTATATTATAATATAATATCACCTGTGTTAGCTGAATTTTCTATTTGGCTTATGTCTCAGACTCTGTCTCAGTTTTTTTTTTGTCTGAGTCTCTGTCTCATTTTCTGGTTTCCTGAAAGTTGTATGCTTCTGAAAGTTACCTTTGGAATATTTGGCAAGAACCAAAAGATGTTCAAATGGGAAGTTGAGTTCTGGGAATTTTTAGTGTTTGAATCTGGAATATGTCTGAATTTTTCTCTTCATGCAAGTTCAGTTCTGCATGATTGAATTTACTAGAGGAACTACAGCTGGACACAAGTTTCAGTGATTGCTACTACTGGAAGTCTGTCACTGGAATGTTCAGTCGAAATCTGAATCTTGCACTTGTAAATTGTCACAGTTTCCACTGAAATCTGAATAAGCTAACTGAATGTCAGATTCTCTGAAAAATCATGTGATTTATAAACTGAATAAGGTAACTGAATGTAAGATTCATGAATCACAAATCATTGGCACTATCTCATTCCTGAATGAGTACTTCTGCATATCACAGACTCTGCAAACAGACTCCTTGATGCCGGTAGCTTGTCTCGTGGCTTAGATTGCATCCACCTGCCAATATATGGATCGGTACTCCCTTGAGTTTCCTTCTTCGCTGGAACTGGGTACTAAAGACCAAAATGGAAAAAAAGAAAAGGAAGTTGAAAAGGAAAAATTAGATCATTTATGATAATCACTTTGGCTTCAAAATATAGGAGAGTTACCTAATAAAATTAAGCATGATGTACTGACCATTTCTGCAGTGTCAAGGATATTTATGCCTTGATCAAAAGAATAAGAGAGTATATCATGAGCTTCCTTCTCAGTTTTGCTCTCCAAAAGTCATCTGAAAAGAAAAGTATTAATCTTGAGATGCAGAAATAGTATTTGACAGAAAGGAGAACATGACCTTCTAGTTTTGTACATACTGTTCCAAGACTTGGCTGCGAATCCGTCTTGTGTGCAATCTTTGAGAACGATGGGCATGGAATGTAGATAATGGGGACGTGACGACAAATGAATGCATTGCTATTTGTTGCATATTGAAATTCCTGAAGTGCACATCCCAGCATCAAGCAAATGTTGCGCCATCAATTCAGTATGCCTTCAGAAACTATAATCCTAAAAAACATGCCCCAAGGATGCCTAGCTACAACATCTACCATCAAATACGACAAAAATAAAGCATTTCTTCTAGTTAAATATATTACTTTGGCAATGTCCACATAATTAGCAGTAGGCATAATGGTAGACAGAAATGCACGGCAATGTTGAACCCTGCGGCCCCAATGAGGCCATGTCTATGAACGTCAGTACCTTATCCTATTCCTACCTAGGAGAGCAATGCTGCAAACAAGAAAATAGAAACAAGAAAGCAAACAAGAAAATAGAAACAAGAAAGTTAACCACAGGTGTAACAGAGAATGTTTCTTTCGTGAATAAAAGAAAGGTGTATTACAGCAAGATAAAGCCAATCAAGATAGAGCATCTCCTGATCATTGTAATAGCAAGCGAATAGTTCATTCAAAGTTACAGTGACCTGTCAAATGATAAAGCCAATCTGTCGAGGTCACACAGCACCCCGCTGCTGCCGGCCGCCGAGCACGTCTCGGTGACACATTTGGTGATCATGTCGTCGTCGCCACCGGTGGGAACGGAGCCGAAGGTGCTGCAGTGCGCCTTGCCGAAGGTGTGGGCGCCGGAGAGCGCGACGAGGTCGGCGGGGTCGCGAGGCTCGCGTTCTTGAACGGGCGAGAGGAGCTGGTCCACGGTAGCGCCCAACTGGGCGTGCACCATGCCGCAAATGTCCTCTATCAGCTGAAGCACCTCCTGCTGAAGCCCCACGTTGGGGGCGAGGCTACGCTCGCCGTTGTCCAGCAAGATGGACGCGTCACGGCACGGGGCGAGGCGAGGCGGGCACGGCGGCACGGGGGAGAGCCGACCGGCGTGGCAAGAACTCGCCCAGATCGAAAATTTGTGGGAGATGGAGGCCGCCAATGGGTACGGGAGGGACGACGGCGTGGTGCTAGGTCACCGACCGACTTTTTTTGTTTTTTAGCCATTTTGTAAAACTTATTTTACAAATAGATCCCTGGTAGAACGATTTGCACAAATGGACCCTGGTAACATGTCTCGGCGCCGTATTTCATGGCGCCGACCCTTTTGGCGAGTCCAGCGAGACAAAGTGACGTGGACGACCACGTGGCCTAGCTCGGCACCGCAGACCTCGGCGCCGCAGACCTCGGCGCCGAGCTGGCCAGCAAAGGCCATGTTTGAATATAGACTGGAGTAGGATTTGCTCCAAAACCATAGTGATATATTGAAATGATAACAATATGAATTCAGTAAGCACCTATCGTGTGAGTGGCAATAGCAAGTAGTATAATCAAATCACAGGAAGTCAACATACAATGCAGTGGTAGAACATCATGAAATTTCGACCCTGATAGGCCGATAGAGAGAATAAGTGGTAAAAAATTCGCCAGAGCCTCCCCTATTTTTTGTGGTTTTCTCACACATATTCACATAACATAACATATAGCATATAGACAACACATATCAAAGCACATAGTCCACAGTAATGTGAATAGTCCACATATAAATATCAAAGTTCATAGTCCATAATACAGTCCATAGTGCACATAGATATAAAAGTCCATAATACATAGCACAGTTCATAGTCCTAACATACACAATAACTAGGAAACAATGAAGTCACAAACTCTCTCACTTCTTCCTGTTGGCCTTACCTTTACCTAGAGCGTCGGTCCCTGGAGTGAAGCGTTTTGCAGGGCGGCGCTTCCTAGGCCTGGAGTTTGAGAAGGCTGAGTGAGAGGAGCATCCTGTAGCTGAGAAGGTCCAATCTCCTCCTGATCGTCATCCTCACCAACAAAAGTGTCGTGCGTGCTCTGGGAAGAGCTCTGACCTCCGGACATGGTACTGGAAGCTTGTGTTGGCTCCTGGACGTCCATTGCCACACCCGAGCTGCAACCACAACGAGCAGCAGCACGACGAAGGCGACGTGCAAGTCTCTACAATTAAACATATCATGGGTTCAAATCATGATTCATCGTGCAAGTATGAATTAAATTGAACTTCACAATAACTTACTCCAAGGAAAATCACAGTCCTATCATCCAAACCATCCCTCGAAAAACGGTCAATGTCAACCACAGATTGCTTCAATGTGTTTCCCTACATTTATCGTGTATAGTTAACACTACAAACATGTTTCACATTGATGGTACTTTAGGGATAAGTTGCAAAATAGCGTACCACACGATCTAGGATTGGCGCAGCTTCCACAACCGTGCCTGCACGGGTTCCTCTGTCATACTCTGTATCTTCGTCTTCCGAGGACTGAATGTCGGCGTAGTCCGATTGGGTCCATTGCCCCTTCAACTTTGTCCGTGTAGTACCTAACAATTAAAATACATGTTAGCGAGGGGCAAAGCATTGTAAAGAAATAACACATGGAATAAGTAACCCATCTTTACTCACCTAAGTACCAAGACAAGTAGGCTCGAAAGTTTTCATTCGTGTGTGCCTCATCGTTTTCATTCACGTTCTCTTGGAAGTGATCCCAAGTGTCAATATGTGCGAGGTGGAGCATCTCAAAATCTGTTGTCTTCTTCTGCTTTTGTCGATCAATCCTGCAATCAACAACATATGAAGGACACAATAATTGTACGAGCAAACTAAGATTGGTGAACAAGAGTTCCTTACTTGTGCAACTCAAATGACGTGTCAAAAGGAGGTACAAGCCATTGCTGCCTCAACCCAAACTACCGAGAAACTCTGTCAGGAAGGTGGAACTCCACAACATAGAAGCAAATTAGCGGGCACGTCATTCTGTAAAGATCATCGTCCATGGAGCACATGCTACTCAATTGAAGCTGAAGCACACTTGCCTCGTTGTATGGTTCCCAAGTTACCTGCAAATACATTAAAAAAGAATAATTAGTCAACGACATACAAATAAAACAGTACACAATAGAAACTAGGCTACGCATGGACTTACCATAGACGGTGTGAGTGCATCTAACTCGTTAGTGTACTCTAGGTATGCTCGTTTAGCCCTAGCGTAAGGAATGGCGACTTGGTCCCACAAGAAGGCCACTGTAGGTCGAAGACGAATACCCTGTGCCTCGAACCAGGGGCGTGGAGGAAGAACTGTTGGCCGACCCACTGGTAATTGAGACCACATCCAAAGCTACAGAAGGTACACACATCCACCTATTGAAGAGTGCTGGGAACTGCGTCGACATGCCTCGCATAGGTGGCGGTAAAGGAACGCAAGCACAGCTGGAGCCCAACTGTAGAGCCCTGCCGTGTCCTAGTCGGTCAGGCAAGGGATGTACATCCATGAGGCAACGTCAGCTGTGCCATCGGGGAAGAGAACACATCCAAATAAGTGAAGAATCCAAGCTCTGCAGTTGTAGTTAACCATCTGAGCGTCTGCATCTTCTGGGCAGTGGCCAAAGTTCTGCCTGAGCCACTGTAGAGGTACTCCAGAGGTCCTGGTACCCGGTCCCCCAGCCGGAAGCTCCCTCCCAAGGAAGGCCTCAACGCGAGCCTTCCACCCGTCAGGCCGACAGTGTCCAGAGACTGGACGGCCTCTAACACTTAGTCCAAGCATCTTCTGAGTATCTTGAAGTGTAATTGTCATCTCGCCACACGGCAGGTGGAAGGTATGAGTTCCCGGCCTCCACCTGTCTACCAAAGCTGTGATCGCCGCGGGGTTGATTGGAGGCAACCCCTGACGAACCTGATACGATACGACGTCTAGGCCAGCCCTCTGTAGCAGAGGAGTGTACCTGTCGTCGTATCGTATCTCCCCGAACTTGTCATGGGTTTGACGGCGCAGATGGGGCAGTTGCTACAAAAAAAAATATATGTTACTTCCTGTTAGAGAAACAAGAAGGGCAACAAAAACAATTATTGACAAATTATTTTCTTTACCTGCCCCTCTGCGGTCAATCGGCCCTGGTGGTTCTCCTCGTAGAACGGCTGCAGGAGGTGGTGCGCCTCCATCCTAACACAAATAAAATTAAATTAGTGAACAATTTATACTTGAATACTTACATATATGGACAAAATAGTACAAGGAAGAAAATAAGCAATGGTTCAACAAAGAAACAAAATTATTACACAACATACAAGGTAATAATTAGTACCTGACTAGGCTGCCAATGGCATCTACGTGAGTTGTGCCCAACTCGGCCACATTTGCCACATTGGCTACGATCAGGGTCCTCGTAGGTACGTGAATTATGTCCAAGGCCTCCACACTTGCCACATTGGCTTTTCTCTGGTTCTTGAACAAATGGTCTTCCTCTCCCACGCTTAGTCCGGCCCAAAATTTGGTCCATTACCATTTTGTGTCTTGTCCTCTTTCTGCTTCCACACCTGTTCTAACGCGCGGTAGGATCTGCGACGTATGTAGGACCCGTATATGGTGGCCATTGGTGCTCGGATAAGTATGGCTCGAATCTAGGGGCCCAAGTCCTAATCATGCTGTCAACACTGAAGAAATCCTGCTCAAAAAACAATAATTTGCATGGCGAGCTGCGGCAATGTAATGTGAGCATGGAAAGTGGAAATGCCTTGGTTTGCCACATGCACAAGAGAAATCGTTTAGATGGACAACAAAACACCTGGATGGCCGAACCTCACCATCGGAGGTTGTCCAAGCACTCTCTGTGACCTGATATCTTCCTTCCTCCTGGTCAAAACAATGAAGTGCATGTGTGTGAGCCCTTGTCTTTGCATTGTTAAGATGTTTTGCTTGCTTAGGTGCCCAATCATGTCCCTTCTTCCGTAGATCCACTGCATGTGCGTGCCTTTCGTTGAACCATGCAACCAGTCTATAGAAGGTGAATTCTACAATCGCGGTAACAGGCATGCCACGTATACCCTTAAGCACACTGTTGAAGGACTCGGCCATGTTGCTAGTCTGATGCTCATATCTCCAGCCACCATGATCATACGCCCTTGTCCATTTGTCAGTATCGCTCATCAAATCCCTTAACCACTATCGACCAGCATGATTTGTTGCTACTTTAAGTTCCTCCAAATTCTTCTCAAACATCTCTACGTCAAGCATGCGACAAACCTCCTCAAAGAGAGGGAAGTTCTCCTTAGTATTATCCTTACGTAGTAGATTCTCCGCCATGTGTCGAGTGCACCAACGGTGGTGCAATGGTGCATACCCCGGAATGACCTCATTAACCGCACTGAGAATACCTTGATGTCTATCAGAGATGAAACCAACCTCTCTGACAGGGCCTACCACATGGATCCGAACAAACCGCAAGAACCATCCCCAGCTATCTTTGTTCTCCTTCTCCACCAAAGCAAACGCCAAAGGAACCAATGCGTTGTCCGCATCACAAGCAATGGCTATCAACAAAGTTCCCATGTACTTGCCAAGCAAAAAGGTACCATCAATGGAAAACACTGGACGACAATGCCTGAATGCTTGGATGCATTGAGGAAAACACCAAAATGCACGAAAGAAGATTTCCCTGCCGTCCTGACGCACCTCATTTGGTTTCGGCATTAACTCATAATGCATTCCTGGATTTGCTGCTTTCATAGCATTTAACATTGCTGGCACCTTCTCATACGCCTCCTCCCAATCACCATAAATCATCTTCCAGGCCTGTTGCTTCGCACGCCATGCTTTTCCATACTTTATTCTGTAGTTGAATATCTCCTGAGTCATAGTAATAACACCCGACACCTTTATGTTGGGCTCCACCTTTAACATATCAACAAGTCTTTTGGCAATCAGAGTAGATGTCAGTTGTCGATGCTTAAGTTGAATCTCAAGGTTCGCACAAGTGTGTACAGGATTCACTTTGGTGATCTTGAACTTTCCAGTGACCTTCTGCTTCCTAGCACATACCTTCCAATTGCAATCTTGCTTCTCGCACACGACAGTGTAACGACGCTGCACATACGAATGGGTTACCTTGAAAGGCCTTCTACGTCTCACAGCATACTCCTGTAATACCCTTCTCAATATAGGCAGGTCCTTGAATACTAGGCCGGACTTAATTTCAAACTCATCTTCATCACCCCTATGTGGAGCCTCAAGTAACTCATCCTGTCTTCCTTCTGCATAAGCTCTGTGGGAACCACTGATATCACTGAATTCATGAACTAGTGTATCACGACCACATACACGTCTGAACAGATCCATATCCTCTTCACTCATTGCCACAGGGTGGTCATCATCGGAATCAATGGCCCTAGCAACCCCATAAGGCTCCTCATCATTCTCAATCTGAACTGACACACTATTAGAACCGTAACCGGTATTGGATGGTGGTTTGAAAGGAGGGACAACGCATTCGGGAACCACTCCTGCATTCAAACAACAAAGCAAGACGGAATTGATATGCATGAGTGGATGGTTATGAGTCAATGGAATTGTGAACAACTGGAATTGGTACAACACTTACTTGGATGGTTCTGAGTCAATGGAATTTCCTGAGGAGCAATTAAGTCCTTGGGTCCGGACTGAGCGTCAGGGGGTGCAACCACATCTTCCACATTCACCTCCACGCTTCGAAGGGGAGGGTTATAATGAGATGGTCCAGCATGGTCTTGGATCGATGCATGCAAACTTGGGTGTGGTTGATGACGACTAATTCGATGGCTTGACAAATTACGCACGTACACCTCCACCGATTGACATTCACTATTCATGACAATATTCACAAACTTCTCCCAAGATGCCTCAGATGTAATACCAACCAATCAGCTACAAATTCGCCCAAATTTAATATAGTGCATGACTCCTTCAACTGAGATGCTGTCAGTGTTTTCATTTACGTGTAGCACCTCACGAGACCTATCAACCAAATCACTCAACAACGGACGGTCAACAAATAACAAAGTCTCTGTGTCCATCCCAACAAAAGTGACATTCCCAAAATCTCCTTTCTCCACAACTCCTCCATGATGCACGGTGACTATATTCTCCATCTAGTTCATGTCGACCTCATATAAGAAAGATTATTTTCTAAAATTCATAATCCTTATCTATATTAAGCACTAACCTAAAGGTATAGTAAACAAAATTTCTAATTCATATAAATATAAATACTAACATATTATGCCTAAATACCGTATAATATCAAATAAGTATTGATTATTTTAAAAAATATAACTAAATCAGTTTGTTAGATCAAAGAACATCATAAATAGGTCAAATCCATAACTAAATTACCTTGTAAATTGTTATATATAACTAATTGCCTATACAAATAATTAAATTTACTATATATTACCACTAAATTTTTTCTGAAAAAAATTACCAGACGTGGGAGGGGGAGGCCGCCAGAAGGGAGGCAGGCGCAGCTGCCTGCCGGCAGAGGGGCCGCCTAAGCCACCCCCGCCGTCTGCTGCCACGCGCACGCGCGGGCGCCGAAGGCGGGTGACGGGGGCGATGATGGGAGGCGACGGCGGCAGGCGACAGTAGTCGCAGGCAGCAGGCGACAGCGGTCGCAGGCGGTGGGCGCGGGTGACGGTGGGCGCGGCGTTCTGCAGCGGGATGGGGAAGAGAGAGAGAAAAAAACAAAAGGAGAAGAAGAAAAGGAATCCAAAAGCTCGATGCCAAGATCTGCGGCGCCGAGCTTAGCGCCGTGTTCCGAGCTCGGCGCCGAGATCTGCGGCGCCGAGCTAGGCCACGTGGCAGTCCACGTCGTCTTGCCTCGCTGGACTCGCCAAAAGGGTCGGCGCCATGAGATACGGCGCCGAGACGTGTTACCTCGGCGCCGTGTTACGTGGCGCCGAGACCTAGGGTCCATTTGTGCAAATCGTTCTACCAGGGGTCTATTCGTGAAATAAGTTCTACGAAAGGGCTAAAAAACAAAAAAGTCGGGGTAACCGACGGTGCGGACGCAGCCGCGGCAAAGCGCAAGCCGGTGTGGGCGAGAGGAGCGAGATTCCTTTTTTTTGCTGATAGGTGGGTCCCACCTTTTATGGGCCGTCATTTGATCGGGCCGGCTGGAGTGGGGGAGAATTTCAGGCCTCTAATTATACGGGCTGGCCCGGAAAAGGAAGATACAGGGTCAAATTTACAGGCCGGGCTGGAGATGCTCTTAGACCTCTAGAATTGGAGGCCCTCTAAATTTAGTCACCTCACTGAAGTTTGAAACTCATATAGTTTTGTAGGTCAGCCCATAAAAGTGAAATAGAGGCCGGAATTTAGAGGTTCGACTAGAGATGCTCTTAGAGTGGGAAATGACCTCTTTGCCCTCGTTACACATGTGAAAGCCATGCATCTCCCTCCCCTCTATTTGTCACTTCTGGAACAATGATCCCATTGTGTCACACCCGGTTTTAGAAAACACAAACCGAATGCATCTCATATGTGCGCCAGGATCAAGTTTCACACATATGATAGAATCCATGACTACAGAACACAAAGTTACAGCGGAAATAATAAAATAAATACATTACAACGATATTCTAGCAGCGGAAATCTTCAACTCTTCACCACAGGCAGTTGACTGGGGGTTGCGTACGCCTAGCAATCTTCATTGAAGTCACTGAAGAACTCAACATCTTCTTCTCCTTCTGATCCAATGTTTGGCAAGGGTGAGTACACTTATGGTTCATACTCAACAAGTGGGAGAATATGCAAAGCTTTCAAGGAAAGGCTAAGAGTTAAGAGCGGTCAACATTTTAGTTGGTCAAGTTTTATTAGCAAGCACGTGATTACTAAGGTATAAGTATATACCAACCTAATTAATAATATAAAGAGATATATCATCTCACATCATTCGTGCCAAAGCACTCATTCCACAACGAGGAACCACAATTTATTTTCTTCTTCAAGTTTAATTATCATGTGAGGATCCAGGCCATTCATAACCGCGAACACGGCTGTTATAATAGTTTTACACTCTACAGATGTTGTACGCTTTCATCACAATTCGCGTAAAAGCTCCGAAGAACTTTAGACCCAACCATGATGTGCTGATCAGGCACGTACCACACTACCAAGGTGTGACTGCATAGGGACGCTACGAGGCCTTTCCAAAGAATCCCTATATATGTGTGTTTGCTCCCCGATGACCACGGTTACAACGGCAAGGCCTCGCCTTCCGATCCCCGCACCTCCCAAACCGGTAATGCCCCCAAATTCCACCACTAGCAGTGCAAACACAATACACAGTTTATCTAGTTACTTAGCCAAGACCAGAGCCATATGGTACTGTGGTTGTACGGGTAAATCCTAGGTTGCCGCTCCATGTTCCAATTAACATAAGTGATCTTGTTTAACATCATCATCGGAACATGGATATAAATAGCTTGATAAATGGTAACACAAAATTATTATCTTCACGATTAGTGTGAACCATTCCCAAGTTTAGTAGCTAAGCAAAACTACCCAACATAAAGTAAAGATCCAGGTTATCAAAGGGATGGTCAACAAAAACTAGTCATCCTTAATATAGGAACCATCCATATTAATGCAATACATAGCATAAAGTAAATATTAATTAACATGATATTGCATGGGTCAAAAGAGAGTATGCAGAGGGGGAAATCCACTTGCCTTAAATCCTATGAATGTCTGCTAAAGCTCAATTCCTTCGTAGACTTGATCTTCAATGAACTCTTCACAGCTTGATCTTCCAATTCAACTTAAACAACGTCTATCGTCACACGAGCACATACAAGCAAACAAATGCACAGATAAATAAACAGTACACTAAACATGGGCAACAATATTGATCAAGCATGAAAAACGGGTTGTGGTCCGGATAGGGATCGCGAGGACACGAGAAACACTGAGATCGGTGCTAAGGTCGAGAAGATACAACTATCGGAAGATTAATATTATAAAATAAAGCAACGACTATATGCTTCATTAATTTTAATTAATAAACATGTGCAATGAATATTTCAAAGAGATATTCATATTCGAAATAATTCAAGTTAAACTTTTCATAAGAAAAGGCAGAGTAAAGCCTAATCAATTTTATTTATAAATATTATATATAAATTATATCAATTAAACAATTAAATTTTGAAAAGAAATGTATATGAGCATCTAATCAAATAACTTTATTATTTGTGTTCAACTAGTCAATTATAATTAATAAATACATTTATATTCATATTAGTCAAGTTAGCATGTAATTATGAAAACTCGGGTCATAACCTATGTAGCTTTTATTCGTAAAACAGTTGAATAATCATTAACCAAATTGAATTAGTTTATGAAATGACAAGATATAAACCTGACCATATTTTAATTATAAAAGTCTAGTTCAATAATGATTAATCAAATTAACTTTGATTATAAAACATGAAGGTAGAACTATGATTTGCTTTTAATTCAAAGAGCTGGTTAAATTAGAATTAAGAAAATTAATATTTATTTATTTTAAAACATGAAACTTGATATGAGACACTGGTGAACTACACTTTATGCTTTTACAAGACTAACGCAACAGGAACGAGGTTAAACGGAGATCAAACGTGGAATCTATAGGCTAAACCAGGTTCAAGGGCTTAACTGCGAGGAAACAGGGCTTCTAGGGGCTGTTTTGAAAGAAACCGAGGGCTAAAACATAATTACATATGAAAACCTAGGGGCTCACAAGCAAAAAGGGCGGCCAGGGACGGCGGGTTCGAAACCAGGAAAGGTAAGGGGCCTAGACGTGAAGAAAAGGACCTAAGTGGAAATACTTTTGACTAGGGTTGGACCGCGGGTTGATTCTATGGAAACAGAAGGGTTCTTTTGCAAAGTGTCACGGCTGACTCGGGGGAAGGGTGTTTGACTTGGATTGGATCTAATCGTGGCCACCGGATTTAGATCGGGCGGCTAGGGTTTAACTGGGCGACGCTGGTCGCCGGAGACGGCTGGGAGCGGCGGCGCGCGGCGGAGGATCACCGGAGAATGGCGAATCCGGGGCTAGGATTGACGGTTTCGAGCGATTCTTGGCTCTGGAGCAAGATGGGGATGCGGTGGTTCGGTTTTGGGGGTTCGTTGCGAGGATTGGGCGATGGAGACGACCGACGACGATGAACCGCGGCTCGGCTGCTACAGCGAGGTGGCGCGAGCGCGAAAGAGCGAGAGAGAAAGGGAAAAACGACGTGGCGTGTTCCTCACCTCACCGAGAAGCGCTGAAGCAAGCTCTCGTCGAAGGAGAGGTGTCGACCGAGCGGATTGACGACGACAGCGGCGAGCTAGGGTTCGAGCTTGGTGGCTTTGGCGCGGCGGCTAGGGTTTGAGGTCGAGACGAAGGGATTGAAGGAGGAGATGGCGGCACATTAAATAGGCCGAGGAGGGGCCCTAGGCGTGTGTGCCACGCGAGGGAAAGGCGGTGCGATGCGGCTCGGTCTGGCTCGACGGAGGCTGGAGGATGGAAGGAGGTGAGGGATGACAGGTGGGACCGCCGTGTCGGTGAGAGAGAGCGAGAGAGGGAACTGCGGGCTGGAGCTGGGCTGGGCCGTGCGCGAAGGGAGAGAGAGGGAGCTGGGCTGGGCTGAGAGAGAGGAGGAGGTAGACCTGAGCATTGTGGCCCGGCCCTGCCCGGCCCGTGGGCCCGGCCCAAGCCCGGTGGGTTTTGGCCCGCCCACGCCTTCTAATGGGACGGGCGTGGGCAGCCAAAACCAAGCCCGAAAAAAATTCGGGTCGGCCCGAGCCCGCCCAGATGCTTTATTTCATTTATTTTTCAACTAAAAAAGAACGGGAAGCCCGAGCCCGCCCACGGCCTGGCCCGAACCCGGCCCGAAAACTCGGCCCGAACTTGCCCATGGGATGGGCGTGGGCACAGATTTTCGGCCCGAAATAAACTGGGCTTTTTTGCGGCCGGACCCGAATTAGGCCCGGCCCGCAAAATGCTCAGGTCTAGGAGGAGGGGAGTTGGGCCGGCAGGGGAGAAGGTTGGGCCGGGAAGAGAAAAGGGATTTCGAAATGTTGAAACAACAGAGTTGGAATGTTGAAACAGAGGAGAAGAGATGTTGAAACTTCGGTATTGGAATGTTGAACCTTTTAGAAACTTTTATTAAAACTCAAATAAGAAACCAAATTTGAATTATTCAACACTCAAATAAAATGCTCCAACATGAAATGCATTCAATCAAATGGTGACCTTATATTTATTTTAGTTCTTTTTAATAAAAAGAATTTAAATGCCTATTCAAAGCAATATTCCTACAATTTAAATTTGAATTCCAAATAAATTCTAGAAATTTTTAAAAGGTTGCTTTTTTTAACTTGTGATGAAATTCCGGGTGTTACACATTGATGAACTGGTAATTGTAGATGTCGTCATTGCCTTCTAGATTCTTCTTGCAAGTGATGCAAGAGGTCAGGTGATCAACGCCGACAGCGAACCCGGCCCGGGAGCTTGCCGAAATCAAACGAATGATGTTCACTTGTTTGACATTGCCTACTTGCCTAGGTGAGCGGCGTCGGGACCGGACTACAGATCCCCTTAGCAGTGGAACCTGTGGCAAGGCACCGACAATTTGGGATTCAATTTGGAATAAATTTTGGTCCCAGCTGAAATGGGCAAATTTCGGTCAATTTGGGTTGGTTTTCGGATAGATTCCTAGGAATATTCGAATTTTGAGGCATCAAATTCGTTTCGGACCAGACCGAAATGGGTGAAATTCGGTCATTTCGGACCGAATCCCAGAACCCTCTCTGGGGCAGGACAGCGCAGGACATCATCTTCCGAAACTCCAGCTTGGAGTAGCCGCCAGCGCCGCAGACATAGACCATAGTCAGAGAGCTGTAGGATTTGAGGCGCGGGTGCGAGCTGAGCAGGCTGTTGGTGCACGTCCCCGGTGACGGCGTCGACAGGCCTGGCGTGTCGCAGTCCCAGGTCCGTAGCGAGCACGGTGAATGGAGCAGAAGCGCGAGCGGCGGCGTTGCTTTTGCTCGTCGGGCTCCTCGATGACTCGCGGTCGATCGGACGTCGAACCTGACGAAGAGCCACGACATGGCGAAGAGCACGCCGTCAGCCCGGCGAGGGCTTTGCCTCCACCATTGCCGGAACAAGCAAAGTGACGAACAGAGAGGAGGGCAAAGAGGTCATTTTACACTCGATTGTTGACATGGCACATTAATGTGGCAGTCCACCTCGGAAGAGGGACTGAATTCACTCGTAAATATGGAGTTAGAGGATTAAATTGGACTATTTGATACTTTGAGGATGAAGTTGACCCTCAACTAATAGTTTGAGGACCAGCTTGGCTATTTTGCCTATTGATAAATAGTGAGAAGTGGATGAAGTATAGGGTCTCAATTTTAAATTCTCGATTACGACAGTAGTAGTATTTTGTTTTTTTATCATTGGACAGTTCTACTATGATATGTGTGTTTGGATCTGAGAGAGAGCACACACATTTTGATTGTTGCTTGAGTTGAGCTGTATATACGACATTCGGCTCTTTCGGGGCTTTCGGGGCCGGCATTTGGCTCTTTCGGGTTTCCGGTTTTTAGAGAATGAAATCCGAACTAGTACCCGAGAACCGAACTAAAGATGATTCGGGTAACCAAGAAATCTGTTCGGTTTCTCGGTTTGACTAAACAAAACTGAGTAGGATGAGGCACAGCAATTGCTGCCTGCCTCCTCCCAGCCATTTAGCCGGCAGTTGCTGCGCATAGGATGTCAAATGTCAAGACGAGTTGAAGACGAACACATGTCAAGAGCGTGATTAGTTGGCTGCTTTCTCGGCTCATCCAGGCTCCCGATATGCGAGTACACTTGTTTGGATAGCTGAATCGCCAACTGGGCCTGCCCTATGCGGTGCAAATCATGACCACGAGCCTAGGTCCCCACATGCAGAAAATTTTCTTGTATCTACCGGGCCTGGCTAGCGCGAGCTTGGGAGCTGCATGTGGCAGTAGAGCAATGGTACGGGGAAAGTTGGTGAGCTGCCATCCAATCAATTTCTTTGTACGTCCTGGCCACACTCAAAACCAATCAAACGTCTATGTATCCACCGAGCCTGGCCGGTTAGAGCCTGGTTCACCTATGCAAGCCAGGCCAAGTTGAACTAGCAAACCAATCAGGCCCCAAACAGATGAGTTGAAGACGAACACGGGTGCCGCAAATCTCATGGAGAACACAAAGGGATAGGTGTAGGGCTTGGAATTTTGGAGAACGCAAAGGGAGTGGAGGAAGTGGTGCAAACCTTTAGTAGAGGTGTAGGGCTTGGAATTCTTTTTTGGGTCTTTGAGAATTTAAATGTCAAAGACCCAAATGCAAAACATGAAGTGGTGCAAACCTTTAGTCCCACCTTGCTACTAGAAGAGTGGGATGATCAACATAAAAGTGGAGGTTGTCTCTACTCTTCCAAGTCATGGGTACGGAGAGAGAAGGAAAGATCCACACAAGTGCGCTCGCCTCGTCGGGCGGGGCAGGGGCGCACGGTGTGAATGGTCTGCCAAAATCTGGTCCCTTTCCTTGCGGGGCGTCACTTCCTTTTGTAGTTTTCATTTTTGTTAATTGGTCATTAAGTCTACAAGATATGGAACTCTAACCGACCGAGATCTGATCAGCTTCTAAATTGGATCAGATTCAACCACGACACACCAGATTGTGGGCGATGTGGGCTATGCGACTTCTCTATATATGTGACCCATCGACCTCTGCCAAAGACACATCTCTTTGGGCCTAGGGTTTTGCCTTTCTCGCTGTTACGCTGCCTTCATAGCCTGCCTCATCCCGAGCACCAACGAATGGGGAAGCCGGTCTCTGGAACTAATCGTGTTCGAGATCCTGCATCAGGAGATCCTGCACCGTCTTCATTTCAACCGTGTCGTTCGTCTTCCCTACGGTTTTCCTTTAGTACATACATTGTGTTTTAATCATGTTTCTAAGATCATGGTTACATTGTTTGTACTGCCTAGTCTGCTAGAGAATTGCATGCTAGGATTGTTTATCGTCATGTTTAATCTAATTTGGAAACTAAACTTACAATTGTCTGTATTTCTAACAATCTAAAAACTTTATTGTTGGCAATCTGTTGATTTATCAATGTCTAGTTTTGCTGAGTCACTGAGGCCAGAAAAGTTTTTTGGTGTGAACTTTAAGATCTAGAAGTCCAAGATTCGCCTCTGATTTACTGCTATGCACATATGAGACATGAGTATAGATGTACATTTGGCTCGCAGCCCAGTGGCCCGTCCAGAAGCCCGGATTTTTGGTCCGGTCCAAGCCCGACCCGGCCCGGTTTTTTATGGGCCCGGGCTAGCTCGGCCCGTTACCTGATGCCGGGCCTGGGCTGTCACCTCGGCTTGCAGGCCAGCCTGGCCTGGCCCGCTGGAAAGAGGATGGCACGGTTAGGGCCCGGTCCCTCCTCCATTCAAGGCTCCTATCCATGTTCAATATTTTGATGATATTAACTCAACAACGTGGATGAAATATATTAACATCATTTGAGACTCAAAATGTTGACACTGCACATATAAGATGCTGAAGTAGAAATCAAGAAATGTTGAAACTACAAATTTAGAATATTGAACACTGAAACTTTGGATTTTTTTCTATTCACGAGCTATGGGCCAGCCCGGCATGGTTTTTGTGCCCGGGGTTTCCGAGCTGGCCCAGCCAGAAAATGGCCCGCAGGCCCGGGCTTGGGCCGTCGCGTCAGCCCGTAGGCCAGCCCGGTCTGGCCCGGTGGGAGGTAGGGCCAGGCCTGGCCCGACCCGGTTTTTACCGGGCCGCCCAATTGTACATCTATAGACACGAGACTTGGTATGCCTGAGGGCGAACTAACTGTTGAACAACAGAAAAAGTTCAACTATGCGAATAATCTCTTCGTGGGATGTATCATAAGCAATCTATGTGACGGGATAGTCTGTGTCTACATAGAAGAGACAGATGCGAAGGCACTGTGGGATGCTCTGGTTGCCAAGTATGGCGCAACAGATGCAAGCAATGAAGTGTACCTCATGGAAAGCTTCCATGACTACAGGATGGTTAACGACCGTTCTATAGTGGGACAGCCGCATGAGGCGCAGTGCATTGTCAAGGATCTTGACCTCCTTAAGTGTCCTATTCCCGATAAGTTTGTGGCTGGATGTATTATTGCAAAGTTGCCTTTCTTATGGAGGAGCTTTGTCACAACTCTAAAACACAAGAGATAGGAAATATCAGCTGAAAACCTGATAGCATCTCTTGATGTTGAAGAGAAGGCTCTGAAGGAGGATGCTACTGAGAAGGGAGATCAAGGTCAGTCCAGCGCCAACATGGTCCAGAAGTTCTCGCGTGGCAAAAGCAGCAGCAGCAGCAACAACAACAACAACAATGGGAGAAACATAAGCCCATGAAGACTATTGCATTCAAGAAGAAGAAGAATAAGGTTGAGCTGAAGTGTTTTACTTGTGGTGAGCTGGGACATTTCTCCAATGATTGTTTAGATCGTGCAAACCGCAAGGGAAACAAAGCTAAGGAGCCCAAGGATGTTAACACGGTGATCATTGGCAACACTGATGGGTAGAGTTTGAAATGGGGAAGGCGAGGCTAGAGCGTAACGGTCGCAACTGAGTTTATGGGAGGAGAAAAAATAGGGGACGGGGGGACGGGAGGGGGGGGATGGTTTGGCCATTTGGGGGAAAAGGCAACGGCTACTTTTTGGGTCTTGCCAGGAGTAGCCTGCCTGCAGTTGCGGGTTTGTCGAGGTGGATCGGATTTGATGGGCCAGCTATGTCGTGAAAGTACTTTTTACTTTCTATTTATCCCCCTCAAATAACATGCTTGCCAGAAAATTACTTTTTCACCTTTTCTATTTATCTCCCTCACATAACACGCATCCTAGGAAAAAAAAGTACTTTTTCTCTCTTTTTACGAACACAGCCTAAAGCATGGAGCCTCTAAAAACAAATGGACCAGTGCCGATGGAATCTAGTAGCTCTCGAACAATGTTAACATCGTACAAGATCATTTTGCCATTTTATACCGGAGGCCTTTAAACGTCCATGATAGATTTATTACCATCAAAGCTTAGACAAGAGTCATCTACAGGACTTTGCCAATCCATCACTGGGTCAATCTTGTTAGTACTTTACCTCTGCGAATTGACCCGACCTTTTTTTCCCCGTTTTCAAATCAGAGCACTGAGCCCGTGAAGAAGGCTTGTAGTTTTTGATGGGCCGATAACCCACACATCACATAAGTAGCTGGCTGAGCAGGCCCATTCGCATAACGCGCATAACAAAACTGATAGCTACACAGCGGCGAGCCTTTTTCCATCCCGTGAGGCCCACCACAGATACGGGACCAGCCAGGCCGCAACAGCGCAGCGCGCAGTACGCGGCGGAGCGTGGGGTACGGCCGGCCAGCGCGCCGCGGGCCCCGGTGAGGGCCCACTAAATCTAATGAGCAACGGAGGGACCCAGTGCTCTCGCCCGGGGGGAGTGGGTAGCTAGGCAGCTAGCTGGCTGTGTCCCTCGGGGCCCACGTGCCTCCGTGGCACCTGCCCGCCGTGGCGCCCTGGACGGCCGGCGCCACGTGTGCGCGTGAGCTCTCTCCGCCGGAGCTGCTGGTCCATGGCGTCTAGTAGTAGTACCGGGAGTGGAGAGTGTCATTGACATGGGGTTCAACGGGTGCTGCTCGACTGAAGATTTCTTGTTGACTTTTGCATAATTGCATCGCATATTCGCATGCCTCGGTGCTCCGTGTCAAAAGGTTTTCTTTAAGAAAGAAAAATCTGCTGCCGTACGTTACAGCGTGACCTGGATCGGACCTGCGTAGGCTCTCTCAACCTGAATCACACAAGTCGTCGCAAACCCCGGATCGACGACAGTCTGTCACGGCCCTGAACAAACAAACACTCAGCTTGTCGTCACCGAAGTACATCCCAATCCCATAGTCCACTCCAGTCCAGTCGAGTCCAGCCTTTTCCTTGCTCCCTTTTGCAAGCGTATCCAGTCCACTGCATGCCTGCATGCAAACAACAATGCAACAGTCAACACTGTAACGTTAACGTATATCCCGGGCTACACTACATGCCAAGCCATCTTTCGCCGCCTCTGGCAGGAGCCAGTAGAAGCAGACGCCCGCGGCTGGCATGCCAAGCTCGATCGCAAGCGCGTCCGCTTCGGCAATGCGGACAAGGCGCATTTCGCCCACCGGCCGCGCAGGCTTGCCGAACCGAGCATGGGTGCCGGAGGGTGGGTACAGACAGGGACGGGCACGGCCGGAAGCGGCAAATGACTTCGACTCCCTTCGCTTCCACACGTCCGAATCCACTTTGATCTGTCATCGTTGTCGCGTCGCAGTGGTTAACATGGGTCGTTATGCGTGCCCTTGTTGCTCTGTTGCTTGCAGCATGCCCACAGACTTGGATGTTGCTGTCGAGAGAGAGTGGAGAAGGCATGGACGGACTCGCAGCTTCACTGTTGGGCGGTCAAAGCGAATTCAGACCGTAAGCTAGTTCATGAACCGTGAGGCCGATGCCTTCTAACCCCATTAATTTGTAGCCCGAACAAGAGAACGACTCGACACGCCACTATTTTTGGTTTGGGATTATCTCCGTGTACAATAACAGACCTTTTTTTGACTTTGCGTTGTCCACGTTTTTTTTTTCTCAACAATGGTATCACTACATGCCAAAATATAAATGTGCTTTGTTCTTCATTCTGTTTGCATTTCTCGATGGCGATTATGACACTGTCTTTATCTTTTATGAATTATATGTACACGCATAAGAAATTATTTTGTACTTTTTTTTATATGAAAGACGACTTCTGAGTCCATTGCTAAAAAAAAGTATATTATTTTGATTGTGCTATGGGTCCAACTGTCCATGCATAAACATTGTCTGCAATAAGTTATAGAAGACATAAGTTTAAAAGATTTTGCTAGTCTGTTTGTTCGAAAAAAAAATATGTCTAATTATCAATTGCATTATTTGTTTCACTACTTGAATCATTTAAAGTATACATGTAACCTTGTGTTGAGATATTCCTCATAAATAGATTTAATCTCAAAACAAGTTTCAGTCTGAAATAAACAACTTTTATGTTTACACTTCATCAAATGATATCTTGTTTTATTATGTGTGAATGATATAATGTCTCACTAGTGGTAAACTTATTCAATTTTCAATAACTTACACATTTGAAGTTCAATCAACAGTCGCCATGGAGTTAAGGGAAATGAAGTCGTGGAAATAAATTCTGTTAAATACCATGACAAAATCTCTGCAAAATTCTTTTCCTATTTGCTTCTTCCATGCTTTTATAACCCAAACTTGAGGTATAGAAGACCCGACTTTTGGAGGTTAACTTGATATTGATGGTGGCTTACTTTTTAGGATACAACACACATGTATCAAACCACCTTGATTTTTCCATGGATTCCAAATAAAAATAAGTTTCAAACTTTAATATGGGTGAACATATCTAGTGTATTTCGATTAAATTTAATGACTATGCTATGAAACAAACAATATATGATAATATATTATGTCATAATATCTAGGGATTTTTTTACCACAATATAATTCTAATGCTACTGGCTATGCAAAAAAATTCCACATTTTGTTGCATGCAACTCGCCAACTTCAAACGATAAATCTGATGCTATATTAGTACTCCTCCCCTACTATGAAAACCAACATTACTATATTAAGATGGTAACATAAATAGTAGAATCTTAATGCATATTAAATGATTGCTAAAGTATGGAAAAAATTATTAGCATGATATTGTAGTGTCATTCATGGATGGACAAACCTGACAAGCCTATTTTGTAAAATCTGTTGGCATTAAAATCCAACATAATCAATAACAATTATTGTTAGAATCATACTTGACATATAGTAGCTGGCGTTGATCCATAGTCTATAATTATATACATTACAAAATTGAGGCTTCAATGTTGATGCTGCTGCAATTTGGGAAATGTTATTAGCATGAATAATGTAGTTATCCAAATTTAATAAACCAAACCTATAATTTATCAAGGAGTTCACACATAATAATAATTTATTGAAATGACTAAAAATAAAATTAAATGAATATTAGATTTATAGAAAACATATCCACGAAAGGATGGTTGCAAGCATCAATGTTGCTGAAAGTAAGTCATGGAAGGTATGAGTTTGTGAGATGTTATTTTAAATAAAACTTTTATGCTCACGGGAACATGTTTGTTTTTAAACCAATGTCGTGCCTGACTTTTATGTTTCATGCAAAGGATGATGAGTCTATTTATGAATTAGGTGTATTTGAACTACTTGCATTATTGAAAATACATGTAAGCATTTTGTTGGCATATTTATTATAATGGGATAGATGTAAAATATAATATTGTTTTATTTTTAAAACCAATACCTTATATGCCTGTAAGTTTAACCAAACAAGATATTCTTTAGTATATATATGCAAATGACAACATCCATTACATGAGTGGAATTAGTGGAAGTTTTATTTCCTCGTCAATAGCTCACACATAGGAAGTTCAACCAATAGTCATATGGAGTTAAAAAACATGGAACAAAAACATTGCATTGTAGTACATAAATCCTGATCATATTGCTTCGTCTTCTTTGTTCGTCCTTTGTTAGCACACATGAGGCACACAAATTTCATTTCGGCCCATCTTCTTATTTTCATATTTAATTAATAACTTTGACCTCCATATTTGGTTCATTGAATCACAAATGCAAGTAATGGGTCCAACTTAAGGGGACTAATCTTGATGGGGGCAAACTATATGGAATATGACACATGGAGCAAACACATTCCATTTTACAAGGAATCCAATAGAAAATATATGTTGATGAACATATATGTTTTATGATTCAACTGTATTGCAAATAGGTCTATTAAAGCATAAAATATTAATATGCTAGTTTAATAGTGCATCATCACACACAATGCTAGATGATTTTTAAAGTAGCCATGATCAATTATTAAGTACACTCAAGAGGAAGAAAATAAAGATAAATACATTATAAACTAGTAGAATAAATTATTATGACGATTCATTTTATCATCATAGCTAGCCATTTTTTTCATCACAATTCTTAAATTAGTATGCTAGTTAATAGGGACATAAATATAGTATGAATATAATTCTATGTTGGTTACTCATCCCTAGTACGAAAAATCAAGATTGTCCTATTAAAATGGAAAAAAGTTTTAGAAAGTAGAAACTTAATGCCAATATTAAATGTTTGCTAAACTACAGATTTTTTAGCAAGATATGCCTAGAGTTGTATGTGGATCGAAAGAAAAAAGAATCATACCTGTTAAGACTCTATGGCCAGAGTGTCTCCATTTGTTGGCATCCGAATCCAACATAATTAATTTAAATATTTTAAGAATTAGATTTTGTGTATTGTTGTTGGCATTTATTCATGATATGCAATTATATCTTAAACAATATAAAAGATGCAATAGTGACGCTAACTTTTTTCTCTTAAAGTATAACACCTATAGAATCAAAATTGTAATAATAATAAAGTTTTGTCATGTGAAATCCAATGATATATTTTATATAAAAATGTATAATATGTTAACATGATTCTTTACTAAAGATTATAATATTTTTTATTAGATCAATAAGAAAGACTGATATCATAATGATATTTTATTTTGTTCATATGCTATGGCTACTAAAGAGAATGTTTCTTTTTATATGTAAGAAACAATAGATAGTTTGACTACTGAAGGTACCCATCCTACATAATGAATATAGTGATGCAAAGAAAACTAGAAGAAAGGTATTAAATCCTAAGTCGCATAATGTTTTAAAATTTTCATATTACACTCTAACTATTACAAACTTCAAACTAGAATTGAAGAGTCATAACTCAATTATAGAAAATATAGAAATAGTTTAGATCAATGCGCAATGTTATGGATAGTTCTTTCATTAGTTCACACCTTGCAAAATTCCTAAATCTGGTTTCATTAATAATATGTTAGTATCCCCAATGTTCATGAAACAAGAATTAATATTACAGAAATTATACATCAAGGGAAATTGACACATGTAGTTAATAAAATATTTTTGACAATGATTTTAGCAATCTTTCTCTGCTAGACGTGCTATAGATTCCAAAAAGAATTCATAAACATAAAAATGATACAACTTTACGTTTACAAAAGAGCATAGTCCTCTATTCTTGAATATATGGCACCATTGACTTTTTTCTTTTGACTATTTGTATTTTATACAAAAAATTATTCAAGTACATAAGTATACTTGTTGAATCCAAAGTATATCAATAATATACGTAAGTAGAGATACCCATTTTACGATATTTAACAAATAAACTAACTAAATGTTGTTGGTCAAAGTTGAAGTAAAAAAAGTCAATGGTGTCATATATTTAAGAATGGAGGGAGTGCAATTTGAATAGGGATATAAGATTGGTGGTGGCGCATGTCAACAAAACATGTTACTTAGTTTACACGAAAAGTTACAAAATTAGTTATATCATTAGAAGCGTCCTCTCAATAAGGGGTCAATCTGATTATCTATTACCCAAATCACATGTAGAGCTCCAATATATTTATAAGTATGACACATCATTCTTCATATTTATATTATGAAATTAATTGTAAATCATGTAAAATTATAATGATACATAACTTCCCAGTTGTATTCACAATCATGTAGCATTGATGGTCAAATTCTTGATACGGAATTCGGCTCGAACAAAAGGTTGAAATATAGTTAACGAGCATTTAAACAATGTGCCGCCAATTCACATGTAGAGGTGTGGCTATGTTTATCGATATTAATTAAGCATTGCATAGTTCATCTTTAGGTCATTCCATTCGAATGGAAACTAATGGAACATTTAGCAAATCTTATCCATGATTCGCATATTAAGTTCTAATACTTGGTTCTACGGTTAGCAAGAAACACGATGTGATATTAATGGCACACGATTATGCGTGGATAAGAAACGTACGAGCAAATTTACGTTACCTGCTTAGATTTCCGACAGGAATATACGTGCAAATTTATGTTACAAGATTAGATGTTTGCAAATATTAGAAAAAGGACATATAAATTTACGTTAGGAAATTAGGTGCCCGCGCACAATAAAACGGTAATTTTTAATTTACGTTACAGAATCAGATATCCTTGGATAAAATCATGGACACCATGGAGAAAAATAGCAAACGTCTTAAACTCTCCGTTCCCGAATCCTGGTGCTATAAATCCCAACGCCGAATGCTACTGATTTAAACAAACATTACGCGGATTAACATAGCTATAGTTGATCATTGTGAACTCCAAATTCACCCAAGATAGCGTCATATTCAATCATCACCACTCGATCAAAATCACTCCATGCATGGACGTTCAATGCAATGCCATATACTAGGCTATGTATTTCATTTTGAAAACAAATAAAATCCTATTAAAAACAAATGTACACAGCCAGCCATGGAATGGAAGGAGTAGTTTGCGGGTGGAGTGAGGGAGGGGAATCTGGCGAGGAAATGCGGCATGCAGACCCGACCCGTTTGGCCTTAAATGGCTCCAGCTGTTCCCATCCAAACCCAACAGAGGGGACTGTAGAGAGAGAAAGAGAGTGGTCATGGCCTCGCCGGGCGCCCTCTGCCCTGCCCTGCCCTGCCCTGCTTAAAAACCTCTCCCCTTAATTCGCTCGCACCGGTTACTACTACTACTGCTCCTGCTCCTACTTCACACCACTCTCCCCTCTCCCTGCCATTGCAGGAGGAAGAAAGATTGGCAGGAAACATCAGTTCATAGACCAACCAAACCAAAGGCCCTCCAAGCCGCGCTGCCAAGGAGAGAGAGAGAGAGAGAGAGAGAGAGAGAGAGAGAGAGAGAGACGTCGACGACCGCAGCCACCAGCAAGTGGAACCGCTGCTGCGCAGACGGGAGAGGAGGAGGAGAGAGAGAGACAAGAAAGGAAACCAGGTGGAAGCAGAGGGGGGGAATGGCGTGAAGCATGGCTGGATCCAAGGTTTCTGCCTATTCCGCAACGTTGCTCTCGAGTTGGAAGGCGGCTACCACTCCGGCGCTCCCTTCCTCCTCGTCGTCGTGTATAAATAAGACCGAGGGCCCAGCAGCAGGACACAGGCCGCCCCACTTGAGCACAGGCACAGCACAGAGATCTCTCCTCCTCCACCACCTACAGCTGTAGAGAGAGACAGCCAGCGAGCGCGAGCTAGTAGCAATGGACTTCGGCGACGAACCCGAGGGCTCCGAAAGCCAGCGCCAGCGGAAGCGCTACCACCGCCACACCCCTCGCCAGATTCAGCAGCTCGAGGCGTACGCTCTCTTCTTCTTCTTCCTTCGATTAATCTACCCTCTCCCTTGTTTATTAATTTCGATCCCTTTATTTGTTTGGGCCCATGTCGTCGTCGTCTTCGTCGCCGGCGTCGTCATGATTGAGTTGATGGGATGTAATAATAATAATAATGGTGCTCATCGCCCGTGACCCGCAGGATGTTCAAGGAGTGCCCGCACCCCGACGAGAACCAGCGCGCCGCCCTCAGCCGGGAGCTCGGCCTGGAGCCGCGCCAGATCAAGTTCTGGTTCCAAAACCGCCGCACCCAGATGAAGGTACATGCTACGAATGATGCGTCGTCTTCTTCGTTTGAGTTCCGTACTTCCATTTCGATCTTGGCTTCGTTTTCTATGGATGGATTCTTGATGCTGCGTGTGTGTGTGCAGGCGCAGCACGAGCGGGCGGACAACTGCTTCCTGCGCGCGGAGAACGACAAGATCCGGTGCGAGAACATCACCATGCGCGAGGCGCTCAAGAACGTCATCTGCCCCAACTGCGGCGGCCCGCCCGTCGCCGAGGACTACTTCGACGAGCAGAAGCTCCGCATGGAGAACGCCCGCCTCAAAGAAGAGGTAATACTACCAAAAACTACGCACGCGACGTCCTCGCCGCCATCCTTTTCTTCCCTCTTCTCTTACTGTACATTTATTTATTATTTATTTATTCTCCTATGACGTCGTCTCTGAGACTCTGATCGATGGATGTTCATGCTCTTCCTTGGCAGCTGGACCGGATGTCGAGCATCACATCCAAGTTCCTCGGCCGTCCATTCACGCAGATGCCACCGGTCCCACCCATGTCCGTGTCATCGCTGGACCTGTCCATGGGCGGGATGACGGGGCTCGTCGGCGGCGGCGGGCCGTCGCTGGACCTCGACCTCCTCGGAGGGTGCTGCTCGTCGGCGGGGATGCCGTCGTCGTCTTTCCAGATGCCGGCGCCGGTGACGGACATGGAGCGTCCCATGATGGTGGAGATGGCGGCGCGCGCCATGGACGAGCTCATGCGCCTCGCGCAGGCCGGCGACCAGCTCTGGGTCAAGGGCGGCATGGCGATGATGCCCGGCGGGGACGACGAGAGGGAGACGCTCAATGTTGCCAACTACGACAGCCTCTTCGCCAACCCCGGCGCCGCGTTCCGGGCGCCGGACATCAACGTCGAGGGCTCCAGGGACTCTGGGCTCGTCTTCATGAGCGCCGTCGCCCTCGTCGACGTCTTCATGGACACCGTACGCGTTCGTTCCTCCTTCGCTTTTGTTTGCTTGCTTTGCTCCCGTCAATGGCGAATATATCCTTGATGAGATGATTGATTTGGTGTCGTTTTGGATTGGTTGCAGAACAAGTGGATGGAGTTCTTCCCTGGCATCGTGTCCAAGGCACACACCGTCGATGTCCTCGTCAACGGCTTAGGTGGCAGGAGCGAGTCTTTGATCATGGTAATGCCGACCGGCTCCGAATCTTTATTTGGAACCAATGGTGATGCTTCTCGTGATCATTGGAAGAAGAATTAAGTTAGCTAATGGCGTCATTGTCGTGGTGCAGATGTACGAGGAGCTGCACATCATGACGCCGGTTGTCCCGACGCGCGAGTTCAGCTTCCTCCGCTATTGCAAGCAGATCGAGCAGGGGCTCTGGGCCGTCGCCGACGTGTCCCTCGACGGGCAGCGCGACGCGCACTATGGCATGCCGTCGCGGTCGCGCCGGCTCCCGTCGGGGTGCCTCATCGCCGACATGTCCAATGGCTACTCCAAGGTCACGTGAATTCCTGCTGCTCCTGCTCCACGTGCACGTGCATTGCCCTGTGTGCTCTCGCGGTCGTGTGCTACAATGGCGGTGGTGTGCCTCCCTGCCTGACACTGACACGTTAATGTTTGTTCTTTGCAGGTGACCTGGGTCGAACACATGGAGATGGAGCAGATGCTCCCCATCAACGTGCTCTACCGCAACCTAGTCCTCAGCGGCGCCGCCTTCGGCGCTCACCGGTGGCTCGCCGCCCTGCAGCGCGCCTGCGAGCGTTTCGCTTCCCTCGCCGTGCTCGGCGCCTCTCACCACGACCTCACCGGAGGTACACGCACGTTCAAACGCCCAAGCCATCCATCCATTGATGTTGAAAATTATTCAATACATAAAACCTGATGGTTGTTTCATGTTTGGCAGTGACGCCGGAGGGGAAGAGGAGCATGATGAAGCTGTCGCAGCGGATGGTGAGCAGCTTCTGCGCGAGCCTGAGCTCGTCGCCGATGCAGCGGTGGACGCTGCTCTCGGGCACGACGGACGTGAGCGTGCGCGTGTCGACGCACCGCAGCGCCGATCCGGGGCAGCCCAACGGCGTCGTGCTCAGCGCCGCCACCTCCATCTGGCTTCCCGTCGCCGGCGACCACGTCTTCGCCTTCGTCCGCGACGAGAACTCCCGCTCCCAGGTAACAATATTACAATGCAAACCCAATTCGTCGGACGGCCGCATCTATCGTGCTCGGTCATTTAACGCTCACGCCTTGATTGTTGTTGTTTGATGCTGTGCCTTTGCCATTTGCTGCGCCGCAGTGGGACGTCCTGTCGCACGGCAATCAGGTCCAGGAGGTGTCGCGGATCCCCAACAGCTCCAACCCCGGCAACTGCATCTCCCTGCTCAGAGTGAGTGAACGAGCAATCAAAATCAAACCAAACCATCTTTATTTGCTTTGATCGTTTTCATTAACGCGATCGAATTCTGCTGTTTCTTTCTTTAGTGACGTATACGGTACGGTGCGATTTTATTTTTTGATTGCAGGGGCTGAATGCGAACCAGAACAACATGCTGATCCTGCAGGAGAGCTGCACGGACGCGTCGGGGTGGTCGCTGGTGGTGTACTCGCCGATCGACATCCCGGCGGCGAACGTGGTGATGAGCGGCGAGGATCCGTCGGGGATCCCGCTGCTCCCGTCAGGCTTCGCCATCCTTCCCGACGGCCGGCCGGGGGGTTCAGGCGGCGGTGGCGGCGCGTCGAGCAGCAGCAGCGCCGCCGCCGGAGCAATGGCGGGGGCGCCGCCGGGATGCGTGGTGACCGTGGCGTTCCAGATCCTCGTCAGCAACCTCCCGTCATCGAGGCTCAACGCTGAGTCCGTCGCGACGGTGAACAGCCTCATCGGCACCACCGTGCAGCAGATCAAGGCGGCGCTCAACTGCGCCGGACCCTGAATCGATCGATCCATCGATCGTCTTCGCCTCCGACTCCGACCACCACCGCCATGCCAGCCGTCGCCCACAGTGACTGACGAGAGTTGGTTGGCTCGTTTGAATGCTCGCATTCATGGAGTCCACCTGCCGCTGCTCCCGGAGCTGACGCAGCTCTCTCACTCTCACTCACTCGCCATCGACCCATCCATGATCCATCAACAACAACGCCATAACAGCTCTCTCTCTCCTTTAGATTCGGTGTCGTTTTCCTTTTGCTTCTTCCCTTGATTAAATTTGCAGGATTCGTCGAGTTTTTTTTTTCTTTTTGCTTAGAAGAAGACATTCGTTCGAGCGCCAAAGGAAAGATCCATCGAAGGCTTTGAGGCTGAGGGAGTCAAGAACGCACCATGCTACCCTTGTCCCATTCCTCTCGCTGCAGCCATGCATTTTTTTTTCCTCACCAGTCCACCACCACAGCTCTTCTATGCATGTCCATTTATCCCTGTCAGCTCGCCATTGTCGTTGGTGCCGCAGCAGGGGATGAATGGTGCGGGTATTGACTTCTGTCCATTAATGTAAAGCCTTCAATGAACATTCATTTCTGTTATAAATGGAAAGGAAAAAAACACAAGTTACTTCTGGTAAAAAAAAAAAAGCTGTGAGATGTGTTCATGGCCCCCTGTCCCCCCGTGCTCGCTTCCTTTTTCCGGGCGATGCTATTGCTGGACTACGCTTCGTAGAATCGTAGTAGACTAGTAGGCCGGTTGTTCGCCTTGCTCTCGGCCTGTCGTCGTATCGTTGTCGTCATTTCATCGGTGACACGGTGACATGAGCTGCGGGTGGCACGTCCCCGGCGGCGGCGGCGGCGGCGGCGTTCGTCCGCACGGCGGCGGAGGCGGGCCGATTTGGACGCGGCGGCGGAGGCGCGCGACGATTCAAGTGCGCGCAGTCTGAAGTGGGTGGCGCTGGCAAGACACCACACACCACCGTTAATAGGGTGGTTGGCTCGGCTGGCTGTGGCCGGGCCGCCCAGCCCCCCCGGGATCAAGGCAGGCTACAGCCTATTTACTACGGCACCGTGATGGGATCGGCACCTCACGCACGCACGCACGCAGCCGGCACGGAAGCCGTCGTCCACGGTGTGGTGTTGCATGCATTGGGCCCATGAGATGGGGGGTGAGGTCATGGACAGACGAGATCTTCGACCGAGAAAAAATAGAAAAAGATTGGCAACTTGTGAAACTAAAACAGGCCTGAAAAAAGAGGATGGACCAAGAAAGAAGAGGGCTGACTATGACTAATAACCTTTTCTTCTATTCTGCATGGTGATGGGCCAATGTCATGCAAAAAAGATATGGATCAACAAAGGTAATGTTGCAATCACGGTCGGTGGATATTATCCGAGATGACAATAGATGCACGCTAGGTCGGTGCATGTCATCCGAGATGACTAGAGATTGGAGATAAATGTTTGGGATCAGGAAATGCTATGGCGGTTGGTTGTGATACCGTAATGTAGAAAGCGTGCTAGGTATGTAGCCATGTAGGACACGTGCGAAGGAGACAAACAGTGTCGAAAAAAGAGCGACAAGAAGTGTCAGGGATTATGAATTGCATCTCAAATACAGAAGTGAGATAGCTTTATGGTATGATAAAAAAATGCAAGACATGATCGTTACATAAAAAAAAAGGCTCGACATGATCCTTGTATGTAATGTGAGGAGGACCGTACCTAAACTATCCTATCAATGATGTAGCATTCCAAAATTTGATTGTTCAGGCCAATGCAGAGAAAACTGTACTTCAAAACAACAGCAGCCCGGTCCACTTTCAACTCCCAAATTTTGTGAACACGCTAGTACTCTAGATTCCAAGGTGGACACTTCAAAAATAAAAAAATCCTAAAAAAATCTCACAAAAAAGAGAACATCCAGCCATCGGTCCAACAACTCTAATCACAATAGCCATTGGATCTGTGATCTTTTCTATAAATTATCCGTATTTACTATTATGAAAATAGGCTAAAGTAGCCCCTAAACATCTCCCTAAATTACTCACTTCTATCATTATAAAAATAATTTAAAGTAACTCCCTAATTTTGATGTAAATATCAGCTATGCCATTATAAAAAAAATATCAAATAACTCCCCAAAAAATTATACCAATTATGTCGTTTATTAAAAGTTAAATAACCACTTAATTTGAATATAATTATATATAGCTAGAACAAAATCTTAAAATATATATAGTTCTAAATTACTATGTCTGTAGTTTTTAATATATTATATATGTTATTATCATATGAAAATAATGCTGATAATATGTGTCACCATGCATTCATATTTGTGGGTCTGGAAGAGATAAAAATAATAACTTTTACGTTTATATAGAACAAATAATGGGTTAATTAAGTTCATATCAAACAATGTGATGCAAAATGGAAAATAAATATTGTGACTAATAATGTATATTAGACTACTATTAGAATATTTAACATAGATGAAAGAGAGCCTCATATAGATATATAATTGTTAACTATTTGTAATTAGCTCGTGCGGTAGCACTGGTTGATAGACCAATAAAACTAATTGCATAACCCCTAAGCTAATTCACGACACGAATTTATTAAGCCTAATTGGTCTATCATTAGCACATATCTACTACAACACCACATTGTCAAATCAACGACTAATTAGGCTTAATAGTTACATCGCGTAAATTAATCTCCATCTGTGTAATTAGCTCACTAATAGATTTATAGTTAATACTTCTAATTAGTAACTAAATATTCGATCCGACAAGGCTAAACTTCATCTAAGAGGGATCCAAACACGGTAGGTATGCATTTGTGGAAACTTGAACTCGAACCACGCAGGCAGGTTGCAGGCAGCCGAGCACCCCGACCCCCGGCCGGCCCTCCCACACCTCCCGGCCTTTTACTCGTGCCGTTGATGTGCGCGCGCTGCCGGCACAATCCTCCTCCGCGGACACGCTTGATGGCGCGCCACCAGCTTCCAGGCCGTCCGGCGCCGGCCCCGGCCGCGCGCGCGCGGGACCAAAAAATAAGTCCCGGCCACCTACTCCAGATCGCCACGCGCTTTACCAATATACTCCTATATAAAGTGCCAGCCACCAGTCCTTGATCCAGTGATCCCGACACCACTGGCGCTCACTACTCGCGTGTGCGTGTCACGTCACCACATCCCTTGCCCCGGCCCGGTTGGCCGCTCTCAGACACCTCCCTCCTGCTACATGCAGTGAGCACAAACTCGCACAGCAAGGCATGCGACTCCGCCGTAGCCTGAGCTCCTCGTACAGTTAGTAGGTCACATCGAATCATCGACCAAGAGGCTGCGTAAGCCAGCCATCGGCCAGGGTGACGGTGACGTCACGCGATCGACACGAGCAAGGTTTCTCTGGGCCGCGTGGTTTTTGCTGGAGAATATGTGTACGACGGTATTGAATGGGGGGCCTTAAATTTGCCATACTGTTGCAGCAGCGTAGAGCTCGTAGTTGTCATTACATCCCCCTTGCCCATCTTTTTCGTTCCGGCGCGCGCTCCCCGGCCCGGATTCCTCACGCATTTGAATGCCCCGGAGGCCGGAACGGCAGATTTCCGTGCTTGATCCACCATCTATCCTCTGACATAAAATCACATAATTGCTCAGATTTATCATGATTTGCCGTTCTTATTCGAGTTATTATATCTTGATCATCAATTCCAGGCTGCTTGGAGCAATGATAGCTAGCTAGCCAGCCGGCCTATTTTTTATTTTGATAGAAAAAGACCTGATTAAATTGTGTTAGCGAGAAGAGAGAGACAGACAGAGTAATGGCTGTCGATCGATGCAGCGCATTGCATGCGAATCACATCACACGGCCGGCGTACGCTCCAACTAGAACACTGTTGCGCAACATGGGTGTCGACGAGAACCGCAAAAACTGGCGAAACACTGCCACACGCGTAGTCGGGTACGGACGATTTGCCTTGCCCTGTGAAGCTTGTCACAGATCGCGGCGTGCAAGCGCGCTGCCTAGCTTGCTGATGATGGCTTTTCGGCCCAGTGTCAGTGACCATCGGCGATCGGGCGAGGAGAAAGTGGAGTCCCATTCAGTGGCCGTAGCTGGTTGGTGCAGGTAAAGGGATTTTTTTAACCCTTTTCTTATGAAAATTTAAAAATAATCCCGGAACATTATTTACACGGCGTGGCAATTAGCCGCTGTCGTAGCACATGCAGTGATGCGGCAGCACTGTCTAACACTACAACCTTAACGTGCTATTGTGTTGAGAGGGGGATACATTCCCAAGGGTGTGGGGATTGATTCCCCTTTTGCTTTTCCCATCCACCAAAAATATTGAATTCGGGGAGTTTTAGGGGGGAGAAGGTCCCACGTGGTAAGCTTCCGCGACATGGCGCGTGCCGTGGCAGCTTCTGGCCACGTCATTGTCACGCCTGGCGTGGAAGCATTGCCACAACACCAGCTAACTACCGCGGCCCGGCATGATAAAAAGGTTGGTCATGCCTAGCAAAAAAAAGTTAAGGGAGGTTTTTTTTATATAAATCAAATTTCGGCAACAGTTCTCAGCTTCCGAATTTTCATTGATCACGCGCCTACCCGATCCGACAGTTCTTAATATTTGGCTAAAAAATAGCATTTCTCTAGAGGCCTTGCACACAAGACTGAAGACACAACGTATGCAGTTGACTCTCCTCCAAAGCAGTACTCCCTCCGCTCCAAAATTAGTGTATTTCTCACTTCGTGAGAATACTCTTCGGTCAATTATATATAAAAATATATTAAAAATTATGGTACAATATAAATATTAGATCTAGTTTTTTATTAAATTATTTAAAGATTTAAATGTTGCATGTATTTTCTACAAATTTAGTCAAACTCACGGCACGAATACCCGAAACAACACTGAGTAGTGGGAGGGAAGCGGATTAAAGAGGCCACGGTGACATCATCCAACGCCCGTAGTGCAGCGGAATGGCATATGAAACAGTAAAAGCCCGCGGCCGCCTATAGCTAGCTATACTTCGGACCCATCCAATCTTGGACTAATCATAGTCGGCGTTTCGGCGACCGCCGCGGCTGCTGGTCCCGCCCACACACGGCCAGCCGGTTTCTTCTCGAGTTCTGGCGCAGGCTGCCCTGGCTGGTGGCACGCTTCCCTCACGTGATCACGTCACAGGCTGACAGCTCAGCGGGCGTGCACAGGCCAATCGCCATTGGGCGTTGGCCGCTCCTCCTCCCTGCCTGCCTGACGGCGGCAGGCCGGTAGGCAGCTAGCTGGCCAGCTCCCGAGCACGAATGCCTTGCGAGGCTGTTGCGAGGGTGTGTGTTCAGATTCAGGAAAAAATATTTCTTCAATAAATTTTTTCTATTCACCCTACTCACATAACACACTTCTCAGTGTACTATTCATCTAAAACTTCCACCCACTTCTTTCAATCTGAACACAGCCTCGATCGCTTTGATTCTTGGCCCGATGCTGCGTGCACTCACTGTCGCGAGCCTACGATGAGTACGGCAAACCGTTGGTTTGCTGCTGTCCGGAGGATTTAAGGTCAATTCAGGGTGGTTGTGCGCATTTTTACATTTTAGAACTGGTTTTACAATTACTCAAAAAAAAGGGTACCGATTTATTTAGAATTATAAATACCGGTGTGATCATCTTTGCTAGTAATCTGGGAAAATCGATCTTGCATAATTTCGGAGATTCAATTGTGATCCCCTATTTCTGCACATTATGACTTGGGAGTTCATTTATACACACATAGAGTATTGTCCTTTGTACGTAAAATCATCTATTTTGGTATGCATTTCTGAATTCGTTTGTGGACGCCCTTATGTCCATCTGAGGTTAGCATCTGAAGTTCTTGTAGTACTAGTCCGTTTGATGCTTTCGTTGGGGTCAACTGGTTCTGAAGCTAGTCAAGCTCTGGGTTCAAAATGGCATATGCAGACACCATGGTCCCTGCATGAACTGCTTACTCCTGGCTCTGGGGGTTGTCTTTTTGGTTCATCTCCAGAACCACCAAAATGTAGCACCTTCAAGTCCAGAGAAGCCCAAACAGTAAGTCGAGGACAGTGAAAGAGAACCAATGCTTCTACCTGCAGCATCACTCCAGACTCTCTCTATACGACTATACGCGTGTCACTGTCGTTGCAAGGAACATGTCATGCTGTGCCAGCGATGGCGCGCAACTACCATCACAGCACAGCTCCTTCCCACGCTTGATGTATCGCAACAGCTGAAGGTCTTGATAACGCGGGAATGATTTCACTTGAATTTTTTTTTTCGTTCCTTTAATATTACCGTTGTTACTGGCCCAACGAATAAGTTACTCGTATGTAATATGGAACTGAAGACACCAACCCACTTATGCAAGGATTGTACATCAGGGGCGAAGCCAGAACACGAGACCACCGGGGTCGGCAGCACCAAATACCGGGGTCTAATGTATAGATCAACAGTGTTGAACAGTAGTTTAACACTACATTTCACAAATTTCGTCGGGGTCCGGCGACCCCGGTAAAGCAAGGCAGCTTCGCCCCTGTTGTACATTCACCATAACAGTCTGAAGCAAATTGGCCATATGGTTCAATCTAGCTGACATCCTAGCAATGAGTGTAACATCCACAATTCGCAAATGGTGGAAACTAGGTTGAGGCAGAACCAGAAGCTTTTCGACGGGCTCGTTATTTTTGGTGGAATGTCTGAGAAAACACTACGTGAAAAACTCAAATAGGTAACGTGGATTGGTAACGGACCCAAGAGGCACGTTACAAAGAATAACAGTCGTAACGGTCGTCAAACACCGGCCGTTACCCATAAGCCTGGCAGGCTCAACCCCGGCCGACCTGGGCATGACAACGCCCGTTACTACCAATGTGAGACTTGTAGTAACGGTCATCTTCAATGCCCATTACTAATAGAGTATGTAACGTGTTCTAAACACAACCGTTACGAATAATGCACTTATTTGTGACGGTCCCTTAAAGCGAAACAAAAATGAGTTTTCAGTAGAGTAGCAAGCACTCGCGAGAAAGTGGCATGCATAATTAAGGAAGATGTCCAACAATATCAAATGTCAGCACAACGATGCACCTAAGATTTGTACTGAAACACCTAGTTGTTGATAGTTTCTCTTTTGTTTCTCTAGTAGTTGCTTTGTTCCTCTTTAATTAGTTGGGTGCCTTGTTGGCACCACCAGTTTTCCTCATTTGTTGGGTGCCTGTTTAGAACCACCTATTGTACAGTTGTTTTGTTTACTTTGTTTTTCTCCTTCTAATAAAATTCCGGCAAAGCTTTTGCCGTATGTTTAAAAGAACATTACCGTTGTTACGATTTTTTTTTACTGAAGGCGAGCTGCTCATGGTCCATACAGGAAAGGCATTATAACATTTTGATAGGGTTTGCACCCACAGCATTGAATAGAAATATTAGGTCTCTGCATTGCAGAGAGACAGACACATACTACTATAGAGAGTACAGATGGATAGACAAAGTTGACTACAAAGTCCAAAAACGAACTAAACCCATCTGACTCGTTCAACAAGTCGCGAAAGAAATCGATGGAAGAGCACGTAATGCACTGGGGGCGACGGTGAAGATGAGATGCCGTACGAGAGCAGCGGACACATGTCGCCGCACGCCTGCCTGATCTGGCCAGGGCTCAGGAGGACAGCGGCCAATAGATGAGGAGGGAGATCAGAGAGAGGGAGCTCTCTCGCATCGCATTTGGAGCTCCCCCAGTAGGGTTGTTGCGCGATGATGAGCTCGAAGTAACTCTCTCCCTCTCGCGCGCGCACATAAATGTGCATTTGATCCCAAAGTAAATGGAGGAGGGGGAGAGGGGCATTTATGTCCTCGTCCATCCATCCATCGGAGAGAGGGGCGGCTTCAATGTCGTCTACCCGTTAATTCAATCAAAGCCATGCATGCATGCGTCCACCAGATTCCCTGCTGCAGGGTTTCAGTGATGAAACGGGCCGGCCGGATCGGAGGCGAGTTGAGATATGAGAGGCTTGAAGGAGGAAGACAACATGCGATAGTTGCTCTTGATCCCGATCGAGCTACGTACGGCACTGTCACTATACACTCTCATATCTCCATATATATACCCCGCATGTGACAGATGGAGCTACATTTCATCTGAGCGGCCGGAGGACGTCGAGGTAAACGAGCCATGGACGCGAGGGTTCGTCTGAGCGGCGGCGGGAGCGGGCGGCGGCGGCGGCGGCGGCCTACGGACCGCCGGCTGACGCTGGCACCGACACCGATGGTGCCTGAGACTCCCGTTGCCATGGATACCCACTTGGCCGTGGAAGCTCCGTTTTCCAACGGCGGCCGGGATGGGAGTCTCTCTGCTGATCCGCTGGCTGGCCTCAGGCATCGACCTTTCGGTTCGAAGTTCTGGCCTCTGGCCGAGGATTGGAGCTCGGATGATGAGGGTGATGATGTTGGGGATGGCGTGTGCCTTCTGAACTCGTTGCAGATGGAACGGACTAGTTCCGAGCTCCAATGCACGCCGATTAGGACTCCATCCCCGCTGTCCTCAGAGGCAGAATTAACCCCTAATGTGTGTTCGAGGTCTGGTGTTGCAGGAACGGAGGTAACGAGGAGGGATTCTGGGCGGCGGCGGTTGCGTTCCGCGGCGTCGCCACTTCGATCGTTGAAGCCTTGGCACGGGCCGCTGCCTCCAGCTAGGGTGTCCCCAAAAGTTTCTCTGGCGGATGCGTTGGCCAGGGCACGGTATGCGTCGGGGACAGGATCTTGGTGCCGGGCTCCCACGTCGCCGGCGCCGGCTGCCTTCGCCGGAGAGTGCAGATTGGATGTCTCGGGCTTGGTCCGAACGGGGTTCCGAGATCCCGGATGGTGGTCGGCCAGTAGGGGGGATGTTGGGCCGGGCCGTTCTTTCCAATTACGGCTTGGAGGAAGGACGGCCCACTTTACCTTCTCTGCTGGCCTTGGCGAGCTGTTTGCGCATGCGGGTCGACCGAGGCGCCCTTTGGTGACTGCACGCGCGCCGCCCTCGCGTGTCGCCTCGGTTGCCTCACGCATTCACTCCGCGGCGGCTCCGGTGTCGACTCGGGCTGGTGGGCGAGTGGAGGCAGAAGGCGGTGAAGGGGCGTACTGCATCGACGACGGTATGGAGCACCGTGGAGGTGGTGGGCGTGGTCGCGGCATGGGCCGCGGCGAGGAAGAGGAACCGCTCTTTGGCGGAGGCGGTGGTTTCCATGGTGGAGACCTCGGGTTCGACCCGGGGTATGGCGACGGATGGGGCAACCGCGGCCGCGGTTGGCCGCGTGGCGGCTTCTGGCCGCGTGGTTCCAGGGGCCTCACCCCACGCCGTGGTGGCTACTCTGGCCGGCCGGGTCGCGGTGGCGGAGCTGGCAGGCACGGTGGCCCGAGGGGCTCGCCGTTAATCGCTGGCCGGGGGATGCAGTCCGGGCCTGTTCCTGTGACCTACAGGACGCAACACATGCCTGTTCCTGAGACTACTCCTGGCTGTGTCTCTGGTGAACCAGTTGTGAAGCCGTCCAATGTATGCATTGGGGTTGTAGGGATGGAGTGTGATCAGGAGCCAGAAGTGGACGGAAAAGAACAACACAAGGCAGGAAAGAAGGAGAAGACCTGTGGCCGTTGTGCTCAGAGGGGTCACTTGATAGCTGATTGCACTAGCAGTGTGTATTGTGTTATTTGTGATGGCCATGATCACGTCAATCACCGCTGTCACCTTCTCAAGATGCCACGCCCGGTGGCGCACGCGGTGGGGTACGCGGTGTCTGGTCTGGGATTCTATCACATCCCTCACCCGCCGTTATCCCGGAAGAAGGATTCTAAGACTGCTCTCATCAAGATAGTCGGCGGCTCTCTATCGTCTGAGCAAGTGGTGGCGCAGCTACAACGTGTCGTCTCAGGTAAGTGGAGATGGGAGCCTATTCCGCATGAGAGTGACTCGTTCGTTGTTCCTTTTCCATCTAAGAATGAATTGCAGCGAGCTATTGCTTTTGGTGGCGCGGATGTTCGTGGCAAGGACATACCCATGGGGGTTCGGATGCAGTTTGAGGAGTGGCATGAGGAGGAAGAAGGTTTTTTGTTACCAAAGGTTTGGATTCGAGTCACTGGTATCCGGAAGAAGTTGAGAGAATTTCTGAATTTATGGGCTATTGGTACCATGCTTGGGTCTACACAAACTGTGGATATGGAAACCACACGTAAAAATAATTTTGGCCGTGTTTTGGTGGCTGTTCTTGACCCCAAGCTGCTGCCGTCGAAGCTTGACGCTGTTATTGGTGATCACTATTTTGAACTTAAGTTCGAGGTTGAGCCTGTGGGCTTCGATGACAATGGTGAGGAAGTGAATTTCAATTTTGAAGATGGGGATAATGGTGGCAATCAGGATATGGAGGAGGACGTGGACAGGGATGAAAATGATTTGGATAGGGAGGGGAAAAGGTCTAGGAAAGACCATTCTGGCAGCCAGGAGGAAAATGTTGTTTCGTTGGGGAAAAAGGGAGGGGTTTCTAATGATTCCCAGGAGGCTCCTGCTGCACCAATGGAACAAGAAGAGGGCATGGAGGCGAAAATCAAAAGGATGTCTTCGGAAATCATGGATATGGCTGTAGACATGGCTTTAGACTTTTGTGTGGACAAAGTGCTTGCGGAAGAGGATTCTGAATACATGGATGGGGGGCTGGTCGTGCAGAACTGTGAGGACGAGAATGATCTCCTCATGGAGACCCCCAAGACGGTGGTGGCTGTGGGAATGTCTGCTGCTGCGATGGGTGAAGTGGATGTGGTGGCTGATCAGCCTAAGGCTTCAGCCATGGTGCCCTCGCTAATTGCTGATGTGGTGAAGGTGGCTGAGGGGGTGCTGCTGGTGGACAGACATGAGCGTTTGCGTGACCGTTCAGAAGCGGCTGGACTGCCTAGGCGCAGGACGGCAGGATCTGCTCCACCGATCTGCAGATCAACATCTATGCAGCCAGACTTGGGGTCCGCAATTCCGGTAGGCGTCGCAGTGGCTGCAGGGATTATGGAGGCGACAAAGTCACCCACACGTTCAAGCCCGAGGCTAGCAGGCATGGTGGACGTGCACATCATGGAGAAGGTCAAGAAGCGGGCGGCATGGAGGAACCTCGACACTGAAGGTAACCCCATGTCTTTATATTCCTTGGCTGATTCTGTTATCTCTGGACAAGTTAGTTCATTAGGTGTGGCTCTTGGTTCTAATCTTAAACAAATCTCGGATTCGGTCTCTTTGTTAAAAAATTTAGAGCTTCATTCTGAATCTAGTTTAGAAAATTTAGACCAGTGTTCTGATTTTTTGGAAAGTGACAAAGAAGATGACTATGAATTTGAAAACCTTGCTCTTGGTCACTTATGTGGTGACTTTATGGAGGAGGTCATGGATGAGGACAGTGATCACCTAAGTTGTGATTTCCAAACTGCCTTCAAAAAAAACAAATCAAAGGGTGCGTCTAGAAGGAAGGGTAGTACTAAAATTAGGTTTGTTAAGAAACACAAAATGAGTGGAAAATGAAAGGAATTTTCTGGAATAGCAGAGGTCTCAGAGACTTGGCTAAATTTAAGTTCCTGTCTGATACTAGTAGAGAGGAGAAGCTAGACTTCATTGCTCTATTAGAAACTGGGAAAAATGATTTCTCACAAAGTACACTGAATAATATTTGCGCTGGACGCGAATTCCTATGGCACTGGTCGGAACCTCACGGTAGATCCTGTGGCATCCTGCTAGGTGTTAATTTGGAAGTGTTTGATATAGGTAGTATTGATGTGGGTGACTTCTATGTGAAGTTTCACCTCCGGAACAAGGATGATGGTTTTAGTTGGGTTCTAGTGGCAGTTTATGGAGCTGCACAAGATGAATTCAAGGAGCCATTCCTGGCTGAACTAGTTCAAACATGTTCTAAGGAAAACATGCCCCTTCTTGTTGGTGGTGATTTTAACATCATTAGAAACCCACAGGAAAAAAATAATGATAGGTATGATGATAGATGGCCCTTTCTATTCAATGCGGTCATAGACAGCTTGGATTTGCGAGAGTTGGAATTGTCAAACCGAAAATTCACTTGGGCAAATTCTAGGACCATACCTACCTTTGAGACACTTGATCGCATCTTGGTTACCACCGAGTGGGAAGCAAAGTTTCCATTGGCAACGGTCCAGGCTTTAAACAGAGATATCTCAGATCACACTCCGCTTCTTATGAGTACGGGGAGTGGTACCCACTCCACTAAACAACCGCTATTTAAATTTGAGCTGGGTTGGTTTATGAGAAAAGGTTTTTTAGAAATGGTGACACAAGTATGGAAAAAAGAATCCCGAGGTCAAACACCACTACAAAGGTGGCAGTTCAAAATCCAGAGACTTCGACAATTCCTACGGGGTTGGGCCAAAAATACTAGTGGAACGTATAAGAAAGAAAAGGAGGAAATTATCAAGAAAGCCGACGAACTAGACAAAAAAGCCGAGGAGCAGATGCTGACTGCCCAAGAAATTGATTTAAAACAATGCCTCAAGCAGCGTCTTGCACATTTGTTGCGTGAGGAGGAAATTAGGTGGTATCAAAGGGCCAAAACAACTAAGTTGTTACATGGTGATTGTAATACCAAATACTTCCATCTAGTAGCAAATGGGAAACATAGGAAAACGAGGATATTTCAGCTAGAACAAGAAGAGGGTATAATAGAAGGCGATGAAAACCTTAAACGTTTTATCACCAACTATTATAAGGGACTCTTCGGTGCATCGGAAAAAAATAATTTTACATTGATTGAATCAGTTAGAGAGGATATTCCTCAAGTAACCAAAGAGGAAAATGAAATTCTTACTTCGCCATTTACGATGGATGAGGTCAAGAAGGCAATCTTCCAAATGGAACATAACAAGGCACCGGGTCCAGATGGCTTCCCAGCTGAATTTTATCAGGTTTTTTGGGACACTATTAAAGAGGATTTACTACTTCTCTTTTATGAGTTCCACAAAGGGCACCTACCCTTGTTTAGTCTCAACTTTGGCATTATTACATTGCTCCCAAAGCAAAAAGAAGCCAAGCAAATTCAACAGTTTAGACCTATATGTTTACTTAACGTGAGCTTCAAGATCTTTACTAAGGTAATGACAAATAGAGTGACTCTAGTAGCACAAAAAGTCATTAAACCTTCCCAGACGGCCCTTTTGCCTGGGAGGAATATTATGGAGGGAGTTGTAATCTTGCACGAAACTTTACATGAGATGCATAGGAAGAAGCTAGATAGTGTCATTCTGAAGCTAGATTTTGAGAAAGCGTATGATAAGGTCAATTGGTCTTTCCTCCAACAGGCACTTCGGATGAAAGGTTTCTCTCCAATCTGGTGCAATTGGATTAGCCAAATTGTAAAAGGTGGAAGTGTCGGTATCAAAGTAAATGATGACATTGGCCATTATTTTCAAACTAAGAAAGGTCTTAGACAAGGTGACCCTTTGTCTCCGATCCTTTTTAATCTAGTTGCTGATATGCTGGCCATTCTGATAGAGAGAGCAAAGAATAATGGAGATTTTGCTGGAGTCGTGCCTCACTTAGTGGATGGAGGACTCTCTATCCTTCAATATGCAGACGACACGATTCTCTTTATGGAACATGATCTCGATCATGCAAAGAATCTTAAACTAGTTTTAAGCACTTTTGAGCAGTTATCGGGTCTTAAAATTAATTACCATAAGAGCGAATTATATTGTTATGGGGCTGCTAAAGACTTTGAACACGAATATGCAATGGTGTTTGGATGTAAAACAGGTCGCATCCCTTTCAAATATCTTGGTATACCTATGCACCACAAGAGGTTATCCAATAATGATTGGAGAATAATCGAGGAAAAATTTCAGAAAAAACTTAGTAGTTGGAAAGGAAAATTGCTGTCGGTAGGTGGTAGACTAGTTCTAATTAATTCAGTTCTAACTAGTTTAGCGATGTATATGTTGTCGTTCTTTGAGATACCTAAAGGGGTTCGCAAAAAGTTAGACTACTACCGATCAAGATTCTACTGGCAATGTGACAACCACAAAAAAAAATACAGGCTCACTAAGTGGAGCATCTTGTGTAGGCCTAAGGACTGTGGTGGTCTAGGTATCCAAAACTTAGAAATACAAAACACATGTCTCCTAAGCAAGTGGTTATTCAAACTAATTAACGAGGAAGGCATTTGGCAAAACCTCCTAAGGAGGAAATACATGTCAAACAAATCCTTAACACAAGTCAAAAAGAAACCAGGAGACTCTCATTTTTGGTCCGGACTGATGAAGGTGAAAGACCAATTTTTACAATGCGGTCGTTTCAAAATTCATAATGGTAAGGAGAGTAGATTTTGGGAGGATATATGGGTAGGCGTTCAACCTCTAAAAATGGTGTATCCTAATCTTTATCATATAGTCAGGAAGAAGACTTCAACGGTGGCCGAAGTGCTATGCACTACACCGCTGAACATATCCTTTCGAAGGGCGTTAACTGGTTATAATCTAGAAACATGGTATGGACTTGTAGCAAAAGTGTTAATGGTTACTCTAACAAGTGAAAAAGATGTCTTTATATGGAATCTACATAGGAGTGGGGTTTTCTCAACACACTCGATGTATATGGAATTAAGTAGCGATGGTATTGTACCTCGTAGGTGTCCAATTTGGAAGATCCGGGTACCACTTAAAATTAAAGTTTTCTTGTGGTATGTCAAAAATGGAGTTACTCTTACCAAGGATAACCTGGCAAAGCGAAATTGGAAAGGCAACCTAAATTGTTGCGCATGTAGCTCTCTCGAGACTATTGAACATCTTTTCATACAATGTCGTTTTGCTCGCTTTATTTGGAATACAGTTCATATCACCTTTGGAATTCAACCTCCGTCTAGCATCTCTAACATGTTTGGCCCTTGGCTAGCTGATATTCGGCCAGCTCTTAGAGAACAAATTTGTGTAGGCTTAACGGCTATATGTTGGGCTATTTGGTTGAATAGAAATGATATGGTATTCAATCGTTCTAAAGCTAACACTCTCATGCAGGTAATTTTCAGGGCTACACACTGGACTCGCACTTGGTTGTTGCTGTTTAAGGACGAGGAGGCAAGGGCAAATCTGAAGAAAGCTTGTCGTCTCATGGAGACGGTCGTTATGGAGGTGTTTGCCAAGTTTGGGTGGAAATTTTCGAATAGGATTGCAGCTTAGTTGTCCCTTGTTCGAAAAATTTCATGTTCTTTTATTCGCATAATAAGATGTGTTTTGTGAGCCTAAGTGCTCTTGGATTGTAATGAATTGCTGCGTACACTATCCTTGATGGTGTAGAGGCCGGGACCATTTTTGTTCCATTATCTAAAAAAAGTTGCTCTTGATCCCTCTGTTCCTCTCGAGTGATGAATGGAGGGTGGTTAATGGTGGTACCAGTAGCACGGCCCTGCAAATCATTGTGGAGAGGGTGGCCGGAGATGTTTTGGGACACGCATGCATATGCATGCATGCATGGACGGAGGAGGTGATGGCGGGATTTTCAGTTGCATGATCTATTTTGTACTAGGATGATGCACGGCCATATACGTGTTTGTGCAAATCAGTGAGGTGATCGCCGGATGACTCGGCGTTAATGCGCCGGCCGGCCGGCCGGCCACTTGACTATAGGGGGATCGCGGTACGGGCGCGAGCGCAGCGGCTATCAACGGTCTCGCGCAAGCGTGAGGAGGAAGAAGCTAGGAGTCGTGCATATGATTTGTTCAATGATGTGCCGCCTTTCTCGAGTGGCATGATTGCAATGTGTGCATGTCTTTGGAGATCTGATAATGATTGCAATATTTCTCTTTTGACCATCATCAATACACTGATGGATACCTAGTACTCCCTCCGGGTTAAAGGAAACTGTTTTGAGATTATCCCAAGTCAAAAAATTTAAAATTTGACTATAAATATTTTTGATGTGTTAAGTTTAGAAATGTAAAAATGATATGAGTAGATCTTTATTGAAATTTAGTTTCATAAAGGTACCATTTAAATATATTTTTATAGCAAAGGGGTATTAGTCAAAGTTATGTTTTGGGGCGAACTGAGCTCTAGCTCAGCTGGCAAGGTTCCTTGTGGTGGAACCAGCCCACTAGGGTTTGAGTCCTCGATTCGGCACTGGTGCTCGCATTTTCCTGGATTTATTCCAGGATTTAACCGGCGCTATTCTTTCAGTGGTAGGCGAAGTGCCCGTCGATAGCGAGGCGCCTATGGTGACTTCGTCAATTTGGAGGATTTGCCGGCCCGGTCTTTCGGAGGTGCTCATAGGGGTAGGGTTGCGTGCGTATGTTTGTAGAGACAAGTGTCCGTGCGTGTATGTGAGTGTCTGCGTCTGTACTGCGTAATTCAAATAAAAAAGTTATGTTTTGGGGACTGAGCCAATGTTCTAAACGTCTTCCTTTATCAATCCGGAAAGAGTATGTACTCTCCATCCTTCCAATTAGTAGGTTTTATTTACATGTAGGGTGTATTATTTTTTTTTACGCATTCTACAAATTTAGTACCCCTGTGTGCTATTTTTCTTACACGGTCTTGAAATTAGACGTTGACCAATGAGCAAACATAATAGCACTACGTGAGTGCCAACATTTCCCAGTAGGTTTTTCATTCGCGAGTCGAAATACATTTGGGTAACTAACTAACATAAATGTGAACAATGAGTTTGTTGAGAATTAAGTTGGGGATGATTTGATAAAGCTGCTGGGAGATATGCAAACTATGCAAAAAAAATGAAAAGGAATAAAACTGTTTGCCACTAAAACATTGGGAAAAATCACAATCCTATAGTGTAATATACTAATATCTTGACTAAGTGCTCATCAGTCATCAAAATATACAAACTTCATTACTATTTTCCAAAAAATATGCACTGTCCTATGATTGGACAGGGGCATGTATCTATCAGTCCGTTCTTCCGATATAATTAGCTAATCCATAAAAATAACTGTTACTGAGTAAGTAGTGGCACAGTCTGCTCCACAGCATATTTGTTGCCTCCAATATTGCCTGCAATGACAGGAACTTCCATTGATTCAAATGTTGTTGTCATGGGTCTTGATTGGGCGGTATTGATGATTCTCCTTTTTTTCTTTGCACACAAAGGTTAGGTGTTTGAGATGAGGATCAAGAGCTGGACTAACAACCATCAGTAGTGACAATGACCTCGCTATATTGAAGTCGTAAACTCAGCATCAATGAGGCTAGATGATATTAAAGGCAACACATTTATGGCAAAATTGACAATCGGTCTTGTCTTTTACGACATGATGGTTTGATTCTATTATATTTTTAGTACTCCTTACTTGTGTTGTTAGATCGCGGTTGTTGCTGTTAGGGCGAGAGAGATCTTGTCGCTGTTTATTTGCTTGCTTGCAAAGATAAAACGTGTGGAAGTGTTACATCCAACTTGTATCGTCGATTGGTTGGCTTTTTACTGTTGCCGTCCCGTAACCACGTCGAGAGTATCCGTTGAGCCGACATGAGGCAACGCTGTACTTGTCGCTCCTTCATTCCTAGTCTTTGGCTTGCATGGTATGGAAACTATTTGCTCCAACGATTTGTGCACGAATAAAGTGCTCTCTACGAATTTATTGCACTCCAAATAGGGCAGTAGGAAGTATGAACGTGCCCAAATTATTCAGCAAGTTTTGCATCATCATTCATTGACGAATTAAGTTTCTTTTCAAGGACTTTGATGATAAGTGAAGTTTAAGTGGCCGGGTCCATGGCCACAGAGCGGGCTTTCCCTGAAATGGGCTGGATCAAAAGTAGCTCAAATAATTCTGCCCATTTTATCAAAAAATTAAAAAACTGCCTAAAATTCCATTTCTAGTTTGGCATAATTTGATGCAAATTCTCCCACTCTACCACCAAACTTTACTATATGAGCACATATATTTACATGACCATATAGTTGCTAATGAAGCATGTAGTCATCAAATTCCATTTCGATCCAGCTTCACGAACACAGAACACACATAATGCAGAAACAACAACATACTACACCACAGTAAGTCGTACTCGTACGTAGGAACCATCACACGTCTGACGGGTGCATAAAATAAATTCTAAGAAAATAAGAGTACCCGTACTAAATTGAGGCCTCAAACGCAGGTATATTAGTATATAGGTCAAAAGAACGTACTAGTAAAGTTTCATTCATGTATTTAGAGGTGAGCTGAATTAATCTGACAGTGACCGGGTATGAGAGCCCGTTCATTCAGATAATAGGTTATTATTGGGCTCACAGAAACAGAAGCGAAAACCGTGAGAAGGGCCTTGACTTTGGGCCTGTAGCCCTTTTCTTTTCGAATTTTTGGAGAAAGTGATTGGGCCTAAATTGGCCCGGTTTTCCTTTGTTCCATACGAATAATTGAGCTTTACTCTGGGCTGGGTTGGAATCCTGCAAAAGCACATAATAGGAGGCTTCTGGCCTTGTTCTGTTCCGAATCTTAGAACAGAAATAGTGGCGGTCCTAAAATTGCCGAGAGTTGCAAATTGTTCAAAAAAAATTTCCTTCCTCCCATTCTCTTTGGCATTTCCACATTGGTCGGGTGCTTCAACGGATCATCAACAGATCTAGGGAAGCAAGTACTAGTATCTGCTCAACTTTTACTGACTGAAACTGAATATATACAACAATTGGATACCTTGCTTTATTAATTGTTTTTCTTGGTCACCTGTGTCCACCAAGAACTAATAATGAGCAGTTGAACATAAGCTTGTTTGCATCTAACAATAGCCGAACATACATGCATGTACTACTTCTTAATGTCACCATGACGTCATTGACGTGTTACAATTACAACGACGACGACAGATCGCTTATAGCCTATATATAGGCGACGCCGTCGACTGATCCAGAGTTATAATGACAACGAAGCAATAAAAAATGAAACAATAATAGTAAGATGACTAGCACTAGCACACAGCAGCGATGACAGGAGACTAGGAGAGAGGCCGCGAGCAACGATCCGCCAGTTGACACGTTGTTGACCAGACTCCTCCGTCGCGTCGTCACCTCCCCTCGGCTTGGCGAGACGATGGACCCTGTTTTTATTCTTCTTAGATCACTGAATTGACCTGAGAACGAAAGACGAAATGGTCACGCTCACGCAGTCACGCAAGCGAAAAATAATAAACCTGGAGAAATTAACCACCACACCCACCCCCGCAGGAGAGAGAGAGGAGATTACCTTTCAGTAAGTGGCGTCGTCGCGCTCTGCGAGTGGAGGGTAATTAGTAGCGGTGTTGTCATGGTGGTGCGCGGTGGCGGCGGCGCGGGCGGCGACGTCGGGCTCCGGCTCGACGTGGCCGCCGCCGGCCGGGACGCGGTTGCCGCGGCGGCCGCGAGGGGCGCGGTTCCTCCGGAACAGCAGCCTGCAGGCAAAGATGCTCGCCAACACCCTCTTCAGAACCTGCCCGCGCCTCGGCACCAACCGCGGCGCCGCCTTCCTCCGTTCAGCGGCGGCGGCGGCGGCCATCGTCGTCGGCGTCCACGGCGCGCGGGTAGTAGCTGCTAGGGTAACGTGAGCTAGCGTTGGTAGCTGGCACGAACGAGTGTGGTGTACGTGTTGGGTGTATGGTACGTGTGGCAGCAAGCGCTGAAGGGTTGGGCGAGGTGACGGAGCTATACGACTGTCTGGCCAGTTGTGGGTTTGCTATGCTTGCCTGCTTGGGGAGTGGAGATAGTGGAGAGGGGAGGAGGGGAGGAAGGCGGCTGCTCTGCCGGTGGCTTTTATAGTAGCCACCAAGACCAGGACGGACACGGTTGGGTTAACAAACCCAAACTGGCAAACTGATCGATGGCTCGCTCGACTCGAGTGCATGGGTTGGGTTCGTCGAGCGAGACAGACAGACGTAGTAGTAGTACAAACCAGGCATGTCATTGCTTCATGCACGCAGTGAGGCAGCTGGTGGAACTGTGGAAGCATGGCATGGCTACAAATTTGCCTAGTTTAGCAAGCATGTCGTGTTTGTTCTTGTTATAGCTGTAATAGCCGGGGATTGCTATTAAGGGCCAATCAAGTACGTGCATGGTCTTCCACGTACGTCATCGTTTATCGAACATTGCAAGATTGACCTAGCTGGTAGCCAGCTGGGACTGCTGGAGTGCTGGTGCGACATACGAAAGACACCGGATCATGGCCTCCGATCCGAGTAACAAACACATGGGGATTTTGTCGAGGTTTTGGCCGAGAGCTGGGCAGGGACGCCCGATCTCAAGTTATCAAGGGTGAGGGGCACGTAGGACGTAGCTTTCCTCCATCGACCCAATGACCAAGCGCGTCCGATCCGCGTGGGGGGTTTTCTCGCGCGGTTCGCCCGTCCCCTATAGCTTCTACCAGCTAGCTCTTTCCTGCTTCTTTCTCTTAACGCGGTAACAATACGTGGCAGGATAGTTTTTTTTTTATCCACACCAATAGGAGGACAGGATTATTCTGCACCACTATTATATCATGTGAGTTTCTGATACTGAATAAGCTACGTAAAATATTCTGATCGGAGAGTACAAATGAACAACAATAAACCTCATAACGTAACAAAAAGAAACTGAGAAAAACACTGATTCTTGGAAGTTTTCTTTAATTTAGTACGAGAAGTTTCATATCACCCCGTCGTAGGAGTATGTCGTCGTAACAACGCGTTGTTAGCCGCGTTGTTTTGGGAGATAATAAGATCCCTGTCGCGGTCGGACGCGGATCGATCGTCTCTGAAACTTGGAGGGCGATAACAAGCACCGTGAGACACGGCGGTTATTGCCATAGCTCAAGACGAAACAGACGCCCTTGCATGCGAACCAAAGGACCTGTACGTAATCTTGGACCATCGACCTAGCGAGCAGCTAGCTCCCTATTCTTTTTCCTGAGCAATGAGCGAAGCAACGTCACCGTCGCCTTCCAGCTATGTCGCCACTTGCTGTCACTGTCAGGCTAATCTACTCGTATCATTTGGCATGGCTTGCTGTTCGTTCCACATTGGACGCGTGTCACGCGTCGTCCTGGCGATCCACGCACGCACGCTTGGCGAGAGGAAGCTGCCCAGCATGCCCATCAAGATTGCCAACAGCTGTAAAGATCACTGAAGCGAATTAAGAATGTTCTCGAGATATACTACGGTATCAGACAAAAATCACAGGTACACTGTACACGGCATCTATCGCTGATGTTATAGGGAGAGAGTTGGTTGGGGCTCGATCGATGCTTTTTCTGAAAGACCCGAGCTGGTCGTCGATCTCGCGCATGCTCTTCCGATCCTCGGTGACTTGACTGCTTTTTATTGTAGTGAGGGGATTGAAACAACGACAAGCAAAGCACGATTAAACAAGGAGAAACAGGGATCAGACGACCACGGTTTTGTTGGAAAACCGGTCAGGTGATTGCCCGGACTGGACGCGTGGTTTTCTTACTTGGGATCATGAATTAATGACTGGCGACTGGTCCCTACCAAGTTGCCCAGAAACTTACCACTAGTAGTATGCTATGCTAACCGAGTGCTCAGTAGCAATCCTTATTTTGTTTCCACGTCAGGTTTTACCAGCTTCTCGGAAGTCCGGCGCGGCCAGGACAGTACTTATCTATACCTACCTACCTATATATATATATATATATATATATATATATATATATAATTCTAAAGCATGTATTGTTTCTGCCACTTTTTGTACGTCGTGGGCCCCACGTGTCAAAATACATCTCTACCTCTTCCTTCGTCGTCCGAGCGACCGTCGCGTGCACGCGTAGGCCACCAAGCAGCACGCCCGCACCCTAAAGCCTCTCATCCGCACCGAGCGCTACACGCGTAACACGCCGGGTGGCCACGCGCTACCCCGCTGGCCGCCGGGGCATTTGCCGGTGCCAGGCGACCGTGGACAGGTCCAGCTGCTGCTCGTGCTAGACCAACCTATCTTTTTGCGTCCCCCGCCCGTTGTCGCCTGGTACGTGTGCGTCCCAATGCCGCCGAGCTAAGCTTGACGAACGGAAGACAACATAAGCAAGTAGATGAAGGGGAAAAAGGAGAAAGCTTTGGAGACAATGAATGCTGCAAACGGACTCGGTCTTGTTTAGTTTCTTAACTTCTCACCAACTTTGTACACGGATAACCATACCCTCTCTCACAGAACAAGCTTTTCAGTGCGCCAACTTTGCACCAACTTCACAAACTAAACAAGGCCGTAATAATGTTTCACTCGGGGAGGGAGCGGGAGCGAGCGGGTGCAAGGCACGAGCGCAACTCTACACAAGTTGAGCGGACGCAAGGCACAGCTCTAGAGTCTAGATGAATTGATAGTCTACTTTAAAGAGAGCAGCGTAGATGCTAGAGAATGTGTTCAGATTTTTAATTAGGTATCACCGGTTTTTAGCCATTCACCTAGAGCTAATATCACAAATATTTTTAATAAAAATCGATAGAAGAGTTGTAATGATTTTACCCCTAGCAAGGGCATATCCATTAGAATTGCAAACGGACAGATTAGTTCATGCATCCTTGCTTAAAAAATCCTTGCTTAAAAAATCCTTGCAAATCTAAATCTAAATTAAATTATATTATTTCTTTAATGTACATAGGTTGCAATCGAACATCTCTGTCCGCTGAAGTCCGTAGCAACGCACGGGCATGTGAATAAAGTAAGGACCTAGGGCCACTTGGTAATAATCAGCCTGCTTGTTTCATTGGTTAATTTCAGGCTTCATCTAGTTGCATGTGTACTTGCATTACCAGCACCCAAGTACGGATTGGATACCCGCATGCGGCGCTTCGCTCCAACCTTCCTGTCACGAGCACAAACTGCCACTACCGGAAAATTGATATTTGCCGTGAATAGAAATGTTTGCCGTGAGCCAAAAATCGGGTTCACGGCAAACACATCTTTGCCGTGAGCTTAAAATCGGTAGCTCACGGCAAACACAAACTCACGGCAAACACAAACTCACGGCAAAAGCCCTCTTTGCCGTGAGCTTAAAAAGAGAATCTCACAACAAATATAAACTCACGGTAAAAGAGCTCTCTTTGCCGTGAGCTCACGGCAAACACGAACTCACGGCGAAAGCACTATTTGTTGTGAGCTAAAATAACAAGGGTCTCGGTAAAATTATTTTAAATTATTTAAAATGCCTCCCGTAACGGTACTAAAGACTGTTAGTGCCATAGTTTGCCGTGGCAAAGGCATTGTTTGCCTTGGGCTTTCTGAATGTTCATGGCAAACAGTCTCTTTGCCGTGAGCATCTATAAAGCTCACGGCAAATCTATGTTTCATAATTATTTAAAAATATCAAAACAAAGTCTAAAAATCATAAAATTTATGGATGTCTACTGGTATCAGACACATAGGTTGTGGAGAAGGTTTGACAATATTTCGCATAAGTTTGTTTCGTACGATGCACAAAATTGAAAATGTTTCATAAACACGAGAAGTGAATTTTAGTTTTTAAGTCAAAGTGAAGCTTAAGTTTGAGTTTGAGTTTAAAAGCATTATGTATATGATATAGACACTATAATATGGTCTTTCTTAAAGGTTAGTAATTTTTTAGATATATTTGATATTTATTTGTATTTAAAATATACACGAAATAATAAAAAATGTTAAGACTGAAGAAAATAATGAAATAATAAGAAACAAATATGAATAAAGTTATTTAAGTGAAAGTCCACGAAATAGTTTGATCATTGTAGTGACTTTCTAAGAAAGAAAGAATATAAAAACATGTGAAACTTAAATAAAAAGTGGGTGTTTTTCATGTTTGTCGTGAGCCAAAGGCCATGTTTGCCGTGAGCCTATGAGGACGCTCACGGCAAAGCCGCCCAGATGCCTTTTTCCTCCTCCCCTTTCACACTTCCCTTCACAATTCACACACACTTCACACACCGCCGCCAACCTCCGCCGCCGCCGCTAGCCGCCAGCCGTCCCCGCCGCCGCGAGCCGTCGCCGCCGCCGCTGGCCGCCTCCCCTGTCGGTCGCGCCTCTCCCGCGCCGGCCGCCAGTCGCGCGAGGTTAGCCGCGCCGGCCAACCGCGCCAGGCCAAGCCAGGCCGACGTCGGCCCCGAGGTCTGCTGCCCCCGACGCCGGGCAGCCGTGCACTCGAGGTGAGAATTGCTCCTCACAATGCTTGTTAATTTGTATATATGTTAATTGTGTGAGAATTGATGGTGAATTTGCAATAGACTCTTGTGAATTTCGGTTTAGTATTGATATAGCATTGGATTTGAAATTGTTAGAATTCATAAAGCATGTGAGTTAATTTTGTAAGAATTGATGATGAATTGTCGGCCATCGTACCCTTCGTTTGTGTGATCATTGTCGGCCATCGTGCCCTTGGTTTGTATGTTGATTGTTACGGGTCTTAGATAACTCACCGTGCAGGGGAGATGCTGCCAAAATTTGCTTTTGACATTGTTATTTTTTTATGTGTAGGTAGAGACCGCTTTTGACTCGCGACCTTGCACGACGGCGATGTGAGACATTAAATCCCACCTCTCTACATTTTCATGTTTGTAGTTCACGTAACCGAGTTAGGAGTCTCCCGTTCGGAAGAGATATAGTTCGAAATATGCCGAGATATCTGCATATTTAAAACCGTATCTGTTTCGAATTGTCCATGTTTTTGGACAGCCCGAGGATGCGTCGATGTGGTTAGTCTCCATGTTCTACTTCTATCCAGGATAGAGTTTCGGCAGTATCTTCCTGTTGTTCTCTGGATACATACTCTCCTTCCAAGGACGTGTATCTATAGAACAGCGGGGAGGTGCTGCCGAAATTTTATCTCGGGTAGGAGTAGAGCATGGAGACTAACCACATCGGCGCATCCTTGGGTGGGATTAGGACCTATCTTCACCTATTAGAAAGTATAAGGAGCATGTAGATACTTAAGATTTTTATATTGCTCGTTGATACTTTAAGGATGGACGACCGTGAGTGGATGTACACGGTGCGTCCGAGTAATCGTCAGTTTACAGTCGAATGGATTGAGAAGACCGAGGAATTCGTGAAACTAGCATTTCAAAATGCTAAAGGAACCACCAAGACTTGGTGTCCATGCAGCATTTGCAAAAACAAAAAACGCCAACCAAAGGATGTCATGAGTACACATATTTATAAGAATGGATATGTTGCCGGTTATACACGGTGGAAGTATTATGGTGAAGTCGACGATCGTGTGAGAGAGAAGGTCATGCTATATGTCTTGACTAACTTCGACGAAGTGAAGCCGTACATGTTGTAAGTTCTCAACCTAACTTGTTTTCGAGTAGTAACTATTCTGCATCCAACCCCGTGTGTCTTGTTGGTACAGAGAATTTCATCGTCAATATTGCCGTCGTTCCAGGGAAGCAACGCCTCGGGAATCTGATAGACTTCTTAGGGAAGGTGCGCGATCAGGAATGTCTGATTTCATTTCCTGGTTCAAATAGAAGGGTGGATCCGATTCTACCGTGAATGCCAAATTGAGACAGGTTGCCAATGGTTTTGGCAATAAGGTCAGGTCGTTTACTGGTTATGATGTCAATGGATATCGCTTTCACACAACAACACACGAGTGTAGTCGGCCCAATCGAAGAACCACTAATAGTGGAGTTTTTACGATGGGCTCTAATAGGGTCGAGTATTATGCAAGAATCGAGGAAATATATGAATTGAGGTTTCGTGGTCGTCGAGAATTTAATCCTGTCATATTCAAATGTCATTGGTTTGATCCCGAACAAGTGAGACGAACCTCAAACCTTGGGCTAGTCGAAGTCCGACAATCATCCATATATCGAGGAGAAGATGTCTATTTGTCGCTCAACAGGCCACACAAGTTTATTTTCTCCAATACCCTTGTAAGACCGACGTGCGTCTTCAAGGGTGAGATGTTGTGTACAACGTATCGCCACATGGTAAATTACCTGTCCCAAACAATGATGATTATAATATAGATCCAAACACATATGAGGGAGAATTCTTTCAAGAAGATGGACTTGAAGGGAGTTTTGTCATAGATTTAGCAGAAACGATTGGAATGGAAGTAGACAATGAAAATTTAGGTGACGAAGACAATGGAGATGAGGTTGAAAATGTGATGGACTTACAATTACTTGAGCGATTGCAATTAAACGATGACAGTGATAACATTCCTCCTTCGGAGCATGACCATGATGATATCGACGTACGTGATAGTGATGATGAGTATTACCAACAAGCTAATATTGATGATGATGATGATTATTTCTAAAAAATTGTATGTGCCTTAATATTTTAGTTTATTTGTATTGCTATGTTAATTTAATTTATATTCTCCTTATTTTTCTAATTTCTATAGTATATCTTGTTTATTTGTGCTAATTTGCCTATTCTTTTTATTGACAGGTGATTGGACGGATATGGCGGGCGGGAAGGTGAGGAACGTGAACTCCGTATACCAAAGATCAAATCAACTACTTGAGCAAGGGCAGGGGACAGGGGAGGGGCAGGGGCGGGGCAGGGCTCGCCCGGAAGGCAGTGGTGAGGGGTCCGGGAGTGGTCAGGGGTCTGGTACAGGACGCAGGCGTCAAGGGTGGAGGTCACCGCCACCTCTACTTGAGGAGGAGTCATCGTCTTCTGAAGACGATGACTTTATACCCCCCGCACAGCACCCGGAATCGGAGGACGAGTCGGTGGAGGCGGAGGATGGAGAGGGGGAGGAGGAGGAGGATGGGGAGGGGAGGAGGAGGATGATGGGGAGGATGGGGAGGCAGAGGAGGAGGCTAATGAGGGGGGTGAAGGGCACCAGGGGTACGAGGAGGCCGTTGGGGATCCACCGAGAGTTTGGTTGCGAGGTCCATCGACCCTTCCGAAACGACCAGCTCCTCACAGACGCCCGGTGATTAGGCCCTATGGGCAGAAGTAAGCACTTTTGACTCGATCAATATTTTTCATATGATATGTTGCAAATCTCAAAAAAATTAATCACATTTCAGGAGTTGGGAGATTGTGGGCGTAGGTGATCATACACGCCTTGTCAATGGCATACTAGGCCTTTTGTGGAGGGAACACTTCCCTGGCATGGTTTTGTATGCCAATTCGTACGAGCCGACATTGACTTTTGAACACTACTACTCAGCGGTGGACCAGCGAGATCCTTTGGACAGGCTTTTTGATAACGTGGCAGAGCGGGTGAAGGGCAAGTTATGGGTAAGTTGACCTCACACTACATTACTCTATTCATTGCATTCAGAGCATATATGCATTGTATGTATATGCAGGATTTCTTTAGGTGCGAGGATGGATATGAGGCACAGGCGCAGGGTAATGCTCATAGAGCTTGCAAAAAGCTAGTGCATGACATGCATTATGAGGCGCACACCCAGGCTATCATTAATTACCACGCAGAAGTGCTTCACACGAGGGTCACCAAGGAGGAGGCAAGAAAGATGACGCTGAACAGGGGGGCAATACCTCCAGGTAACTAACAACCTTGAAGACTCTTCTTTCCTGAGAATAAACATGCTTCATTTGATATTCTACATTCAATTCATGTTTTGCAGGCACCTGTTAGTTGGTGTAATAATCACGCACAAGCCTGGGAAAGAATGGTGGATAGGTGGAGCTCTGCTGCATGGCTAGAGAAGCACAACCTTGCCCGGAAAAAGCGTTTGAAGATGCAAGGATCAGTGCACCATCAAGGCAACCGAAACCTCAGGGCATTTGCGAAAACATGAGTAAGCGGATACCTTTCTTTGTTTTGATGCTAGACATAGTGATAAATATCTAACAACCTTACACTCATTGTCCGCAGTCTGATTCACATGGTGGCCAGCCTTGTGGCGAGGTGAAGGCGTACGCTTTAGCTCACATGGACAAGGCGACGACAGACACTAACTTCAGCATGGAGACCCCGGCCTCAGCGTACACCAATCCGACAATCGCCCCACGGCTTAGTGCGTACACACAGAGGGCAAGGGAGGTCCATGGGTCAGAGTACGATCCAAGCACCCAGAACTTTGATGGACGAATCGTCATGGAGGTAGGAGGAGGCAAAAAGCATGGGCGTTACTGGATGGGTGACGGCACGATCGACTCGGCCTCGACGCCAAGACTCTCCGAGCTTCGAGCAAGGGCGTCGAGTGGAAGCGATGCTATACGCCCAAGACAAACCGTTGACCAGATGCAGATAGCAAGTGTACATGTTATTTCTGTTTGCTTCGGGCTTTTTTAAATTCTAACACTATTATTTTGAATTCTAACATATATTATGTTGCAGGCCCAGCTACAAGAAGAGGGGAGTCAACGGGAGCAAATAGAGGCCTCCATGAGCCAGATGTACCTTTGGATGCAGAATGTGGGTGCTCAGATCTCTACACCTCTGCCACAGATTCAATTGTACCCAGCGCCTCGTCAACACACACCTGTGAGTATATGTGAATACTTTAGTTTGTATGTTGGTAACTTAATTCTTTCCTCACATTTGCAATATATTATTCTTTGTGCAGAGTCTATCGGCGGCATCAGATGATCCTGCTGCTAATGTGTCACCTGGTGGTACTGTGTCGCCTTGGGGGACTTGGGGATCTCAGCCGACGCCACGAGGCCCACCTGCTACTGTGTCACCTTGGGGGCATTGGGGCTCTCAGCCGTCTCCACCGCCGGAGGCAAACCCACAGGATCAGGATCTATCCACATCCTCCCCCTCCAACCCTTGGGAACGAAGGCCGCATTTCTAGGTAGTGAACTTGTTGCCGTTTGATTGAACTTGATAATGTCGTGGTTGAACTTGGTTTGGATGTCGTCGAACTCTATTGTTTGTCGTTGAACTTGACTATGTGTGGTTGTGCAAGGTCTATATAAACTGCTTGTAATGCTCATTGTGATGACTATGTGGTTGTGCAATGTATATGTAAACTGTCTGTGTGATACATTTTTTATTGGGGTATCATATAAAAAACAAAAAAAAGTGGACCCAGGTGCCATTGTTTACCGTGAGGAAATGACCTAGGCTCACGGCAAAAGGCTCCTTTGTAGTGAGCCAGTGGCCCAGGCTCACGACAAAGAGCCATTTCTGGGCATTTCTGGACTCTTTGCCATGAGCCTAGACAATGGCTCACGGCAAATGAGCCTGTTTGCCGTGAGCCTGGGCCCTGGCTCACGGCAAAGGTTACCTCTTGCCGTGAGCCAGGGCCCAGGCTCACGGCAAACATGCTCCTTTGCCTGAGCCAGTGCCCAGGCTCACAGCAAAGAGCCTCCACGTGCTGGCTCCAAGGCTCACGGCAAACATCCTCCCTTTGCCGTGAGCCAGATCCAAGGCTCACGGCAAACGTTCGAGCGGGTCCCACTCACGCAGTTGGTTCGCCGTCGCTCGCCGTCATCGTTACTTTTTTTTGCCCAAGGGGTTTATTGGCTCACGGCAAAGGTTTGCCGAGAGCGTGATTTATGGCTCACGGCAAAGGTCCCTTTGCCGATAAGTTTTTTGCCGTGCGGGGTTTGCCGTGAGCCGGCTCACGGCAAAGCCTTTGCCGTGAGTTTTGGCCCCTTTGCCGTGAGCATTAGGGCTCACGGCAAAGAAGCTGCTTTGCCGTGAGTTTTGGCCCCAAGAATTTCATCAGGGCGTTGAAGCCCATTCCTGTTCATCCGCAGCCCAGTAACTGCTTTTCAAATGTCAACAAAATGTCAGATTATTGTGGCAGTCCCCGGCACCCATCTAGTAGTCATTTGCATGACTGCAAGCACGCGCCAATTCGTTCTCGCCGTGAACCGTAGGAGTCTGCTCTCACCCACCAGGCCACCGGCAGCGTTGCTGCGGCGCGACGTCGCTGTCACGAACTCAACATGGCCGCGGCGGCGGCGTAGGGCCTCGTGACTCGCCGCAGAGGCCTTCTTTGTCTTCTTGATTTCCCCGGACCTATTCTATTTCAGGAGCTACCGGTATCGCGTACCGTGCGTATTCTTCTTCTTTTTGTCTTGCGAAATCCTCCATATTTCTAGTGAATTTTCTTTTTTTTTAAAAAAAAGGAATCCATATTTCTGTATCGGCGATGCACGCGCATGTGCGCACTTGGACATGCAGGGGAATGGCATCGCAATTCCCGTTGGCGCGCCCACACTGATGCCGTCATGCCGTGCGATCTCTCATCTCTGTCCTTCGCCGCACGCACCTTCAGCTAATCAGCTCTGCTTCGTCGGTTCTCGCGGCGAACGCGTTAAGCCGCTGCTAAATGATATTTTCCGAGAAATAAAAAAAGAAGGAAAGGAAAAAAAAAACAAGTGGCAAATAAAGTGCGTGTCAAGTCCACAGGTCCATCTCGGTTGACGTCATGCGTGACTCGTCGTTAGCCAGCCGTGTAGTAGTACATAGCAGACCTATCACTCACTCGCCAAGATATGGGAGTCCAGGCACAGGGATCTAGCTATGACCATAATATAAAGTTGCGAGTGAATTGCAAAGGTGCATCTCGAAGGATTCTGCCACTGTCTCACTGTTAGCTAGCGATTTTGCTGCCTGGTGTCACGGTGCGTACGTGTGTGGCCTCAGATCCAAACGAACCGCGTTACCCGCGTGCGCACCGCCGTCTTCGCGCGCTTCGTGTCGCGCATCACACACGACTTCAAGTCAAGATGACTTCCTCCCGGCACACCGATGTGATGCGTCTCCCTCTCGTGGCCACGTACTCCTCGTCTGCCGTGGGTGGTTGGTTGCTGTAGCTCTTGCCACAACCGCGTTCTCTTCTCCTTTTGTTCGGTCAGTCTAGCTCTTCCATCCGGCGGGAACGGACCCAGTGAGACAAGGACGCGACTTCAACGAACGGCAGTGTGAAATCCGGTGTGTTTTGTTCGTTCGGTCAGTCTGGATTTCCGAGCTACAGAACCAGTGAACAATAGTAGCAAATTAACAACAACAACAGCATTTTCATTGGCATATGTAGATATGCTGCCGTTTGAATGATTTTTTGCTGTCCTAATTCAGGCCTTGATGAGATCGCAAACCAGCAATAATGGCGCATCGCATGCATGTGTGCACGTGTGCATTCCTCCCGGCACTCCCAACAAGATTGGGAGGAAATAGAACGAGTTTTGAATCAATAAACATAGGTACACATCGTCACCAATGATGTAATGTAAGAGGTGACTTTTTGACTGGCTCACTGACCACTTTCTTTTCTCGGTAAACTATGGAAGCAGACCATGGTTTTCCTGCAAATAGACGGACGGGTCCTGGTTGGCGACTGGCGAGCGTCTAATACAGTAATACCTGCATACTTGCACTGAAACTTTACTGGCTGTAGCCTAACCTAGCAGCACATTCTCGTATCCACGTCAGTTTTTTCCCAATGTTCTTGGAACGTTCTCGCCTTGCAATATAGGACAAGATAAATGGTGCAGTACGTACGAGCTGAATTATATTATTGTTCCTATTAGCAGTGATCATTTTTTTTAAAAAAAAAAGAAGTGTACCATTGAAATTAACCGTACCTGTGCCTCCTCCATGTTATTGGCTCCAGCCAGTGGGCACGATTACGTAGCTCATCGATGTCTATTTCTCTCGTCAGCTTATTCATGATGTCTACTTCGTTGAACTAGCTGGAGGGCATTCGTGATGCCGATCCGCCTCTCCTTATCCAAGCGCGTGTGCCTACTGCACGTCGCCGTCTCATGACCAAGATGTGTTTGGGTCTTCGTCTCCCTTCAGTACATCGACCACGTGAGGATGTGAGATATCTGCACCTGACCATGGATCATCTGTGTCTATCTCTAATCTCTGGTACCACGCACTTGAACTGACCACATGTTTGGCCTGAATGAGAGAGGTTGAACATTGAAAAAAACGTCCAGAATGCATCTTGATCGGTTGGTCACCGTCTGACGTCAAAGCGTTCCCACACACTGTGTAAATTCCTCAAGGCACATCGATGTGATGCGTCTCACTGCCTCCGGGTCGCTCCTCGAACACGTTGCTAGCGTCTTAAGATAAGTTTACCACGACCGCTCGAGAAGATTTTTGCTTGGCAAAACGAGATGATGCGCGTCTCTTGCTTGAGTTCCTTCTGGCCAGCCATCCACACACGGCAATAAAAACTAGAAGTGGTCGAGCGACGAGCTCATGCACGGCGCCAGACGGCACGTAAGAGATGAGATGACCCGACGAAAATTCGTGACCCACCATGTACAGGCCACAGCTATTGGCTATTTTTGGCCGTGTGATCATGACTTCAGGGTCACGGAGATAAGGCAGCGGTTGCAATCAGACAAGGACATGCGTTTGATCGCGTGTTTAAAACATGATCAGTTTGCGAGTAGCTCGGTTATTGACAGGCAATGTCTTACCTACTGTAGGGAGCAATTATATATATTTCTATGGTCTGGTTCTCTTTTAGCAACGTGTTTTAAAACTGTACTACTAGGTTTTGGAGATCAGAATACTGTGTCTGAGGTTTATCTAGGCCTGAATTTACCCTGGAGGTTGGAGGGAACCATAGGCGTGCAAGTCCGAATCTGACATGATGAGTGTTGTGTGTATCCAAATTAAATTGTGGCGCACATATAACGTCAACATTATTTATGCTATTTGGATTTGATAATATAGAGGTAATATAGGAAATAAATTTAAATGATATTAGTGTAATATAAAAAAAACTATAAATAATATTTCTACAATATGTTATTAATTGATATTTTTGTATGTTTACTTTATAGATATGAAGTCAAGGAGGCGCAAAGTACTAATTTACCACTGATCAATGAACGACTAGATCTCATTTATACCATATACACTACTATAGTAATAGTAATGTGTACTGTAAAAGATCTCTAAATTGTTTGTTAGAGATAACATAGATATTTTTGTATATATAAACTAACTCTTCAGTTGACGACATCTGTTCATTTTCTGTAGCATGAACAGAGAATTTGCGGTTATCACTAGACTGTTCATTTCTTTATTTGGAAATGGCATCATGGAACGAAACTTCCCTTTTAGTACTCTCCACACGTGCATAACGCTTTAGATCAGAATAAACCCTCCAGAAAGATATAAGGCAAATCTAAAGAATCAGCCCAATGGACCCTAGGCCCTAGCTTGGCAAAGGCGTGTGAAGCAGAGACAACTAACACATTCAGTTCAGCTATTCATTTATTTATTGCAGGCAAGGTAACAAATAGCAGATAGCGTGTTGGTAGCGGATAGCAGATAGCGGGCGCTATAGCGGACGCTAAGTTCTAATAGCGGGACATAAAGATCACTCATTATTTTAAGTATATATGTCTAAAATATAACTTTTTACCTTGTTAAAAACCTATTTAAAAATAAAATTATATACCTATATAACTTAAGAGTAAAAATATGTATGTATTGTACTTAAAGAGTATTTATGTAATACTTATATGGATGTTCATTTATAAATCAATATATAAATATAATAATATTATCATAAATCCGCAATAGTGGTCTAAAAGTGCTATTGCGAACCGCTACAGCGGCCGCTAACCTCAAATAGTGGCCAATAGCGGCTGCGAAGTTCCAATCTGCTATTACAGAGCTGCTACCTCGTAGCGGTAGCGGTAACTGGCCGCTACCGCTATAGCGGACGCTATAGCAGCAACTACCACCGCTGTTTATTACCTTGATTGCAGGTCAACCATTGCAAACAAAGTTCATAAAAAACATTGCAAAAAATAATATTGCGGTTACTAAACAAGCATCATGATGGAAATTGTGGCGAGAAGCATCTCTCTTCCCCAATCAGTGGAACACTCTTTTCCTTTTGAAGGGTATCGCGCTGAATAAAAGGTTATTTTGCCCACTTGAAAAGGCAATAGAAACTGTTCAGATCAGTAGTAAGCGCCTTCCACCAAAAACTACGCCGCTCAAGATTTCTATTTTTTTTAAAGGAGAGCATGAATAAAAGTTATCTGCGAAAGATCCCTTTCAGAAAATCATGATTTTTTTAGTAGAGACCTGCCCTACGCTACTCACTTTTTTGGATGGTTTTTATTGTTGCGTTGATATGGATCATTGGCCCAACCGTTTGTCTACACAGTTTGGGCCTTCCAACAGGTTTCGGCGATGTTTTCCTTCTATTGACTGACCTGATTTATTTCACCCATCTTTTCAGTTCGTTTGTGTGTTGTGTAAAATGCAATGATGTGCGAGGAAGATGGGTCTAAAATAATTCTCAGATTCACATAGTTGAATCCCCCTAAAAGAAAAGAAATGGCTCATATTCTAAATTATGATACAAATCTCCTGCAGATAAAAGCCTGATTGTGATTGATACCGAAAGTGCCGATGCTTTAGAAGTGCTCCAAATATATAGAGCATGGCGCATTTAAACAATCAGCGCAGAGCAGCATCGGGCCACTAGTTAGGCAAAAGGTTTAACTAATGATAACTCACATATTCTTCAGAGTATCAGACCACATAAAAGTAACATGAAAATAAAGAGCGCATAACTTAATCATACAATATTCTTGTATATAGATGAGATGCCATATCAAACCAATCACTTCGTTACCACTTAAAAAAGGCAATATAGTAAAGTAATAGAAACTGGGCATTAGTACAATACAATCTGTACAGATATCACAAATATACCATCGATCTCCACAACATGTTGAATCTTGCTTGTTTAAAAGAAGATTCTGAAAATCTGAACAAAAGAACCTACATGATGTGTAGTTGGAATATTACTCGTCCTTAATTTAGTAGTGCAGCGTGTACCTGAGCCTCTGGCTCTGGATATGTCCTGGTAAGTGGAGGGGCCTGGACCAATATATACATATAGCCATACATATTGGGGCTTTGTTGGGTCCAGCCAAATTTGTTGGAAGTACACGTTTAATTTTACTAGAAATTACAATATGACGTATATTCCTAAATACATCACAATTGACATGTAAATAACACTAGTTGCATATATAGTCATACGTGAACCAAAAAGAAATAATGTAATTCGTAGGAACAGTTGATGGCAAACTACTACCCATGGACTTACAAGGTAATTGTTCTCCTTGTGAGTTGTGATGACTATATGTAGATACTAATTTTTGTGATGACTTGGTAAAGGGAAATAGACCTCATCTATTTAAATTTTTCAGACCAACTTATTTTAATTGTATGGAATATTTTCATCATATATTCTTAGTTTCTAATTTATAAATGGTTCTCTCCGTGGGCCATTTTTTGGAAAAATTAGTGACCATTGTTAAGGGATTTGCATACCATTTTTATTTTGTGTAAATCCAACTTGTGCTACTCCCTCCCAACATAAATCAGTATATTTTGAACATCAACATTGGTTTAAAAACATGTATTTTAGCACTAATTTTATTGTAATATATTTTTAACACAGCAAAAATATACCATTTTGATACTATTTTTAATACTTATCTACTTGTATCATTCCAAATATTTAAACAACATATAAAAGATAATTTGAAATAAAAATTGGATGCTTGAGTTTCGAAAACATTTGTGATTCATGAAACCATTTGAATTTGATTTTGATTACAACATATTTTGCAAAGGGATCGGAAAAAGACAGTATGGAAAGTGAGCTCACTTTCGGCAGTATCAAGACCCCAAAGTGGCCAGTAAAATATAGAGTAGTCTACGGCTCGGTCTGCATACAAATTATGTCGTTTCGAACACGATGCATAAATCGTATCTAACTGAATATATATGTACCTTGACAGATAAAGCACTAAAGCATACAAACTTGCATTTTTTTTGGGGACAATATACGTATCTGCAGTTGAGCACTGAACTATTTTTTTTTAAAAAAAAAAGAATCCCACTTTCAACATTTCTAACCACTTTTTTCCCAGAACAAGTGGGCAACATGTCTATCTTTGTACAATACTATATAGGTAAAACAGAGTTTTACAACGCCTGACGGATAAAGAGCTTGCATTGCAGGAAACATAGAGGAAACATCTAGCTCTGGATGCAACGGTATCATCGAAGGAAGACTAAAATTCATGCTTCGATAGGAAGGAACCCTTAGGCCACCTCCATCGGTGGTCAAATAGCTAGCTTACATCGGATTTTGGCTGATTTGGCAGTGAGAGAAGGTACGGAATCAAACCACCTAGTGATTTCTTTGTCGCCTGTCTCGCACGGAAAAAGAGGCCCATCCTTCACGCGTAGTGGTAGAGAGGAGAGAGAGAATAGGACCCTGAATTAAAGAAAGAGAAAATATAGAATAAAAAGATCTTACATGTAGGGCATATGAGTATGATGTGGCACCAAATAGCAAGCAGCTATGTATCTGTACTAAACTACATAATATGGACACTACAAGCTGAGTCATGCGGCGGTTATAGCATCCAAGTCTTTTGTGTGAATGATCATCGCGGCACATAATCCAGCATCTATGGCATATAATCTGTCTTTTGTGCGCCACAACTCTCCTATATATCAAATCATTACGATATCTACCCGAAGCAGAACAGCACCAACTCATTTAACGGTCCGCCAGCTTGCGATTCACAAGAACCTTTTTCTTGTTATATATATCCTTGATTCGTAATGATCGATGTGCGACACAGATAAATTTCTTGCTGAAAGTTTTTGGGAGTGGAGTCTTCTGTTTGGCAGCAGAATTGTTTTTTCTTTCCCCCCTGGAAAAGCGTAATCATCCATGAGAATGTTCACGGATTTGTGTGCCCCAGAGGCGCGATCACAATCTCGGTTCAGAATTTGGCATCCTAATCCTAATAGAAGAAGGGTCGGTGTCAGTTTAACTGAAATGCGCTCTAAGAACCTGGATAGGCCCATAGGCACAGGGAAGTGCATGCCCTAGTGCATCGTCATTGGCCTAGCAGGAGACTACTGAGCATTCAATTCAACAGTGTGAGTCTCTATCTGAACTGTGAACGCCAGCTGCAGCTATCAGTACTGACGATGCGTTGCTCGCATCTCGTTATTCCGTTGAAGAAAGGGTACAGTTGCCTGCATTGGTTCAGTGAACGCGAGTACAGACTACAGAGTAAGTCTACTTGATTGTCCGTGAAGCTTTTTAGAATGAACTTACATAATTGAACATCAGATCGAAGACGAGTGGTAGACCTTGACCAGGTTCAGTAATCAGTACGCCGTCAAGTTGAAACATGTGGGCCATGCACACAGGGCCGGCCAGGATAATACTCAGAGGGAGTGCGGAGACCTTTCGCTCACTAGTCACGCACAAGTTCAGTAGTTCACGGACAGCGACGGTGATATGTGCGTGGCATACTGGCACTGCGAGTAGTCGAGTACGAGACTGTACGACGTCGGTAAAGGCTAAAGGGAAACTCACGCGCATTTGGTTTCTGTAAAATAAGAGCAAAGCAGTTTTTTTAAAAAAAAATGGGCTCTCACCCACATTTGGGTCGGGGGGCTTTGGGCCCGGCCGACGCGCCAACCATGGAGACGAGGAAATAAACAAGCACGTTTGCTGCTGTATCAGGCGTTCTAAAGAGAAAACAAAATGTGTTATCAAATGAGCGTATTTCTGTCTAGTTCGATTTCTCGACTCGGGTTGAGTTCTCTCATTTTTTAGATTTGCTTTATAATTTAATCGGTGCTATTTTCGAATGATAGACAGCATTTCCGTCGACAGTTAGGGCACAGTTAGATGCAGAATTGGACATATGCCACAATAATTTGTCATGAACCTCATCGATCGTCCTTAAAATACTGTACACTGCTCCTCACTAAAAAGATTATATTGATTGATACCGAAAGCGCCTGATGCTTTAGACTAAAATAAAGCATCCCGAAAGATGTAGCATCTACAACTAGCTCTAGTTATTAGCAAAAGGAACAACTAAAGACAACTCACATATTCATCAGATCACTTGAAGTGACATGAAAAAAGAGCACACACAAATCATATGATGTTCTTGTATATATATAGACCAGATGCCATCTAGCTGATTCGAGCTGCCTAGGCATCGATGCTATTGCAGAACATTAATCCACACAACTAAAACATACCTTCCATCTCCACACAATACCCAAGCTATATAGCTAGTTTATCTGAAGATTCTGGAAACAGAAAACTACAAGACATGTACGCAGGCACATGGAGCCTTTATTTTAGTATATTCGCAGTGCTAGTACTTCCAGAGTACTGATACCGTATACAGTTAGACGATAGATGGTGATGAAGCCGTAGTGTTGTCAAGGAAGGACGATGTTGTGAGTTGCGTCATGGATATGGTATAGATGCAGGGTTCCTCTTTGGCTTGGGCTCTGACCAGTCGCAGCAGAACCAGGCGCGCAGGATGCGGCACAGGATCTCGCAGCGGTGGTGGCGCGGTCGTTCCTCGTCTCCATCGCCCATGTTGTTGCCGGCGATGTGGATTGCTTCCATGCAAACCTGAACTCCTGAAGATGGTGATGCTGATGTGTCTTGTGATGTCTTCTGTGCAGAACAGACAAACTACACTCTTGGGCTCTGCTTGCTCCTAGAGACCGAGAGTATTGATCGGTCTGGTTATATATGTGCAGCAAAGGAATGGATGACAGAGAAAGACAATAGGAACATATAGGAAGGGCAGTATCGATCAAGGCATAAAAAAGTACATTGTGAAATAAGTGACTAAGTAGTCAATTACTCAGTCTACACACATTTTTCGCATTTTCGGACAAGTTGCATTCAGAATCTTTAGACTTGACCCTCCATATAAACACTACAATACATATGCATTGAGGAATTGTGTAGGTTCATTCGTAACATAAATTGTGGTTAGTTTAGTTCTTTTTTTATTTATAGCTTTTCCAAACATTCTCCTAGCATTTACTATTGGTAATAATGTTGTTGAGGACTAATGGTGATCATCCTTGAAGATGAGTAATTGCAACTGTCAAGTGTGACGTATTTGTTGGCCCGTGGTGTGTAGGTGTAGCATGTGACATAAAGGTCGACGGGTGGTGAAGGGTGAACGCAAGTAGGCTTGGACCCGAGGAGTCCCGGCGGAGTCATGGACGATCCACGTTGTGCATGGAAGAACAAGAGTATGTGGATATGAGACATGATGATTGTGTCGGTTAAGTCGAGCAAAAAGATGATGGCAAGCTAAATAGGCTGCCCGGAAGTGGGAGCACGGACGGTTAGAATGCATCAAGGCTTGGAGGAGGTTGAACATGCATTGACATCAATGAGATCGCTCGGTACCCAAGCGGAGATGGATGGTTTGGAACGCAAAACCACCATGCAAGCTTGATTTGGGCCTCAAAACTATGCGGCCATATGGCAGTGATGGAGGGAATGAGGTGTCATCGCGAAACTTGCGTCGAGGCAAAGAAAAGTTGTGAAGACAATGTGTCCGCTCGATATATTTTGATGAAAAATATGGACCAAAATGCCCCTATGTGGGTGGTTATCCTAGTTGTAGGTTTAGGGCAGTATAGTCTTTCATCTGAGAGAGGAGAGAAGATGCACCCTTAAACTCTAGATTTTTGTATAGATGAATTCATCCTGATGCTAATGAAAGTCATGTTGTGAACACTAATCTTCCTTTCCATCAAGCTTTCCACACTTGAATTCATTTTTTTCTTTTTATGTGATTTTCGAAGCCACTTTTTTGTGAATTTTTGTTCTCCATCATAACTATGATTTGGAGTGTTTCTCTCGGGCGAAAAGGGTGTGCAACATGTGCAACATCTAGGGTGATCCCGTACTGAATCCATTCATGAGCACCTCTGATTTTCGAAATCCCACCACCCTTGTGTTGATCAAATTCATGAAATTTGTCGTTAAGTCTTGATCTTTTTAAGGAAGTATTTTGGACAAAGACTACCAGGCGAAACTATGGTTAAAATTTCATGAAATTTAGAGGGCATTTGATTGAGTTTCCCAATTTTCTTTAGATCTTCCTATGCCCAGGAAAAGTCAAGTTCTTGTTTTCCAAAAACCAAACATTCCGGTTTTTCCAAAGGGATGTTTTTACGAGATCTCTTGGGTATAGACCCATAATGGCTAGGGAAACCTCTAGTTAAAATCTCGTGATTTGTTAAGTCTGTTTGCCTTGGTTTTCATATTTTTGTTGGTTCTACCGAGACAAAACTGGAAGTTCCGATTTTGGAATGCTGGTTTCAATTCTAATATTTTTTTTCCAGAAGCTTGATCACTTCGGTTTATGCTCAACTCATCTCGGTTGATTTTTTTTATGCACACTAGCTTCGTTCCTAGGTTTAGTGAATCCGTTGTGGCCATGTGATCTTGGTGATTGCTAGCTCCGTCCCTACGTGGATGCACCTCTAAATGTGCATAAAAAAATCATCTAAAATTATGAGTGGAGACTCCTTCACATCTTCTACTATCATGCAAAAAATGATGAACAAGAATTTGAGCAAACAAATAAAAATAATAAATCATGCGGATCTAACTGAACCCACACCGCTACTGTCCATGCACTGATATCTATTCTATACCAAAGCAGACAGTATGAGCCTGAGAGATGGTGGTCGTGCGTCATGCAGTGGTTGCAGCATCTTGACTCGAACGTCATAAACTCATAGCATATACTCTAGTGTGCTTTTTTAGTAAAGCTTCTCTACTAAATAACTCCTATGATTATGGTATGGTATCTCATAGACCATCAACAACTAGCCGGTCTTGGTTAACAGAAACCTTTCTGTTAGAGTTTAATTTTCACATATGTGTGTGATTCGTTGCATCGATGTGTGAAAGAAATAGCATGTAGATTTCGTTCCGCGAGGTAAAATGGTGCCTAGAATTGTGGCGCGCGCGATCGATCATGTATAATTCATGAGAATATTTTTGAAGACTTATTTCAGTCATCAGTGGTTGTTGGTCTAGCCAGCAGGAGGAGCTAAAAGTCATCACTCGTCAGTCTACTGGCTAGACCAGCCACTGAGGAGAACATTAGTACTTTCTCATTTTTCCAAGGTTCTCACTCGATAATGTGGCCACCGATAATGTGGCTGTTCAGATGTGGCCGCAAAAAAAGAAGAAAGAAAGAAAGAAAAAGTGGCTGTTCCGATGTCTTGTTCAGTAGAAAGGAAAACACTTCTGCTTCCTTGTATAGTTGTATCAGTAGTGAACCGGAATAAAATTCACTCCTGCACCTGCTTTTGTGGAAAGAACTTTAGCAGACTTGTGGTCTTGTGGAATGTGGATGGCCTCGATGGCACATGCAAGCGCAAAGTTTAGATGGTCACAGTCACAGATAAGGAATGGACAGATTCGCGTAGCAGCTTAACCAGCTCAAGGAGCGCACCAGCCTGTTGTTCGTCTGAATCAGAAATTTATTGATATATAGGTGACAATATGTTCATATATCATATATGATGCAATATTGTGAGATTTATGATCCAGTGACAGGAAGAAAAAAACCGCCATCAATTATATGTCTCTAATCATATTCTGTAAGGCTTTATATTTCATCATGGACTTTAAGATGAGCCACTTAGAGCATCTCCAAGAGAACATATTTTCTACTCGTTATTTAACTCTCCATTGGCATCACGTGTGGTGTTTGAGACGGACTGTCAGAACCTTATCAGTCTGTGGTCAATGAAGGATGTGCAAAGATCATCGATCGCTGCAATTCTCAGGGAGATTCATGATCTTAGTAGCACTCTAGCTAGTTTTTCTTTATGCTTTGCTAGTAGAGCTAGTGTGTAATCTAGTAGCTCATGAACTTGCTAAGCAGGCGTCTAGTGAACACATGATGGTTGAGTGGCACCAAGCTCCATCATGTGTTCAGCCATGCCTTGAAGCTGATTGTAATCGTGTTCTTGAGTAATGAATGAAACTCCCTGTCTCAAAAAAAACAATGACTACTGCGGATCCTCTTTTTTTTGGGTGGGGGTGGGGGGCTAAGATAATATATTTTTCCATCATATGAAGCAATAGTATCCTCTAATGAGCGATCCTGGCACCCCTAGCTCTCCACAACGTCGCTCGCCTTGAGAGAGTTGATCTCAAATCTCCTCTTCTGGATCACATCACAAGTTACATGCACCTTTGCACATGGAAAAAACATTGTACAGGATATTCATCCTTTCAAAAACAGTTTCAAGAGGGAATTCTCCTTGGTTATCCATAAAGTAAAATCAAGATACCACAGACAAATAGAAGAATGGCTAGCTGCTTATCTTTAATTTTTATTATTTTTATCAGTATTTTTTTGTTTATTGATCTGCATTTTCGCTTTTTCCTTTTGTTGTACACATTTTCTATAATATATAATCAGTAAGGAAAACCCTTCCTGTTGCCTAAAAAAGAATACAATCTCTTCCCAGAAAAAAAAACGATCGATACCAGAAGTACCTAGTGCTCGAATCAGAATAAACCTCCAGTTAGGCTAAAGGATGAACAAATTAAAAACAACTGGTATTCAGATCACATTGAAGCAGCATAAAAGGTGCACACACACACACACACACCCCATCATATGCTTCTCTTGTACATTAGATTTATAGATTAAGCTCAAATACCATCAGTCCGATACTATATGTACGAGGATCATGCATCGATCTTTTTTTTTTGCGACCGTGCCTTAGCACGTTTTTTATTAAGAAGAGAGGATCAGGCATTGATCAATGCAGCACAAATGCACAATCCACACAGATATCACAAATATACCTCAGATCTGCACACAACCCATCAATGTAGCATCCCTACGAATGCGGAGGCTTGAAGTTTTGCTTCCAGTCATCTAAAAACAACACAAGCCGTTATATAGCCTGTCTAACTGAAGATTCTGACCAGCACGATATGTGGCTGCTAGGGATAGGGTCCATGTCACATGCATATCATTCTTCAGGCAGTGCTATTACTTTCCAAGCCGGCTTGTGTGATCTACAAGGAATTTACTTTCTGTTTCTTTCTCAGCTGCGTGATTCGTCGTAATCGGCGTGTATAGATTTTTCAGCTCCAAGCCACAGTGAGGTGTTCACAAATCCAGCGCGGTTACGTGCAATAGACAAGAACATTCACGCAGCAGCTGGGATAATGTGGTGCGAGTATTCTTTTTCATTATCGCTGGCCTAACTCCTTCAGTATATATGAGCCTTTTGTAGCTCAAATTTCCAATGTTCTCGCTCGTCGTCGAGTTTGAACGGCGTTAGACCACGGATGATTATGCACGATGCCGTTGGGTAGAAAGGGATACTGTTGATGCCTAATTTGATCAACCGGGAAGACCGGCTTTTTTTTATGGAAGAGCAATCAGAAGTTCAGAACGCATGCAGACCCTTGACGAAACCTCGGCAGCGTCAAGTTGGGGCCAGGGGGCACAGTGTAGACGATCGTCTCTCTCTGTTTTTTTCAATAAGCTATAGTCTCTTTTTTCAGAGGGGGGGGGGGGGGGGGGGGGGGGACGATACTCGATAATCGGGAAAGCAGGAAAGATTGAAAACGAAAGGATTCCGGTCCGGCTGATTGGGTCAACGGTAGCCCGAATCGGATTCGAATGCCTACCCTTGGATCCCCTTTTCGCTTTTCGGCTTTGGCTTGAAAGGCCACAATAACGTGCCGTGCGCGCTCGTTTCACGTGAACGCCGCCGAATGGAGAGGGACAGACAGGGCTCCTCCAATCCGGCCAATTTAACAAACGTTCCCACCCAGCACAACACCACGGCGGCAGTCGCCAGCCTGCTAGCCCAACTCCTTGCAGGAAGATTCGTCGAGGCCGAGAGGCGGCCGCAACGTGACAGCGGAACCACCGAACCAGCAAGGTACACCTACGGTTACGTACGGGCGTGGATGGATCAGACGGCTGGCGTGCATGGCGAATCGGTGATGGTGGTGCAGCAGCTAGCGCAGGTCGTTCTGTTCGCGCCAGCCAGCACACGGTCCCCCACCTCGGCTTTTGTCGTATGCCCCGCTCCCCTCCGGGCGTCTGCTGTCTGCTCCGTGCTACTACCACCCTGCTACTTCTGACAAGTGACAACTACGTACTACTGTACCATGGCTACCAAAAGACAGTTTCAGAAAGATAGAAAAGAAAAGAAAAATAACATGTAGGGTGAAAAAAAAGCGTGTCGGTGGGCGTTATTGGTCGTCGACTTTGATTTCCCCAGCTTCCATTTCTCTTCTCTACATTTTCCGGCCCGCAGTTTGTTTGGCGTGAGCGTGACCAAGCCTTCGCGTTTTTACACTCCAAAGTTGCACCACCTGTCACACAGCTGCTGCAGCGCTGCACGACGCTTGCATGGCGGCAATAATTCTAGCCAGGAGACCAGGCCACGATCGCCGAATTGCTTCATCACTGTGCTGGCACCTGCACCTGCTCCTGCTCCACGCCACCGCCGACATTCAAAGTCCCACAACAAATTGCAGCGAGGATCGATCTCAGATCGCCGACCACTGGAATGCACCCCCACAAAAACGAAAGAATCCCCCAAGAATTCCATCCCATCCCATCCATCTCCATCGCGCTAGCACGGCGGCAAGCTCGCCGGAGCCTCGGCCTTGGGCGACGGCGGTGCCACGGCCGCGGCCACGGCCACAGTGGGGATCCTTGCCACGTGTTCAGTGCGGCCAAGTCGGCCCCGCGCCGCCGCCGCGGCCGCCGCAGCGCTCCGCATCCGGCCCTTGCCGAGGTGGTGCTCGCAGAGCAAGTACCCCACCAACGTCGGCTGGCTGCACCGCCAACCACGCCCGTTGACGCGGCTGCACCGTGACCCCTCCAGCAACACCGCCGGACCTCGCCGCTTCTTCGCCCCGCCGCCGCCATTGCCATTGCTGCTCGCCTTCTCCTCTTCCTTCACAGCCACCGCCGGCGTTGTCGGCACCGTCAGTTGCAGAGCGCCATTGCTCGTCGTCGTCACTGGTTCCTCCGCCTTCGCTGCCATTGGTTGTTCGGACGACTTGGCACCGACGCATGCCACGCTGTCCTCCTGGTCCAAACTGTGGTAGCCATTACTCGCCGCACCGAACCTGCAAGTGCAAGTGCAAGGCATACCCATCAAACAAATTAACACTCTCAAACGCGACCGATTAAACAGATAAGAAACCGAAGCAAGCAGGCAGGGTAGGTAGGTGGCGGCGATCCAATGCGCGATGTGCATCTTGTGTCTGGAAGTGAACACACACCAAGTTGCTAGAGGCCAAGCAAGCAAGATCACGCGCGGATACAACCAAAACCGCTAGGCTGTGACGGACAAGTAGCACTCCAAAGTGGCAACGCAAGCAAAGCAAGCGACCGAGACGTGGGCATGGGCTTACGCTACGGAAACAAAAATCATGCGCGGTGTGGATCGTGGATGGGAGGACGTGCCTACAGGGGCGCTTTGTCTGGCTGCAGGTGGGTGGTGCACTAAAATAATTGGATCCACCATGTCCGATGTCATGTCCCTCATGGCCATCCCGCTGGGTGAAGTGAAGCTGGCATTGCACATTTGCAATTTGCATCGCCCACTATGAAACAGTACAACAGGGAAGATCAAATCATTTCCAGGGAAGATCAAAAGGAAGCCAACCTAACTTGCCTACTTTCCCTTTTTCTTTCAGGAGATACTCCTACTGCTTAGAATATGTATGTATCTATTGTGCAGCCAAAACTACAAAAGTGTCAGCAGTTTTTAATCCGTACCTCATGTGGCCACAATCATCGGCGCCACCACCATGCTTTGTACCAGCGCTCCTGCCGCGATCCGGCACCACATTGCCGCCGTCGTCCTGCGCGGCGCAGCCGATCGAGAGCCACAGAAAAGAAACAGACGGGTTCAGTTCAGCTAGATCTACAGTCGTTGCCACCTCCACGAGCATGAGATCGAGCCGGAGCTGCGGGAAGAAGGAGACGACGCACCTGCGGCAATGCGAGGCGCCTGGCCACCACCTCGGACCTGCGCCCGATATCCGCGGCGGCATGCAGCGGCCTCGCCTCGCGATCCTCGCCGGCGGCCGCCTCCAGCCACCCCCGGCTCTGCTGCGGCGCGGTGGATGTGGTCGGATCTGAGCCCAGCTGCAGGGCGGGCTGTGGCCTACTCCGGATCCTCATTGGAGAGAGAGAGAGACCTCAATGGAGGAGATGGGAGGAGATTTGGGGAGGGTGCAAATTAAAGGGGTTGGGCTTTTGGTTCGGGGCTGCCTTTTATGCCGCCTCATGAACACTTATTTATGGGGGATGCAGTAAGTATAGAATAGTGGTAGATGGTGCAGTTTTGAGCACTGCCCACTGTCTTGCCCCGCCTGGGCATGCACATGCCCTCCTGGCCTCCTGCACTTGAGGGCGTCGCCTGGCCGTCCGATCTGGGGCCGGACGGCACTGATCGCTCGTGGCCGATCTGCGAAGCCTGTCTCTCTCCTGGTGTAAGAAATGGCGTAACGACATGTGCGTGCTAGAGCTCTGGTGGGGGTGCAAGAAAACTAGTGTGGTGTATCGGTTTTATAGTGGAGTATAACAGAGAGGACCGGCGTGGCTAGCGCATCCGGCCAATGAGACAAAACCGCGCGAAATCGAGATCCCACCCACACCCACACGATCAAATGTTATACTAGGCTACTGGCCAAACCACCATTTTCTTTATCAAACTCTCTTGTTCTGCTTGGCTGATCACGTATTAAGAGTGGCCATGGATCTTGAGAGAGGATCGGAACAGTCAGATCGGGTTGGGGGCAGTGGCGAAGTCAGACGGAGCAGTGGCGAAAGCTCAAAAAGCTCGAGGGTGGGGCGCTGCCTGTCAGGGGGAGCATGTGTGACCGACGCATCCAGCTTTTGGACGGCAGGAGGAAGAAGCCAATGAGACGACCCTCCTTGCTCTGCCTGCGGTCACTGGACAGTTGGCACCCCATATATAGACGACGCCTCGTGGGCATTTCCATGGCGGTGCTAATGCTCTCGGGATCGGCCATGGTGGCCAGGAGATGCTGTTCTAGTAAAAGCATCAATGGAAGCGATTCTGGTCTCCCCAAAACGGTAATGAGAAGTGATAGGTTAACGGATCAAGGGAGGACGATGCAAAACACGGCAAATTTGCAGCTTTGGTGGCTGCTTCACAAATTCCGTGTCTCTTCCCATCGTGAACAAATCTGACAAACAAGAAGATGGATCATATTGGATTGGATGGATGGATGCGCGAAAGGAGCTTTACTAAAGGGCCTTTCATGGGCTGGAAGGAAGCTTGCGATGAAGGCTCTTTGGCCCATGAGCTATGCACTGCCCAGCCCACAGCCACTCACTCCTAGCGTAGTGAAAGAAATTCGACAACAAACATTCAGTAAAAACAGATTGCAGGTCATCGACAGGTTATTTAGGGATTGCTAGGCCATCAGTTGGCAAACGAAACTGAGGCTTACGCATATCCCCACAAAACTATTCGTTCTTAGTCATTGAACACGGATAACACATATCTGAGCAATGCAGAAAAATCACCTTGCAGAATAGACCAAAAAAACACTGACTAGAGCGAACAGGCCAGAGTTGACAAATAGCTGCAAACATGTTTCAAGCCACAAACACAAAGGTTGAAAGGTGGTCTGTCTTTTTTTCCTCCCTCGACTCTGCAGATGAGATAAGGCGGAAGTGCAGACCAGAATTCCTCAGAAAAAGGGAACAGACACAGACCAGAAATTGGTCTAACCCTCTCCGGCAAATGTCCTTCAAGCTTTCAATAGGAATCATGAATAATTGAATAGCATGCAGGACGTATATATCCGCTCGTGTAGGTACTTCCTAGTACATGATGGCGTTGGAGATAGGTCTGTACATTTAAACTTTGGACAAAAAAGTCCCAGCAGGATATGCCATCATTAATAAATAAGGCATTAACACCTACCATTTTTCAACGGTATAAACAGTTAGGCCTTTATCTAAAACAAACGCTTAGGTATTACGTGTTCCCAATCCCTCATTCATCCCAGACCCCTCCATATGTCAGGTTAAAGAAAAAAAATTGGTTGTTTTCCACCTATGTGCTGTGAATATTATAAATCAACCTTCGAGATGGAATCACAAAAGACACAGGAGCATCTTAATCATCACATCTAAACTATTTCCTTATTTCTGAATATAGCTAAATATACTTTACAATATGTCAGTCCCAGAAGCCTCTACTGAAGAATTTGTTTGGGTATTGGGAGGTAACACTAACTGAACATGTTTACTCTATATGGATTTCTGAAAAAATCCAAGGTCTTGTGTTGACCTTAATTTGATCACCGTGTTGACTATTATCCTAGACAACAACAGATCATATACAATACAAGCATCCAGCAGAAACCTACTTGCCTTTATTGTTGGCGCATTTGATGCTGTTTGATCAAAAGTTGAGCATAAACCAGCTCATTCCAGGAATCTGGTACTCCAGGAAGGCACCAGTGGCTGCAGTCCTGATATCTCTCAGGCGATCTCCTCTCCTCGTCAGTCAGGTTCTGCTTGCGGTAAATGGAAGGGTGTGCATCCTTTCTATAGTCAGACATTCTGGTTATGTTCAGGTAGACAACTGGAGTTTTCATCTTGTAGATCACATCCTCTAAAATGCTCATCGTAGGTGGGTAGGTTGAAAGGTACTGCTCATTTGTTATTGGTTCACTCGCCCGATCGCAGCTCCCACCTGAATTCCATTGGCCGCCACTGCATAGTGGAGATGTACAGCACAATATTGGTTTAGTTTTTGCAAATCACATATAGCATGTGGCTATTTGCAATACAAAAGATGATGCACACCTAAAATGAGATGCTGAATAGCCCCTGAATAACACAAGGGTCTTTTGGGGGTTAACATTAGCATCAATCCACTTGGACCACGTGAGAAGAGCTTTATGAAATGCATCCTCGACATTTAGCTCGCTATACACATGATTACTCTCCTGATAGTAGTCCTTACTGTGGCACATTCAATCCGTCATTAGTGTTTAAGAGAGAATGAAATGGGGATGATTTTTTAACCAAAGAGTAGTTAAGGTGAGTTACCCAAGAGCAGTTTTCTCATGTGTCCACCAATGGCCAGTATTGAAGATGAGAAAGTCTGCATCCTTGTACTTCGGTGACGACTGCTCAACCAGATCAAGCCTGAGAGTTTCCTTTTTCTTTCCCCCGCTAACTTGCATCTCCCATTCCTGGACAAGGAATGGTGAGCGAAAGAACTCCACGCTGCAGTTATAATCCTGGATGAGGTGAATGCAAACAAAGGAAATTAGGCAACAATACATAGTTAAAAGAACGGACACATGCATAGTGTAGAACCTGAACTACAAAGAAATATACCGTGAACAGAAAGGAGTACGAGCCTTCGGTCTTAAACTCACGCCTGCCAGACGCCTCAAAAACCTTCCTCTTGTCTTTGACAGAATTCCTCAAAATACACACAAGGGATTCCCACATGTTCCTGTTCAGTGAATCACCAACGAAAACAAGTCTTTTTCCTCTCAGCCGCTCCAGCATGTCGGTTGCGTTCAATCTGATATAACAAGAATATAATAGAATTACACACAAACCTTGAAGCCAAATAACTAAAATCATTGAATTGTTCTAATAGCCTTATCCTCACCTTGGTATACTGCATCCACTGGGCTGCCAACGGAGCTTCTGGTAAGCTAATTCTCGTCGACCATTCAGATAGCAGTCAAAGGGCTCATCAATGTGAGGACATGACCCCTCAGGGTAGAGAGGGTATGAATCATCCCTAACCCAGTGCCCATGGAACATATCACAACTGGCGGCCTGCTTGAACCAATCAACTTTCATGTTTCCACTAGAACCACCGTCCTTACTGTTGTTGGCCAAATGGTCCTTTGATGAACCAGCACTGCCCTGAGCAGCATCTCCCTTCTGCTTATTCACTGTATCACTGCTTCCACCAGAAGAAACCTCACTGCTAGTCTGCTCCTGATTCTTCACAGCCGGAGATGCTACAACCGTGTTGTTCTTCCCTGGAGATCCAACTTCTTCCTCCCCTGTCAATGCCAGACTCCCAGTTTGAGTACTGGTTGGAACAACACGCACACTGCTTCTACTGCGCTCCCCTCCGCCATCTCCTGCATCACTCTTTGCTGGAGAACTTCCAGTTGATTTATGGCTTGCATCTCCACTTCCACTCCCTGGCTGGGTATCTGAACTATTACTTGACCCAGCCTTCGTGTCTGCACTCTTTGCCTGACTGAAACTTCCAGCTGATTTATGGCTTGCATCTCCATTTCCACTCCCTTGCTGAGCATCTGAACTATGATTCAAACCAGCCTTTGTATCTGTGCTCTTCGCCAGACTAGAATTTCCAGCTGATTTATGGCTTGCATCTCCATTTCCACTCACTGGCTGAGCATCTGAACCTTTACTCAAATCAACCTTTTCTGTGCCACTTCCAGAAGATCCACTGCTCCCAGCTCCAACAGCACCTTGGGTGTCGGCCTTCACCACGCTGCTATTTCCAGAAGCAGAACCCCTGGTACTAGCAGCCTGATTATTAGAAGACCCGGTGCTCAAATCAACCTTCCCCGAACTGCTACTCCCAGCAGAATTATTGCTGGGGACACCATCTCCAACTTTGGCCTCGGCTCTCACAGTGCTGCCAAGTCCATCAGCAGCATTGCTCGGGGATCCGCTCTCGCTTCCCAACTGCTTATTAGACGTATCAACACTCTCACCTGCCTTCCCGACGGTTTCGTCGCCGGCGGCACTATTGGATGGGGATCCGCTGCCACCTCCCCCTTTACTACTGGAAACGGCTCCTTCGTTTCCTTTATTCGGATCCACCGCGCCGTTCGGCGCACCGCCACTCGACGCGGAATTATTCGTCGGAGCTCCGCCTTCGGCCTTGCCGCCAATGCCGGTAACGGCCGAACCGCCGGCCGGAGGCACACTCCCACCGCCGTCATTGCCGATCGGAGCACCACCGCCACTTCCGAACTGGTTACCAAACCCAGCCGCGGCAGAGCTGTTGCTTCCCGCCGCGCTCCCCACTCCCCCACCGCTCACATCACGGGTCACGTCGCCACTGCCGCCGCCTGATCCGTCGCGCAGAGGCTCCGGCGAGGGCGCTGGGGGGTTCGCGGGCAGGATGGACGAGAAGAAGCTGGAAATCTGCGAGCGGTACGGCGCCGTGGACGCGTACACGCCGCCGAACCACGACGCGCCTCCCTCGGCGCCGTCGCCCGAGGCGGAGGGCGTGGCAAAGGCGACGTAGGCGGTGAAGGCGGCGAAGGCGACCGCGAGCCCGTACAGGGTGAGCCTCCCGCGGCGCCGGGAGCGGCCGCCGAGCGGGCTGCGGGGCCCCGCGTCCGCGCACGCCGGGCCGCCGCTCTGCTTCCACGGGCTCTTCATGCCGCCCGGCCCCCGCGGCGGCGACGGTGGGCCGCGCTCCGGGATACTCGGAGCGCGGCGAGGGGAGGGGGAGGAGGAGGGGGCGGAGGCGAGTAGCAAGCGAGAGTGGCCGTGGCGGTGGGGAGAAGAGGTGGCCGTGGGGAGAAGAGGTGGCCGTGGCGAGTGGTTTGGGGAGGGGACGCAGGGGGGTGTTGGTGGGTGGTGGCTATAGTAATTTCGGCAGGCAAAAAACTAACTAATTTATAGCAATCTGTTTAGATTTTGTTGAGACTTGAGAGGGATCAAGGTCAAAAGAGAAACGGCAAAAGATTGCGATTGGTCAAAATAGGTAAGGCACCACGAAGAAATGTCTTTCGCATTGTTTATGACTTTTGTGGGTCACTTTCCATGTATATCCTCCTCCACTCATGCCTACCGATTTTTGCAAAAATACAAATTAGTAGGTTGTCATAAATCATAATTATTCGTATGTTTTAAGTATATTTACTTAACACAACATGCCAACTGGAGCTAAGAAGAATGTTTGTCGCCGGCCACTTGTTGGGCGATGAGATGATGAGAGATCGAGAGCGCTTCATGCGTTCATTGATGCAGGCGTACAAGAGATACAAGAGCGTTTCTATTTATTTTGCGAATGGAATCACACGGCGGGTGAAAAAGGGTGGACCATTGAAGCCAAAAAAAATGCCGAGCATTGGTTTACAAGTTTTTAGAATCGGTTTACACTTTACAGACAAAAGGGAATTGAATCTTGAGTGCTTCAAACGGTGCGAATTCAAAACCTGCAGAGTCCGCTGTTGTGGTGGTGGCCACAGGTGGGACGAGATGCGCGGTCAGGTGCGGTACACAGATGGCACGATGAGAAGAAGCTCGCTGATAGGAGCGTGTCTCCGATAGCCGTCGAGGCAGAAGCATGGAGCTGTAATCGAAATGCATTTTCTTTTTGTCAGAAAATGCCCGAATTCGAAGCAGGTGTAATCTTTACGCGTTGCTGTCCCGTGAACCGTGATCGCTCCCGAATCAGCGGTCCCGTACCGGTCCCCACGATCGGGGCGGCTCGCGGCGCCGCATGCCGTTCGCGGCCGCATAAAATTCAGAGAGGAAACACCGACAGGTGGGCCCGAGAGACCGGGTGGACGGCACAAAATCCTGCGACACGTGGCGACGTCCTAATTATTGCGTACTTCTAAAAACATAACCGAATTGAATAGGGATCGGACATTGAAGAAGGTTCTTGGCTAGAGTGTCCTACTAAGAGCAAATATTATGGTGGGCAGAAAAAGGCTAAATGCGGATGTGAAAGAGAGAAGAGAGGAGAGAGAAGGGAGGTGGGCTGTAAGTTTACGACCCGCTTAGACACAAGAACCAAGAAAGTGTGTGTGTGATAGGTGGGCCATGTATTTATTGTAAAGGTGCAACTACTATATGGGTGGGCTAAAAGGTGAGCTATCAGCATCCATTCAGCCAGCTGCAGGCTGTATTATTAGCCTTACTCTAAGGCCAGTTTTACTGGGAAGGTCATGGAAGGGTGTCATGGCATTAAATATTCTGCCACATCAGCAATTTATTTACATAACAGGTTTATTTATGAGGACAAAGGAGGGAGAGTGTGGCTGGCACTGTTCTACAAGTTTGTAGTCTTGGTAAATGTGTGATGACCCTCCTACTGAGACTGGCCTAATGTCACTGACGTGTCCCCTTTTGGTTGTACTAAATTATCCCCTAGTAAAAGTCGCTATTGGAAAAGTTAATATAGCAGGCGGCTATGCTTCTTACTTATAATGCATGTTTGTAACCAGAAGACCATATGGTTAATTATATTAATCTACAACGATAAGTGCCTTCCGGCATTGCAACTTGCGAGTCCTAGCAACCTTCCAAATAGCAAAAATATAAAAACGAGCATTCGTCCCTCACACGTTAATATCGGTTATCTTAAAACCGGTACTAACGTGTCCCTGAGGGCTTTAGAGGGCCCTCAGACTATTTAGTACCGGCTGGTAACACCAGCCGGTACTAAATTTTGGCATTTAGTACCTACTGGTGTTACCAGCCAGTACTAAATGGTCATGGGGTTCCCAAGACCCCCGTGCATTTAGTATCGGCTGGTAACACCAGCCGGTACTAAATTTAGGCATTTAGTACCGGCTAGTGTTACGAGCCGGTACTAAATGGGTCCGCGGGGCATAGTTTAAAAGGAAAGCATATCCCACTCAATCACATTTGATGCATAGGTGGGATTGTAACGTCCCGCCACTCCGGGCCGGGCCCGTCTATCCTGGCAGCTCTCTAGGATCCCAAGAATGCCCCCACAGACCAACACTCGTCTTTTCTGCGCGCTTTGTCCTCACTCATGCGCACCCGGGAAGGACTTCCCGGTCGGTCACCCATCCTGAGATTGCTCTGGGCCAAGCACGCTTAACCCCGGAGTTCTTTCAGGATAAGCTCCCGGAAAAGAAGTTGCAACTTGTTGGTATGAGTATCCTTATCAATCCTATCAAGCCTTGGGCTGGGGTGTTACAGGGATGGTCGAGAGGGTTATGCGTGATGTCAGAGGTTGTGAGTTCAAATCCCACGAACCGCGCACGTGCATTTACGCGTGAAAAATTCGCGTGACTTGTGACTTAAAAATTCGCCTCCTGGTACAACCTTATCGATGAAACTAAAGGCCTAGGTAGCGTTAGCGCGATAGATAGTAATCCTTTGTATATTCGGCTCCCACTACCTGACTTTGTAACTCAATTCGGTTTGCTCAATACAAATGAAAATGATTCTAAATATGAATGGGTATGGTTATACTAAACTAATATATGGCGATCTACAAATTAGAAGACTAAGTCTTAGTAGTCAAAGAGCACAAAATTTGAAACAAGAAATGTGCACGCACTTTATTCCATAGAAAAAACGAAGAGCATAACCTCTAATCTTGCCGCGCTGAAGATATTGTTAGAGCTGGTATTTTTTTCTATATATTGCCAATTTAGATTTTATATAATGGACAGCTCTTGATTCCTTAAAAAAAACTTTTAGCTTTGATGAGAGCTACTTATACTGTCCATGTCCACTTCCACTCCTACTTAACATTTTTTTCGAATCACAGAGTACAGACACAGACACTCATATACACGCACGCACATTTGACCCTACAAACATACGCACGCAACACTACCCCTATGAGCACCTCCGAAAGACTGGACCGGCAAATCCTCCAAATTGACGAAGTCACCACAGACGCCTCGCTATCGACGAGCACGTCGCCTACCACTGAAAGAATAGCGCCGGTTAAATCCTGGAATAAATCCATGAAAAATGCGAGCACCATTGCCGAGTCGAGGACTCGAACCCTAGTGGGCTGGTTCCACCACAAGGAACCTTGCCAACTGAGCTCCTACTTAACATTGTATATAGTTTCATAATATATATTTACAATTTTTTTCTGTCACATCGTCGTACATAATCCCTTAGTTAACAGGGGAAAAGGGAGGAAAGTTGATGATGATAACGACTACTGTAAATGGTGGGTTGATGTGATCTTGCGTTGACAGACAACATGCACACAAGCTAGTGCGTCTCGGCTGTGTTCAGATTAAGAAAAAAGTATTTCTCCAATAAATTTTTTCTATTCATTCCACTCATAAAACACGCTTTTCAGTGAACACTTTTTACTTCCAATATAAACAAAGCCGTCTCCCTACCGTACATGCGGTGTGTTGGTGGGGTGCGGGAAAGTCGGCGTCGGTGCTGTGTCGCGACGGGGTCCAAAGGCGTACGGGCTGCTTTATATGGGAAAGCGGGAAAACAACATTATCCTGTCCAGCCAGCCAGCCCCGTGCTTTTGCTCAAAACACACACACGCACTGCCTTTTCCGGCGCTGGTTCAAGCTAAGCTGAAGCTTGCCATGCTTGAGCAATTGCAAACTCGATCGATGCGTTCTCGATCGGAATTTGAATCGTTCGCCTTGAAATCAATCAATCCTTGATTCTTTTTAATCCCTGACTTGTTTTCGCTTTGAAATACTCGTGATGTCTCTCGACCGGAATTTGAATCTAGTATACGTTCCAATGCAAACTGCTGGTATAGTCCAATCCTAAAGCAGCCAGGAGCGAGCATCCAGCACGGGGTGGAAGGTGACTTTCAACGGGCCCGTTAGGTACAATCTCACTCTCGATCGGTGCAACGGGGGGTCGACGCACACGCACTCGGCGCCACTACAGTTCCGTCCCATATACTAGCACAGTACTAGTATCATCACTACCCGCTGGCCTGTTATGGAACACAGAGATCGATCAGGATCTATTTTTGTTAAAGAAAGATCAGGATCTAACGGGACACAAATAATAATCAAGGGCCGCGTGCCACGCTACCTGCTGCCGAGATATAAAATAGCGCAAAGCATCGAGCATTCTTTTTGCGGCTGATGATCACATGCGTCCCAAACCCGGCAAAGTGATCATGCAATGCATCCATCGATCGCTGTGGCCATGCTGATGCATCCATGCTGCTGCTTGTGTCATTGCAAATAAAAGCTCTGTTGTTCTGGGTTGTGGGACGACCCGTGATGGTGTTCCGGTGCGCGGTTGCTTTCAGAGATTCGATCTCGTCGAGATGGTTCCATTCTTATATGTCGTCCAGTCTGTCGTGTCGACTCCTAATCTCCGATCCTTCCGTTTATGCAGGCATATCGACGACCCACTGCCCTCTGGATCGCTGTTAGCCTTTTAAGATCCTGATCAGAGCAGAGTTTATTTTTCCTCTCCTTTTTTAGTTTACTTAATGGGTTGGTCTTAGTCAATTGAGCATTCCGAGGAGAAAGTGTATCCAGCAGTACTGTGGGGAGATTCATGGAGTGCGATTGAAGCAAGGCAAGGGCATGGCGCTTTAATCCTGGCGGCTTTGCGATCGAGCTAGCTAGTATGGTGTCACTCGAACTGTGTAAAGGTAAAAGAGGAGGGAAAGCATGCGAACTTGCTAATAAGTGGCTTGCTAATGCCATTAGCAGGCAGGCGGCGTGTGACGTGGCGAGACGGCAAAAGCACAGGGCGGGGGCCGGGGGTAAACACACACAAAGATAGATGCATGGCTTTTAACGAACGCATTGTTTAATGGCTCGGTCCGTATATAAAAACGTAAAGGGTCGTACGAATTTCACGATCACATGGTACGGCCGGGCTGGCAGTACAATACTGCATGTCTGCATCATGTGGAGAAGTACTATGCATGGAGGTTCTTTGCAAATTGCTGGCTGCGGTCCGGTACTCCGGTATGCGTGCGCCGCAGGGGAGAGCGGGAGGCCGGCCGGAGCCACGCCGCGCGCCGACCCACCAACGTTCTGGCGCGGCGGGGCTGGGCGGCTCCACCGGGACGGCGGCCGGCCACGATCTCGGCCGCCGTCGGTGGACGTGCACTCCCGATTGCGTCGGCCGGGCAGGATAAAACTAGCCGAGCGGTCGCGGAGGAGCTAGCCCGTCAGGTCTTTTTTTTTTCCATCGGTGATCGGGTATGGGAAGAAAGCGACGGTTAAAGGCTTGGCTTGTCCTGTCGACACGAACGCTAGCTGGTGGTTGGGTAGTGCGATGTTGACCTTTGGCTGTTTGGCATGGCGAGCATGTTCTAATCCTCTCTCCTCTCCTGCTCCGGTGGTGATACGGACGGGGGACCATGGGCGATTCGATGCCTGCTGCCCTCTCTCATGTGTCTCGTTTCGGCTATGGAGCAAAAGGGAAGGTTACGTCGGCATGTGCTCAACTCAACGGCCGATGGGCTAGCTTTGCACTTTGCACCGTCGCAGCTTCAGGCGCGGATGTAGTGGCAGCGCTGCAAACGGCAGGAGCTCCCCAGTTTGTTTGTTGTAGAGTGAAAAAAAAAAACAATTGCTTCATCCAATCATCCTTGCAAGTTTGCAACTTTTTTTTAGATAAGTTTGCAACTTTATTAAGATAAGGAAAAAAAAAACTCTTGTTGTGCAACTAAGCACAAATGGGCCAGTCAGCCGTTCCGTGAGATAGTAGAGTGGGCCGTAACTGAGCAGAAATGGAGCCCCAACTTCGGCCCACTGGTACGCTTTGTCACATGCAAACATTAATCGAGCAAAATCCATGACCCCATGGAAAAGAAGAAAATCCGTTAACAATTTTCAAGTTCAATGCACAAATTAAACGATTAGAACAGAACTCAATACACAAACTACCTTTTATGTACATGCATACATAAAGTACGCGTCACGCCTTAAATACTAGTACTCCAACTTACACGATATAAATAAATCTATTTTTTTAGTTTCGATGGTTCAGACTACTATTGCTTAATTAATCTAGGCACCGAAGAATCAATACTTCAACCAGCTGGCACACTCATCCCCCGGATCCATCGGCGAAGGCGACGACGTTGCGCCGGCGCCGGCGTCCTCCGGGACGCCGACGGGGACGTCGGAGAACGCGGCCAGCACGCGGCGGACGCTCATGCTCCGCATGGGCCGGAAGCTGAGCGACCTCGCCATCTTCCCCGGGGTGAAGACGTCCGACGAGTTGCGCAGGATCAGGTAGACCAGCGCCTGGACCAGCACGAACACGGCCACCTTGACCAGGGCGTCGCCGAGCTCCGGCGAGACGATGAACGACGTCGCCTCCACGTTGCCCATTGCTAACTGTCAACCTGCTCGCTGAATCTGTGTGATGGATCTGTCACTCGCTATGACGACTTCAAATGAGAAAGTTGGATATGCTCGATCGATCTCTGTAGTCTGTGGAGCAAGATAGAGCTTGGGGTCAATGTGCTATGGAGTAAGCTTGTGAGAAACTGAGAATGGTTTCTTCAGTTCTTGGATGGGTCGGTTTATATAGGCATCCCACCAGATTGATCGATAGCCGTCTGTGTAAGGCTTGTACGCAAGCGATAGTGTGTGCTGGGTTTTCAGATGTGTCTGCGCTGTGCTTGTGGGCGAAGGAAGGAGGCGCAAGCCTGCACGTTTTGTTTCCACTAGCGAAACTTGATTGGCATGCATCATCAGGGATGAGGCTACTCGTCTTTGTCTGTACCGGAACCTCGGAACTTAAAAGTGTCGAGCAGTGTCTTGGAGGTTGACGTTTTGCTGCTGCTGATAACTCAAAGACTGGATCGTGATAGGTCCTGTTTGGAAAGGTTCAGTTAAGTCATTAAGCTGAGTTGTTTGGTATAATGGTGGATGAGGACGATATGCATGTCTCCACCTTAGAAGTTGTGGATGCCGTTCAAGTTTCTCTGAGAAGAAGCACAAGAAAGGATCCTATATGTCCCAATCAAGATTATCCAAATCCCAAACATGCCTTTAGAGTACGAGATCTCGTAGTTTGCTTGGGATTATTGAAAGTAACGCTCAGGTCCCTTTCTGGTTAACCACTAAGGCGCTAACCTCAAATCCTCAATGAACTAAAAACTGCAGCAAATGAGCCAAGGATCAATGCATGCGATCCAGTTCTCGTGTCATTTTCTGCCGGAGCGGCCTGAAATTAACAGAAGGGCAGAGCGACAAGGCAATGTGAGCTCACGTGGCAGCCGGGTTCTCCGGACGCGATTCCAGGCAGAGCCAGAGGCAGCTAAGATGGCTCTTGCAAGCCAAGCAAGCTAGTGCTCATCAGTGGTTTGCAGCTTCAGTATCAATCCCCATGCTTGCTTCGCAAGCCCTCTGCTTTGGTTTTGCTTGCCGCACGAGACCAGCCCAGCGTTGCATTTTGTTCGCTTGTTGTGGTGAGCAACCGGGAGGTACCAGAAATGTGATCTGATCGTGTCACTTTATGCAAGGTGGCCTGTTATCTCTACTATTGGGGAAACAGATGCATGTAGCGCATTGGCAAACAAATGTAGTGGACATGTGGCGAAATCACATGAACAAAATGGTTGGCACGCGCTGCCTAATAAGACGACAGGTAGCATGTTAAGCTGTTGTATCAGCTTGTGGCATGCAGGATTGCTGGGACTAGGGAGGTTGCCTGCCTATAGTTATTTGGACATTATTAATAGATTTATGGTGGTTTTAAAAATAATCACAATTGTCGCTTTGGCCGAGTGGTTAAGGCGTGTGCCTGCTAAGTACATGGGGTTTCCCCGCGAGAGTTCGAATCTCTCAGGCGACGTTGACCAATTTATTTAACCCTCTGCTTCATTTCCCTCTGTTTTACCAACTATATGTGTGCCTGCATCCTGTTCCTTCTCTTGATGTTTTTATGATTTTTTTTATACTGTCTCAGCTTTTTTACTAAACTATGTTTCGGTTACTACTTTTTTTTATCAACCCTGCTTCATTTCCCTCTGTTTTACCAATTATATGTATGTGCGTCTGCATCCTGTTCCATGATTTTTATCCTGTCTCAGCTTTTTTACTAAACTAGATTTCGGTTACTATGTTTATCCTCGTGAGACTGGTTGGGAAATGAGTAAAAGGAGGGTGCTCATTGCTACATGTTTCCTGAGCGTTGAAAGAAGAGGAAGGAACTTCTATGGTTGGGAATTGTATGATCCAGAAAGTCGATCTTTGCCTTTGTTTCTGAACTGAGGTCCTCTGCTTTTTTCTTTGACTCTTTGGAGTTTGGATCTACTTGAAAGGTTACTGCAGATGTTTTCTATCAAAGCTTAAAGATTACTTGAAAGGCACTTAAAGAGATTAATAAACGAAGTTTCAATACAAGCTGAATCCGAAATTTTCTTTTCCAACGGAAATTGGAAAACATATTATACTGCTATTTTGACAAGACCAGATACTTGCTAGTTTTGAAGACTACTTATACAACATTTACACACTGGAAAAAAGAATACAGAGGCTCTCGTGTAAAGAATAAGAATAATTATACAACATAGGCTCACTAGATGAGCAATGCTAATTGGCATTTCTTTTCTTTTCTTTTTTGCCAGACTGTAGTCTTCCTGTACGAGTTACATTTTGAGCCATTCCCTAAAGTGTTACAGGTTACAACAAGGCGAGGCCAGCGTTTTATTGCTTCACAAGGTTGCAGTTCCGAACTTAGCTCTCAACTCAGCGTTCTCCCTCTGTAATCGCTCAACCTCAGCCTTCAACGCAGCGTTGTCATTGCGTAATCTTTCTACCTCCACTTCAAGCATATTATTTTCTCCCTGAAATAAAGACGGGCCAAAGAACCCATAGTAAGAGAATTTGTTGAGTTTTTTCTTTAGTATAGAATTTGTTGAGTTTTTTCTTTAGTATAGAATTTGTTGAGGTTGGCATTGTCAAATTCTACAGTAATTTCGCTATGTTGATTCGTGCTTATGTACAGATCTTACGTTCTGTTGTTCAGTGACAGGTAAAGATGGGAATTGCCCAGTGTAGGGTGCACCAAGCAACACCTCCCTGATGACTTCATGTGATGCCAAGCCGTCGATGCCCATGTTCTCATAACTCCAAAATGCACCCAGTGTTCCCAAGAACCCTTCATGACATAGAAATGTTGTTTGGACTTCACCTTTAGACCTGGAAGCAAAGAATAAAAGGATGTGCGGAACTAGTGACTAAGTTGACTTGGAGCAAGCTCAGCTGGATAGCAAATCTCGGTACATCACAATAATGTGTCACCATCTTAATTAAAATTCTTACCAATATTTTAGGGAACGAGAAATCTTGTCCATAGTCTTTTCATGACCACATACATAAGCACCCCGGAAGAAGATTCGTTTCAGCCCCGAAAGATTAGCCACAAAGTAGGCTATCTAGAAGAGAGGTAAAAATAATGTCAGGATAACAACTGAATGATGACTAGTAACCACACATCTGGAGAGAAGAATACCTGTCCAATGTTGTAAGTGAAAGAATTCAATAGAGCAGCAGCAAGATCCTCTAACTTGTAATCTGACAGTTTACTTGAGTTCACTTTTCCAAAGCTAGCGGCAGTTGTGGATGCTGGAAGACCAATCTGACATAGAGAGAAACAATAACTGATGGAGACACAGGTAATTACTCATTAAAATTTATCACATGAGGCTAAAAAAACAAAAGCGTTACAATACCAATTATGCATACATATATTTAGAAGGTCAATTGAATATTATGCTTAATGGTTCAAGAATCTAAGCTACTGTGGCCACATTTCATTACTTTCACAATAAGTGCACCAAATAACTAATATTGATCTTATAAAAGTAAGAATGTATTAAACACCCATCTTCAAAATAACGACAGTGATGTGTATATAAATGCACTCCAAAAGGCTCTGATATATACTGTGCTTAATGACTGTTTCGTGCAGGTCCTATTATGTGCTACGTCTTTTTCTTGTTTCTTTTCCTTCTCCAGAATAGATTACTTCCCAGGTCGTTGAGCAGAGGCAGCGTTGCACTTTTATTTTCTTAGACCGGTTAGATGTTTCATAATTGATTATTTCTGGCAACAAAAATCACAGAAAAGGTCTCTTTTCCAGGGGATGGATAAGTACCTTTGGATAACCTTCTTCCCCATATATGTCCCCAACAGTCAAATCAACAGACAAATTATTGCCCCTCTGGCTCAACTCCAAGAATTCTTCATAACTAGAAGGAAAAGGTTAACTTTTTTTTTCTCAAACAGGCAGGAGAGATGCACATCTTTGTTTTAATAGAAGAAAGAAAAGGTTAACTATGTAATCAAAAGAAAATCTTATAATTGGATAGTACCTCGAACAGCCAGTCAAAAGCCTGGCGAGGCCAAGGATAGTACCACCACCTAGATGGGATCCTATAATTCTTTCGAACTTCCCTTTACCAATTACCTGTTCATAAAAGTGTGTTGCAGTGATAAGATTTTTTAAAGCACGTTTGTGGGTAACAGCTGATTTCTGAAGAATATGATCGATGGAAAGTATATCAGTGTACTGGCAAACCTCTATCATGCTGACACCTGATCCAATATTAACAAGAAGGTAAGGAAATATGTTGTTTTCATTCTCTTCGTCTGCTGATGTCCCAACAGGTGCTGCTGACTCATGATGAGGCTCCTGTATCAACAAAAGGTACAATAGGGAAAATTCCACATTTTAGCTTGGCAAACAAAAATCACTGTAGAACCTACATTTGACATGCTTCTGTAATTGGTATTCATCTACGATGCGTACTGAAAAGGCTCATAAAAATATATAGGTTGGACTGGTCAAGGTCAGCTCTCGGTTTACTATAGCAAGTATGCAAAATGTTTGTAATGGTCCATACTGTGTAAAAGCATTTTCCTTGTACATAGATCAAGGCACTAAAACTTCATCTGAATATGCCAACAATGATAAAGATCGTAGGGATATCTTTTTTGGAACTCACATCCTCTGATTCCTCAAGGGTAAGATTTTCACCATTGTCATCCCCATAACTCATCAAGGCACCAAGCGCTCCCAAATACCCTTCATGTCTCAGGAATACTGCTTGCATTTGTCTCTGAGACCTGATTGATGGTAGATGCTTAGCTTCTTGCCAGCCCAGACTAACAGAAATCCTACGAAAGTGATTAATTGATTACGAAATGCACATATGCCAGAAATTCCTACCAGAAATCAATTGCATAAGAAATGTTTTCCATTGTGCTTTTGTGTCCACGTATGTATGATCCACCAAAGAAGACCCTTCGGAGTCCCATGAGTGACGCAACAAGGAAAGCGATCTGAAGTCACATACCATGAGTTGATAAATATATTCCTTTGTTTTCCAATATTCTCACCCAAGGGCAAGAAGTCTAGTTTCATAATATGCATAAATGAAAAATAAAACGAACTTACCTGTGCAATATTGTAGGTAAAGGCACTCAACAATGTGGATGCAAGGTCTTCAGGTTTATAATCTGTTAGACCTTTTTTAGAAGTAATAACTTTTCCAAAGCTAGAAGCAAGAGTTGACGTTGAAAGTCCTTGCTGGCACATATAAGAAATGCATCAATAACCACCCATGAGGACTGATACTTGCCGACAAAACGTGAAAGGATAGATAAGTTTGCAAACCACAAAAATCTCTTATAGAACAAATGTCGACGACAGGGATTTCACAATAAGGTTAAATGCACAAACATCTCTTATGGAGCAAATGATGATGACATGCATAAACAGCAACTAAGAAAAGAAGAGAAATATGCTGGAAATAGCCATCCCACAAATTGGAGTTCTTTTAATTGTGATTAAAGAAGAACCATTGAATGTCACTAGGGAACTTATAGACTTAAGAAAACTATATTAAATGTCACATAGAATCCCAATTCAAGGAATATATGTAAGCTCAAGATAAACTCCTAATAAAAGGTACCTGGAGGCTGAAGCCCTTTTAATAATGAGAGATCCCAATATTAATATAGGAACTGTGTTAGTTTTAATTTACTAACAACAATACAATACCAACTAAGAAAAATGCACATGCATACAGGGCAACCAATCTAGTCATCAGAAACGTAGATGGATGTATGTCACCGATCATTTTAAACAAAATGTGCCAAGCAGTTAGTGTCACATGGATTCAGTGATGCTAGAAGAGCGAGAGTATTCAAGGAAAGTGTATCTGTATTTCTGTAGGTTGTTATGGAATCCTATTTAAGATTTGTAAAAAAAAACTAAGTCATGATGCCTTCAATATTCACCCAGAAAAAAAAAAAGAAAAAGCTGGATGAACGTAGTCCTACTTAGTTGAGCAGTACTAGACTGCTAGCCCACCAAAAGCTAAATCAGAAGAAAGGAATATGCATATCAGAAAAGAAAAAAAAATCGTAACAACATGAAGAAGAAAAATGATGTGCTCTATAATCAAAATACAACAACAAACGGGTGAAGACAAACCTTCTGGCAGACAAGCTCCCCACATATATCCTTGACAATTAGATCAAGAACAAAGTTGTCCCCTTTCTGGCTTAATTGTAAGAATTCATCATAACTAACAGAATTGTAACAAGTTAGTAAGGGGAAAACAGTAAATACTTCATTGTATGATGCGGAAGATTGGATATTACCTCTTACAGCCTGTTAAAAGTTTTGCTAAACCAAACATGGTACCACCACCGATGTGCGTCCCAGTTACCCTTTCAAACTTTTTATTTCCAGTGACCTACATTATACTTAATAACACATGGTCACATGAGTTACATTGTAATGAACTTCCAAAAAAGTATGCACGTGAATAAGTACAACCTTTAGTATGCTAACTCCTGAGCCAATGTTGACAAGTAGGTAAGGAAACAAGTTGTTTGGGGAAACATCTACTGGATTCCTCTGTCCATTCATATGTGTGAAGGCTGCACCAGGAACATTCTGCAAGATAGTATCGGTTAAAGGGAAAACATGGTCTGCATCAGGATAAAAAATTTATGTCTCTGATGAGCTGAGTATGTAATTTGCTCAAGATGGTGGTTGAACCACCTAAAATAGTGAGTGAAAGTTAAAAATTTAAACTTCACCGTAAGTAGTGATACATGACATGCAAGAATTTTTGTCAGTGAAAATAAAATGATATGACAAATGCAGAGAAGGACTGACCTGCAACAAAAAGTTTGCTCCGGACACAACGCTATCCATTTCATCAAGCTTGTCCAGACAAACACCTAGTTTTTCCCGGAAATCGTTAGCAAATTTATACGCTCCACCGCCTGTAGCCTGTGCATGGTATATATATCATATTCTTTTCTCGATTCTTTCAAAAATAAGCACAAATATGTCATCCAACAATCATCTGTTCGAGATTTGACAAGGGTAGTTCTAATAACTACATGTATGTATGAGATATCATACTAGAGAACCAGGCAAAGCCTCTGTTTTTGAAAGGTCCAGAAACAACTATACTCTGTTAAAAAAAACCTTGTAAATAAGTACAAGAATTGCCAACTTCCTAAACAGACCCTGTTTTCATTAATATCTTTATCACTTTGGCCATAAATACATTAGCACAAGAAAAAAATTACCTTGAGCGCCACATTTTCTTTGCTTGATCTTGTCCCTGACATACAAAATTACAGTTTAATACAAAATAAAACAGTACTCCATGATATAACCAAGCAGGTAAGTTGAGATTTAACATGCACAAGCAAGCAGTAAAAACAGTATACTCCCTCCGTATCATGTAGCTGAAGACTTCATTAAAAAAAAAAAAGTAAAAGAATGCAGGCCACTACAGACACTTCAGTTAGTTCTCCAGGTTAATATAGAAAATTACTGGACCAATCTTTTCGAAAATTGGGAGTAATTGTCGATTTGGATGCCACTTTCAGAACGGGAAACAAAAAGGAAATGCGCTGAGGGTTTATCATACAGTACAGCGGAAATTACTAAAAGCGGCAAGGAATATCTCAGCTCGTGACCAACTAGTGACCGTCATCAATTCTCTCGCTGTCCAACTCATTTCTCCCAAGCAACAAGCCAGCGAATCACCCAGTGGCCACATGACACGCTGAAACTGTTGTGGTCTCAGAATCCAAGGATGAGCGCCTACCGTTGCAACCGAGGAGCCCCTTGGCCCGGACGAAGTCGAAGCACTCGTGGAGCCGGCGCCTCTCGAACTTGGCGAACCGCAGCTCCGCGCCATCGCCGTCGCCGCCCCCGCAGCTCGCCGTGTACACCAGCTTGATCAGAGTGCCTGGCACCACCACCAACAGCCCGCCGCAGCAGTAAGCACCCACCGGAATTCAGCAGGAGGGAGGGAAGGAGGAGGAACTCCGGGAACCGAAGTGGAACGCACCGCCGATGTCGAGCGCGAGGAGCGGGGACGACGCGGCGGGCTGGCGGGGGAGGAAGATGGGCGGGTTGCGTCCCTCGAGGTCCCCGCGGATCTCGGCGCCCGTGAGGTCGACGCCGCCGCGGCGGGCGCCCGCCGTCGCCGCCTCGCCCATGCCGCCGCCCCGCCCGCTCACGGATCGCCGCGCCGCGCCCGCATTCGCCGCCTCGCCGTACGCCCCGCGGCCCGCCTCGGTTGGACTGGAGACTCCCCCGCGGGCCGCGGCCGCTGTGCTGCCGGCGGCTGGGAGGACTCCCCTCCTCCCTCGCTGTCGCTGCTGTCTCGGTCGCGTCGCCTGGTGTGGTGGCGCGGCGCGGGAGCGGACGGGTCCAAGTGTGCACGCGCGATCTCTCTAGCTGGCGGCGGTAGAGACTAGAGAGAGAGGAGGGGGGTTGGAATTATTTGGGTGGGGTGGAGTTTGGTGGGGTAGTGGGTGATGGGTTCACGTTCAACGGTTCATCGGTTTCGTTTGGAGAGAACGGGGGAGGCGGAGGAATAAAAACCGGGCACGTACAGCGCAGTCCGGGCGGATTGCGTGCGATTGGGATCCGACGGCAGGCTGTACCGGGCGACCGTGGCCGCCTCTCGCAGTCTAGCTCTATGCAAACAGAACCGTGGATGTCCAGCAGCAGCAGCTAGTCATGTCATGATTCATAAGTGGTGGGTCAGCTACGCCGTACACACGTTGAATTATCTTGAGCCAGGGATGACCAAGCGCGGCACGCATGTTTTGGATTGGATCAGGTTGGTGACTGGGTTAGTCATCGCTTACGCAGACGAGAGAGATCTCCACCAGATTTTGCTATCTCCTTTTTGTTTGGAGATGGTCAGACATAGATACTACCGCTAACCTTTGGGTTATGTTCAGATTTAGAAAAAAAAATGCTTCTTCAATAAATTTTTTCTATTCATTCCTCTCATAAAGTACGTTTCCTAGTGCGCTATTTATTTATCTAAAAAAATAGTTTTTACTTGCAATCTCGGCTGATATATAAAGCTGGGCTCGCGCAATCCGACCGGAGTTAAGCGACCGTAGCAGCCGTCGCCAAGACCTGATGGCACCTTTCAGTCAGAGAGACTGACGACAGCATATGTGCCACGCGCGCCGGCCGGGTTGCCGGCTGCCGCCCAACCTCCCCGGACCGGTCAATTCCACGGCTCTCCAGTTTCCCGAGCACGACAAAAATTGGGTCCACCCAAAGAAAACGATGCCCGGCCGGGTGTGAACGGGAACAGTGCAAGCACGGCGAAATCATGCATGGCTAGCATGTGGATTGGCATCATGGGTGTTGCAATAAGTAGCCGGTGTTCCCGTTTCCGACCAACCAATAACAAGCAACAGCCCGCGCATTTAGCAGAGGATGGTGGTGGCGGCCGCCGGCCGATCGAGTAGTGGTGGCGCGGCGCAGCGCGACGTCCCGTCGGGGACTCGTGGGGATGGCGCACATGGAACGGAAGGATCTGTGATGTGATGCTAGTCTAGTACTAGCAATGTAGCATGGGCGCGATCGAGATGGTCACGTGTATTTCTCGTGCGTCACACACGCAGCAGGAAAGGCGACATCACGTGGCTTCTTTATGTGGGCTTCCGAGACCTTCTTTCGTGTTTTTTTACTTGCTTTGGGTGGGCTTCTTTCTCATCCACGCAAGTTGTTGGCTGGTTGTGGGTGGGCTGGGCTCGCATTCGCTGTGCTGCTGTGGGCTTATTTTTCTCTGTTAAACGGGCCTATATAGGGGCCCATCTTCTTCTCCTCCTCGTTGCGCGGCCGCCGGCCTGCTAACCTCTCCGTGCTTCTTATTTGGTCACTCACACTGTTCTTCACTGCACCCGACAGGCCAACAACACCCGTCTCAATAAAAAAAACCAACAGGCCAAACACACAACGCGGCAGGAGGATGGGCCGATAGGTAGGAGCATGGAGATTATAAAAAAAAACTAGGGAAAAAATCATTCCGTTTGATTTTTAACCTTGACGTACATAATTAGAATCTTTCCACCCCAAATTATGAAAACCGTTTGTTTTTCACCTTTATCTGGTTTTTAAAGGCGGTTTGTGCAATAAAAGTTCATTTTACACCTCAAACTATGATGTCCGTTCAATTTTCAACCTTCTAAAAAAAGCTTACAATGTTTGTTGCGTGTTGCAAGTGGATATACCCCCAGTCGTATGAAACCGCGTTCAAACGATTGCTGCATGTTGTAAGTGGTAGTACCCATAGTCGTATAAACGCCTTTAAAACTGGATAAGGTGTAAAACAAACGTTTTTGATAGTTTGGGGTTTAAAGATTTCTGGTTCTGTACATTAAGATTGAAAACCGAACAAGCGCAATAATCGAACGTTGTAAAAAGGAATTTTTTTTAAGGGATTGTTTAGATAGTGGAGAAGTGGGAAAAAGTACTGTAGCAACTATGTTGAAAAGCGTATTTTGTGAGACGGAGGAATAGTGAATATCCGATGAATAGTGAATATCTGGGAAACTTATCTAGGAACTAAACTACTACTAATAAAAAAACTACGTGCACGCGAATATCCCAGGATTCATGGGGAGGCGGCCGCATGTGAATCTGTTTGGTGAGAGTACGAGAGGTCGAGCCGGAGCCCCACATCGATGATTAGCGCGGAAAGCGACTTTAATTCCTCCCTTGGCCACCCATCCAATCCATGGAGCAGAGCCGAAAGAGAGGAGAGCGGCGGCACCGGATCCATCTTGGCGACGAAAGGTGGCTGGGATTCTTCCTCTCTTTCTCTCTATCCTTTTGCATGCAGGCACACGATCTCCCATGTTTGATTCATCAGATATCAATTGGCCATTTCTTTACAAAAACAAAGTGTTGTTAAAAGGTTATCTGCTCTGAAGCTGCTGGAATCCTTGGTCCATCCTTGAGATTTGAGGTAAAACAATCGGTCTCAGTCACATTCTTCTCTCTGCTAGCAATCTTCGATGCAAAACAAAGTTGTAGCTAGACTACGGCGGCGACCGGTATAGCAGCCAGCAGGGCTCTAGCAGTTAGCTACTTGTAGAGTTTGGCTGTAGGGAAAAGGATAACGTGCATGGATATTGGAGACTCCCAATATGAGGCGATAGAACAAAGATTCCATATATCTCTGTGGTGCGGAGATTCTAAACACTGCCTGCAAAGCAACGCATTTGGTCTACAACATTCTCTCTGCCCTAGACCTATCGGGTTTTTTTTTTTTTTTTGCCTGCTGCGCCTTATTCTCTTCAATTGCTATTTGCTATAAATCCTCGCTAACTCGCTAACGCTCACGGACCAGTGTGGCGGAGAAGAAATCTTGCTGCAGTTGTACAGGTAAAACAAATATGTAACCAACTCAATAAAATCCTCTAAACGTTTTGGCAAAGCGCTGAAGCATGTAGCTGCAGATAAAAAACCAAGCAAGCCCACAACTAATCACTCTATCGAGTATGGAGCAGACCATTTTCTCTTTTACATATGGTGTGAGCCGGTGTAGCACATATCTCCAAGATCATAACGATTCAACGAATAATGTCAGGCAGGACAGGCAAAACGCAACTAAACTGTAATATCATCATCCGAGCCTCAGATCCAGATCCATACCTAACAGGGGATGATAGTACAAAAGGACCACAATAATACTGAAATTGATCGATGAACCACTGCTTAACAGGGAATGCTATAAATGCAAGGTACTGTCGTATGGGCCGATTACTATTCCAAGCACATGCATGTTTAAAATTTTGGTCCTCACGTTTTCAAGCATGTTCAGGATCAAGATTCATATTTTCACAATCAAAATAATTTCAATTTTCACAGAAAGATTTATGTTTTAATGATGCCTTTTCAAATTTAGTAATTACATTTTTAAACACATTTTAGATGGGAAAGCTAAAAAGGTTACTGACAAACCTGAATCGACTCAAATCTAGAATTGGAGATAGTTCAATATCTAGAGTATACTATGTAGTGAGATTTCCTATATCCGGATGGCTCCAATGGATGTTTTTGTGCAAATAAGGAATACACTTCCAAATTTCCATTTTTACAGTTGAATCCAATGAATTACGATATTTTCTCAAAATTGGCATTCCAACTGATGTTTGAAAAAGGGTCAGTTTATGATTGCTGCATCACGCACTGGTCATAATGTTGCAATACAACTTTCGGAGTAATAATTTATTGAAGGAGAAAAAGAAGGTTTAGTACTCAATTAGTAATTGCAGGATTGTTCATTAAAAAAAAGTAATTGCAGGATTTAAGTAGTGTATAAAAGACCCTACTTTTATGACTCGTCTAGATACTTTTGTGACAAACCAAAAGGCTGCTCAATCGTGTGTCTTTCTATAGTATTCTCTCACTCCCTCTACCTATTTTTCGGACCACGTACTAAGGGGATGTTTGGTTTGCTGTTGAGGGAGGCCAAGCTCTAGCTGGCCCGGCTCAATGGATGCAATGCAATAGCATGCATGGTCTGACTCAATGGATGCAATGCAATAGCAGTCTAATTTGTTGTTCGGTTCTATTCAGACATGCCAGAGGTGGAAGCTGTTTGGTTACCCTCTCCGTATGAGATAAATTTTTAAAATAAGTGTTATATATTATTATGTTCATTTTGCACAAGCTAATAACTTATAGTAGTTCTTCTTGGCTTGCCTAATCAATCCTTATTCCTTAATAATGTTTAAAAAGCACTAATATTCCTTATTACATAGGATCACTAGTCGGAGGCACACCCGCACGGAGCGAGCCAGGCTCGCGGGAAACACATCTCGTTTTTGTTTCCCACGAGCTAGGCTGCCGGCTTCCTTTGCATGCTACAGCGTGATTGTTATCGCATTTCGATCTTGTGGTGCGAATTTGAATTCTTTATCTTTGGAAATTGGAACAGAGGAAATTCCCACATATGTATAGCACTCAAGCGTGATGGCATTATACAAGTTACATGGTGCATGGATCTTACAATTCCAATAATAAAGATGTAAAACAATCTCATGCTACCATTTATAAGTTATAACGCGTATACATAAAATGTAAACCAATCTTGTACTACTAATCTACCATATTAGCCGATCTTTTTTTTTTTTTTTTTGGCAGCCGGACTCCTTTACATATCCTCTAGTAGCAAGCTTTCACCGGCCAAGCAGAGGAAACCACTTCTTCCTGGAACGACGAGTGGTACGAGACCAAGAGCAGCACGAGCACCAACGCCACCGCCACTCCCCACGGCGACGACCCCGCGCTCGCCGCGCCGCCGTATCCGTACCCGTACCCGTAATAATGCTGTCGTCTGTGGTCCCCCGCGACCATCTCCGCGAGGTACACATGATTCCGCTTCCGCCGCCGGTGGCCACCCAGAGCTGCACGGCGACGATGAGCAGCAGCGGGGAGAGGATGAGGAGGGCTTGAGCTGGTCGAGCAGGCTCTCCACCGCCGACTCGCACCACGCGTACAGCGTGTGGCCGCGATGACGGAGACCGTCGCGAGGAGGAAGAAGACGTACACGCCGCCGCCGCCGCGTACGCGCTGCTGATGCTGGTAGTTGTAGTAGTACGGCGCCGCCGGCTGGTAGTACGGCGAGTAGTAACCGCCGCCGCTCGCCATGTTCACGCAAGAACTTACTCGATCAAAAATGAAGAAGAAATTGCTTCTTTTTCTGAGTCTAAACTATTCTTGCACGCTCTTGCTTTGCTTGTTATTTGGCTACAGTGCTGTTGATCAATGCTTTGTGTTCATGGAGACGAAGGTTTCGGGCGTGCCATATCTATATATAAGGCGTTCGGCGAATGAAGCCCAAGATGGGCCCACAGGTTTTGCTTGGAAGAGCTGGATTCCTTCACAGCGAGGGTGACGTGCCACCAATCATGGCCAGACACGTGGCGCCTACCAATCGGCGTCGCGGCGATGAGGAGGGGCTCGAGAGACGAAAGAGAGTGGCGAGGAGCATGGCTTGCAAAGTTGTCATCTTGGAGGTTTCTGTCAAGTGCCATGGATATGCGCCGCTTTATTAGGCGATGGCAAATTGAAACAGGGGATCTTCGTCACCCCATGGAGCTTTCTTCGGATATGATTGATCAGAGCACTTTTGGCGCATCATTTAGGTCGTTATCATCATGCATAATCCATCCCCCTTTTCCTATTAACGGGTTAACAAATACATGGTCCTTCTCGACCTCGATCATTAGGCGCCTAATCATGCAGTGCGAAACCTAGCACACCAACACGTGGCGTGGCTAATCGTCCTGGAGCTTAATTTTGCCCTTTTCTGCCTGTTTCACCTTGCTTTTTCACTGTGCTGAGCACCACTACGTGTGGCAGTGCCGGTGTGTCAACGTGTTTGAAAACGGAGCCATGCAGGCTGACTTGCGATCCCCCAATGGAGGCAGAACTCTTCTCGGGCTCTGGTCCAGATGATGCAGGACGTCGTGGATCATGTTGTCGCCAGTCACACGACACCTCAGAGTCATGTCAACCACAAAGACATGAAGGTCAAAACCAAGCAAAGCTTTTCTCTGTTCATGGTGCTGCCTATTTGTCGAGATGCACTTGTATACGAGCTGGTGTTGATCCCGGCGCTGTACTCTGCACGAGTTCGCCAGTGGTCGGTGCCTGCCGTCCCTACACATATGGAGAAATCTGGGTCATGTAACCGAGAAGCGTCGCAGGCTATTGCTCGTACTCGTCGTACCCTATTTTAATAGCCATGGACAGTGGACTGTGGACACACACACACTGCACCACCACAAAAATTCCGTATCGCCTAAGCTACAGCATTGAGAAGAGATTACGCAACGTCCTGACGATACGATCGCCGCAAAATATTCAGAAATCAGATCGTGTACGCATCGTTACCATTAGAAATTAAGGAGCCGAGTGTCACGTCACAGTATCACGAAAGCACTGCATTGTACAGTACAAGAGAAGCCAAGAGTGATCATAAGGCAACTAATTGTTTCATCAATGTATTGATATATCCAAATTTCTTATAGTCCTCATGATACAGAGTGATTCATAAACAGCACATTTGCTTCGAAGGCAAGGGCTTTCATTTGTTTGCACGGGACGAACTACAGTCTACAGTAGAGTTGTTGAAACTGGTGAAAGCCCTGGACAGCGGACAGACCAAGCATGCATGACATTATGAGAAACATAGGTAAAAAACCTGCCTATTATATACTTATATTATATACAACACATACTGACTCCAACTGTCCAAACCTAGCTAAATTACAACCGATATTTATACACGGATTCACACGGGCAAAACCCCACAGAAGGAAAGGCACAATGTCGAAGCTCAGCCAATTTGATGATTTGATTTCTGCGACGATCCTGTCCAAGCCTCCAGGGTCATGAATCATTCATGACCCATTGTGTTTGGCATCCATATCATCTTGGTCCAACTCCCTGACCCTTCTTCAGTTTTGCGACTAGAACCACATGTTCGCAAGCTCTCCTTCCAGAAAGGCTTCCTTCTGTTTTGCCTCTCGATTTCTTCTGGGAGTTTTCTGCCTCTCTTTGCGTCCTTCTCCATAAGCATGACCTCTAGAGCTTGCTCCCTTTCATAGCTGGCATTGTGAACATCTCTTCTGCTAGCTGGCTCATGTCGTTTAGTATAGCTATCCCTTCTACTAAACCTTTGACCATTGTTTACTCGTCGTGGCGTTGAGTTTCTTGCTGATGCCAACTCGCTTGCAAGCCTTTCATTGTGATTCATGAGTTGGTGACCTCTCCTGACAGTGCTTTCAGTTCAGTCCTGCAGCTGAGGCCAGACCTTTCGCATAACATGCTTTCCTCTAGCAGTTCTGATTGTGTGGCCCTTCTTAGTTGAGCTTTGGCTTCAGTGAGCTCATGCAATTTCTGCTTTTCAGTTCATCAATCCTTTCCAGCTGAAGAGAGAATAAATTGTATTAGGCACATTTTTTTGTCAGCCAAACAGTTGAAATGCCAAAATAAATTACATATTGAATAAT